>CM030860.1:3553848-4051348 GCA_018105865.1 Metaphire vulgaris | reverse complement strand
GGTCCGTCGACTGACAGAGGCACAGATAGGGTTGCCAGACGTCCTCCAAAAGGAGGACATGTCCTCCTTTTAGGTCCGTGTCCTCCGTCCTCCCGGCAAAGCTAAAAATTGTAAAATGGCCTCCTTTTTGAGCTTTTGTATACTATCAATTATCGTTCTCGCGGTATTGACGAATTTCATACGTTTTAGCCCGTTATCTCAGTTTACCCAATCATCGATATTAAAATAGCGTTATAATAATATCAATATCGATTGTCCAAAGCCTCAAAATCATCGATATACATTCTATGGATTGCGCTTGTAGTGTAGAAACCGAGGCTAAAGCGACTCCATCTTGCCAGTCATAGTATCGTACAGACTACCGAGACAAAATGCCAGGTTGTGCGGCAATTCATTGCAGTAATCGGAGAAATAAAGGTTCTGGCCGATCGTTTCATTTGTAAGTATTATTGATAATTATATTGGACTTATTATGACTTATTATGGATGAAGTTACGCATCTATATATATATATATATATATATATATATATATATATACTAGAAAGACTTCGCTCGCGCTCGCTTCGCTCGCAGTGCAGGATAATACTAATCCAATACCTATATATACCCAATCATTGAATTCATGCTGAACAACATTTCAATGATCGCCACCTAGCCAAGCTCTGCGCTACGTAATAATTAGGCCTATGTACGTTAAAATCACGCAACTGTGGCCATTTGTGACGCTGTACACGTATTTTTTGTGTACGCTCAAATGTACGTTAAAATTGCTGCGAACAATTGTTACCAATAGCAACGCAACTGTGGCCATTTGTGACGCTGTACACGTATTTTTTGTGTACGCTCAAATGTACGTTAAAATTGCTGCGAACAATTGTTACCAATAGCAACGTCGTCGCACGCCCAGCCCTCTGATGCTGCACTGACTCGACTAAACCGGTTCTACGAACAATTGTTACCAATAGCAACGAACACCAACGCATCGCGACGTAAGGACTAAACGGTCTAAACCGTCTACCAATAGTCAACCAATCAGAACGCTTGAAGGTAACAGACATACAGATAACGATTTTAATATGATAGATAGTGTTGCAGAATAACGGATATATCGGTTGTTTGACGGAGGACACCCACAGCCCTCTCAGGGATGGTGTCATGCAGACTCAGTCGGCGAGGTCTGCCCTACCGGATCTGCGGAGCGGTCTCCGCCTTATCACATGATTGCTATCGATAGCAACACAGTGAATCTCATCATCGTCATCATCATCATCATCATCATCATCATCATCATCATCATCATCATCACATCATCCTCATCCTCAGAACCGTGGCCACGAAGGATGGCATGACGCCACAACGTGGTGGGAGTGTTGTCGCTGTCCCGGCGAAGTTGATTGATCAATCGTATCATTGGGCAACCACGTGAACGTCTCCGGGAAGGATTGGGACGATGACCAGATGTCACATCCAATTTGGGCGCATACGGCTAAACCAAACCCGAAATCTAGCCAGAAACCCACTTCCTTACCCTAATCAATATGATTAGTTTTGATTAGGTTTAGGATTAGGTTATGGTTAGTGTTATGAATGATATCAAGAACTTGACTATATCCAAGTTACTACTCGAAATTATCAAGCTTTGATGCTTGATTTTAAAGATTTCCTCATTCCAAACCAGAACTGGTTAAAGAATGGACACGAAGCATGCACAGAGCAAACTTTACTCCCTCAAAGGCGTCTGTGGTGTGTTCGGATCATTTCAAAGAAAAGTGGTTTGATAGAACCGGACAAACAGTTCGATTGCAAGAAGGTGCTATCCCGACAATCTTCACGTTACCAAGACATCTTATGAAGGTTTGTGTAATATTATTCATTAGCTAGCCAAATACTTTGAATGCCGTAGACAGTATCCATTCTCATCTCCCACGTCTCACCCAGCCCTCACATTTCCAATCCTCTTGTTGGTATTTCTTGTATTTCTGAATTACAGTGTAATGATTATTATGGTTAAAAGGCATGAAGCGCTGACTAAGAATTAAAATACATAACTAAGCTCTGATATTTATATGAATACTATTGAAATTAGGCATATTTATTAAGATCCGGGGACCCGCAGGCAGCCAGGTGACAGGGGCCTCACACTGGCAAAAGACGGGCCTGCCCATATGGGAGCTAAAACAGGAGTAAAACAAACACAATTTTATAACATTTTTTTATTAACGTGCAACAACAAAATGTCCTCCTGCATCGGCAGCTGTTTAATTATAATAATGATTTGTAATGATATTAATTGAAAGAAAGAAAACCACCGAAAGAACGCTCCGTGCCATGTCCCACCGCCACCACCAGCCAGTTTGACACCAGTGCAACGCCACTATCGTCACTTGGTGATGTGTGTGGAGAAAGCAAAAGATGAAGGTTAACCTTGCTGCTCAAACGTTGAGTGCGAGTGTTGCAGATGCAATTGAGTTTTGTCGTGTTAATTTGAAATTACAGCAGTTTATTGGATCTGAGCCTACCGTGCGATTTCTCCGTTTAAATGATAATTTGTTTGATGTTTTAAATTCTCGTAACCCAGTTGCAAAAGGGTACAAGGCACCAATGCGGCCTACTAATGAACAACACTGGAGGCCACTTCTTACTACAGCATTGACTTATTTGCAAAATCTTAAAGATGCAAATGGCAATTTCATGTACAAGACAAAGCGTAAGACTGCATTTATAGGATTAATTTGTACAATAACATCTGTTTTACAAGTCACAAGTGTACGATGAACTTGTTGCAGGAAACAATGCATCGCTGAAATATTTGTTGAACTATAAATTTTAGTCAAGACCACTTTGAGTTATTTTTTGGTGCTGTCCGTGCTGCATGTGGTAGTAATAATAATCCAACTGTTCGTCAGTTTATTGCAGCATATTGGCGTTTATTGATGCGCCCCAATGTCAAAGGTGGTTTGGGTAACTGTACTGTACAGACAGAACTAGTCTTCTGAGCGTAACTTTGGACAGTGTTAATGTTGACAATTTTCAGAAGGATATATTGGACACTGCAGTGGCACGTTTGTATGACTTGCAAGAAAAACACCCTGTGCCAGTTGATCACGATTATATTTCATTACCAAGTAGAACTGTTCTTAGCGAGTACAAAAAGGCAGTTATTGCCTATATCGCTGGATTTGTTGTGCGTATGGTAAAACGTAAAATAATTTGTGCTGATTGTCACATTGCTTTGGTTAGTGATTGTGAGCCTGTGATATCAAATGTTGATGTTGGAAATCAGTTTGTTATTCTGAAAAGTCGTGGTGGTTTGGTAAGAGCTTCAAGTAGTGTAATACTGATATGTCAAGAAACTGAGAAATGTTTTCAGAGAATGATGACCAGCCTTGGTCATAAATTACCATTGACTAGCAAGATATTACCTACTATTGTAACTGTTGCGTTATCTGAAATGAGATGTTTGAGATGCTTCAGGTCATTTCATTATCACATGTTTGACAGTACTGCTGACAATAACCATCTCTTTAACCTGATAAAGTGCATAGCCCATTGTTATTGTACTATTCGCTTTCATATATTAGCTAAGCAAAAGACTGCTGCCATTACTGGGCAACAGTTCGTAAACAACTTACCAAGCTCATTCTGTTTAAACATCAATGAAGTAATCTGCATTTGCAATTGCATGCATTTTTGTGTTACCCTCATTACAGTGATATGTGAAATGATTAATATTTTCGGTAAAGTGTATGTTTGACATGCTTGGAATTGATATTGTTAAAGGAATTAAGTATCTATAACTATCTGTGCAGACCCGGCACATGAAACCCTAATGTTTACAGTAGTATAATGCGTAATAACTTGATCAAGGACAAAGTTTTAGTGATTGTTATTAATTACTTTTGGTATGATTCTGTCATCCTAATGTAAATTTGATTTTTTCTAAGAAATTGATTTATGTAAATGAGTACAGTTATACTAATTTTGTTTCTTTTGATTACTAGTAAAATTTGTAATTAATGTGATAAATCTGTATAATAAGTTGAAATAATCTGTAATTTTTAATTGTTTTAATCGCTCTGTACTACAGTCAGTGGCGGCTCCACCGGGGGGCCAAGGTGGGCCCGTGCCCCCTTCTGAGATCATGACCCCCCCAGTGGCTCCCCTGTTGAGACCCTATACTTAATGTATTAATGCGCAAAATATCGCAAATATTGCCAAAAATTTACCAAAAATATTTAAAAATTGCAAATTTTCCAAAATTGGCCCAAAATTTGCCAAAATTGAAAAAAACTTGCAAAGAATTGCTGAAAATTGTCTAAAATTTGCCCAAAAATTTTCTCGCCCCCAAGAAAAGTGTGAGTTGATGCTACTGTACTTAATACTACATACCTAATAACAAATGGTTGCCCCCCATGATTAGAGGTTGCCACCCCAACGGCCCCCCACTTGACAAATCCTGGAGCCGCCACTGACTACAGTCAATACATAAAATCCTGAAGCCGCCACTGATCACCACCACATTATGACACTTGAACAAAAGAAAAGAAAATGGTCTCACCACTGCAAAAATAATAACCTTCTAAACTTTTCAGGGGACCCATCACTGGTCTTAGTGGGGGGCTCCAAAGTTTTTGACATAATTATATGGGTCACTGAAAGTTAATAGTTGCTGACAAGAGGGTAGGGGGTCAAAAATTGCCCTAAAATTGTTGACATAATTAATGGATAGCCCCTACGGGGCTTTGTCTTCCACTGGGGTTGCGCAGAGCCTGACTATATCCTATGTAGACCAGCCTTGGGTTGCGCCCCCTAGTGGGGCCTACGGCTCTTTTGAGCTATGCCCTCTTGGGTCAACGGCCCATTTTGTACCTACGTCCCCATAGGTGCTTGGTCTCCCACGGGGACTGTCCCCCCAGTGGGGCCTACGGCGCCATAATGGCTTAAGGCCCCGGCCCCAAGGGGCTTGGTCTCCCGCGGGCACTGCACCCCCGCATGATATGCCTACAATGATCTTATTCATATAGTTCATTTCACTGGAGGCGCTGAGGCAGTGTGTTATGAATTTTCATCCGTTTGAAATTTTGCATTCAACTGCGTCTCTGAGCTAAAAAAACTTTCATTCACCTCCAGCCAAGTCAATTACCCCCTTCCAAAGGCCTGGAGTCGCGATAAAACGATAAATTCGCGATAAATTTAATGAATTTATTTCTCGAACAGGACTGAGCCGTTAGCTTGTTTACGTTAGAAGAATGTCTGGCAAGATGGCAGGTGCCTGGCCTCACAGTCGCCCGCTGCCGGTCTATGGCAAGCGCAATCCATAGAATGTATATCGATGCTCAAAATACTCGACTTTCGTCATTCTATCTCTAGTGTCTATGCAACAGTCTATGGTCATTGGTCAAAATGTTAATTTCATTTCCAGTAGCAAACGCAGAGACTGTAAACAGTAAACGGTTTATCATCAGCCATACAACTCGATGACCTGGGACCGTACATAAATTACGTAACGCGATTTTTGGCACTTTTTTGACCCCTACGCAACACGACGTAACAAAACGTCAGACCCCTCAAATATTACGTAACAACGGGCTGACCTCCCATTTTCGTTCTCCAAAAAGTCTTGACAAGCAAAAAAG
Organism: Metaphire vulgaris; assembly: GCA_018105865.1. NCBI lineage: Eukaryota > Metazoa > Annelida > Clitellata > Crassiclitellata > Megascolecidae > Metaphire > Metaphire vulgaris. The sequence continues at coordinate 4,045,710 of CM030860.1, read as the reverse complement.
TTCATATCCTTGTATTTTTTCCTCTCGATAAACCCTGACAAGCAAAAAAAGAGGTCATCCTTGTTTTTTCCTCTTCAAAATCTCTGGCAAGCCAAAAACAGTCACTTAAATTTTTTTGCGTTACGTAACATTTCCGGAACCCCCCTCCGTCGTCACACTTCGTAACAAATGCCGGACTCCCCCCAACCGCGTTACGTAATTTATGGACGACCACTGCACAGCTGGTTTCATGTATACAATTTCCTCCTCTGTCCTTTTTTTCGTCTGGCTCTGTCCTCCTTTGGCTACCCATGCATCTGGCAACCCTAGGCACAGAGCAAAAGCAGAGAGGTGGATTGTAGCATGTCGACGAGAGAATTTTACTATCGGGAACATTACCAGATGGACATACATTTGCAACAAGCACTTCTTAGATCCAACTGGGCCAATTCAGATGAATCCGGATCCTGTACCAGTCAACTCCACGCATCATACAATCCTACCGTCAAATTGCATTTTTCATGAACGGGGCACAGGGCATACGTTCAGTAACTGTTAAAGTATGATGTCTACTAGGGGCTGTCCATTAATTACGTCAACAAATTTAGGGGAGGAAGTTTGAAAAAGTGACAGTTGTTGACAGGGGAGGGTTCAAGAGAAGTTGACGTCAACAATTTCACTTTTTACAAATAATCAAAAAATAGGACATTTCATGAAATACTACTTATTAGAATGAAAAAAAGCATGGCAAAAAGTTCATCACCACCACATTTTGACACTCGATGAGAAAGAAGGAAAAAATGATCATCACCACAAAAAATAACCTTGTTATTTGGGATCTGTCATTGATCTTGGGGGAGGTCAAAAGTTTTTCACGTCATTATGAGGAGTTAAGTGAAAGTTGACAGTTGATGACAAGAGGAGAGGGTCAAAAATTGCCCAAAAATTGTTGACATAATGACATAATTAATGGACAGCCCCTAGCCAAACGCTTAACCATCCTACATATCACTCCAGTTTCACTCGTACTCGTGGGTCGTCGCCTACTAAATATCTCTAAAACTAGTTAAATTTATTCTAGCTAGGGTGAAGAGCTAACAAGAAATTTTTAAAAAATTATAACACCCACACCCATCCACACACACACACACACACACACACACACACACACACACACACACACACACACACATATATATATATATATATATATATATATATACAAATTAAGATGATGAAAAAACGGCATTTTACTTCACGCTATATTAGACATCACCTATGCACAAGTCCATCCTTTTTCCGGTCGTTAACAATGCTCTGCACTCAGGGCCATATATTAAGGCGGGGGCTGAGGGGCTGTAGCCCCTCGCCCCATCGTGAAAATAGGCCCACTGATTTTCGAGATAACCTTTTTTGCTTGTCAGTACGATTTGGAAGGGAGATAACCTTTTTTTGCTTGTCAGAGATTGAGATTTTCCAGTATAGGCGACGGCCTTTTTTTCTCAGCCCCCTGGCCCACTCGGGCCTTAGTCCGGCCATGTCTGCACTCGTGCCAAAGTTTTAATTCAACAACTGAATTGTTTGTAACTTCACTACGGCGAAGTTTTGCTCCTAGAACGTCTGATTCTAACAGCTTTATTTCGAAAAACGCTCTGCTTGCAGTGCTTGACGCCATGTTTACTAGCTCTTCCCTGACCACATTTGCATAAACAGTTGAGCGCAGCTTGGCCTATTTATTTTAATTAGATGCATGACGTCACGGGTTGCCTTACGCGATAAGTCTAATTGGAATGTTAAAATCATTAAGATGCATGAATAGATCCGCTGAAATGCTAATTTTCAAAGCCATTCACTCTCTGTGAACAACATCAATGACCGGTTCCTGCCATTTAAGAATGTTTTATTCTTACTTCGAAGATCAAAAAATCGAGTCAGAGCTTTACCACAGCTAAGCCATCTGACTGAAATATGGTAAGGTTTGTAAAATGTCCTCCTTTTGAGATTTTGTATGCTATCAATTTTCGTTCTCGTGGTATTGACGAATTTCATACGTTTTAGTCCGTTATCTCAGCATACCCAATCATCGATGTTAAAATACTGCATTCTTAAATCCTTTGTGCAGGACCAGAATGAACAGTTCTCTGAAACACTCTTGCATTAACAATGGAGTTTTTTTCCAGAGTTGCCCAAATCCCAGTTGCTTCTCAGAATTACTTAAAATTTGTGAATTATTTTTTTGTATTCCTGGACACAATGGCAATGTGGGAATAGTGTTCTCCTTGATTTGTGCTCAATGGACAAAGGAAAGAAACAAACTCTTGGTAGACTCTGTAAAGGGTATCATTCTCACAAAATATAATTTTAAGAATCTTACTTGTAAACAGTTTTATGCATTTTGTGATGGACAACGAGGATCTTTGCCGAAAAGTTGGTTCCTCTGATAAATATGTTATGTAGCCTAGCAGTAAGGATAATAGAGGTAAAGGTACAATTTGTATATATATAAATAATTGCTGTAAACGTGTTTCTTGCATTTTGATGTTAATAGTTTCCATTGAATTTATATTAATTTGTCTCATTTGGAACATTCACTGCGTCCTCCTCTGTCCTTTTCGTCTGGCCCTGTCCTCCTTTGGCTACCCATGCATCTGGCAACCCTAGTCTGGGGAACCTAATGACAATCTACCCTCAGATTAATGGTTCATACCACCTGATTGCCTAGACCGGATGTAATCGCCGGAACCCAGCATTCTGACTCGAATACAGGACCTCTCTTTGCCTTTACCATGATTTTGATGGGTGCCGCGTATACTGTTGATGATGGCCAATTGACCAATTGTGCTAAAAATCCATCAGCAGATGATCAATCCAGTTTCCCATCGTAGTGAATAAAGACACTCAGAAAATTCAATTTTGAAATTATTAACCATTTTACGATAAAAAAATTAAGGAGGCTAATCTGCCAATCTCCTTGACAAGATTGAGGGCACTTAATTCACGCTATCGTATTCTCATTTTGATTGGCGCTGAAAGAGTTTTTAGTATAAGAGTTGAACCATGATTTTTGGGCGGGAAGTTATCAGTGTACAATATTGTACATATATAATCTTTTTGTATTCGTCGTTTCAACGTTTGTCGGTTTGTGTATATTGGACTTTTGTAAACTCGTCGATGCAACTTTTTTCGCTTTAATTTAATAATTGCGTTAATTCAGGTTCTTGCTGTGGACAAAGAAGCATTGCTTGGGGATCCACAAGTGCACAATAATGACAATTTGATGATAGAAATCATAACAAAGCAGCAGAAATTTATAAAGCCGGTTACTCTACGCATTCCTATTGCTTCAATTACGAAAAAGGAGGTCATCCAATATCCTGGTGATATTAAATTAATCTCAAAAATATCAGGTAAAACGGTTAAGCGTTCTTACACACTTATACAATTTTTATTCCGAGGTATACCATTGTCAACTCCATAACAGCACCTCGAGTTCTTCTCGAGCACTTCTACATTAAATTTTATTTGAAGTCCAAATTGCTTTCTTTTTCTTCTGCGCTATCACTTTGGACGAAATAAGAAGCACACTCCTTTTGTCAAATAACATCAACCGAGGTTTAATAATACATATTTTTGTGTAGGGCAAGACCAATATGCTGACTGGATAGATATACCAGAATTAAGTATATCAGAAGTCTCCAATGACATAATCGCCGTTCAAACAACCAAAGCTGACAGGTATTACACGATCATATTTTGCCATTAAATATTGATATCGCAAATAGTCTAATACTATTTATACCTTACAATAGTCTCATGACCACTGTAATGTAATGTCATGTAATGTGACATTTGTATAGCGCCTCTTCTATTTCTATTCAGAGGCGCTCCTGGCATTTGAGTCGCAGGGTAAAAGTAGTGAGACTTTTTGTCTTTTAGCTTTCGCATTGAGCAGAGCGAGTAAGAAGTGATTCCCGAATGGATGGGTTCAAGGCATTCCAGAGGGAGGGTCCAGTCACAGCTTTAAAAGCCCGACGCTGAGTAAGAGCAGTGCGTGATCTGGGGACATAAACATTCTTCTGATCAGTGGAGCGGAGCAGCCAATGAGTAAAGTAAAAGTAAAATCTCGTAAACTTATACAGCGCCCCGGTTAGCAGTACAGCAGTAGCTGCTTATTCTTATGCGCTTAATCTTTATTGAAATAGCTATAGACAAAGGTGGTTTGTCGGCCGGGTAAAGGCCAGTGTATCTATGAGGCGGCGGGTCAGGTTGTTATTGCTATGGGGGAAATGACTTTTCGAATAGGAATGTTTTAAGTTTAGACCTACAGGCTTGAGGAGACAGTGAAGGAATTAAAGGAAATGAGGATTAGGAGCTTATTGTTTGACCATGTCGAAGGCTGTGGAGGGAGGCTGGAATTGAGTTCCAAAGTTCTGGTGCGGCGTATAAGAAAGCGCGGTTGCAGATTTTGAGTGATGACTGATTTAACGGGCGTGAAAGTGTTGATGATGATGATGAGTTGATGATGAGTTGATGATGAGTTGATGATCGTGTAGGTCCAGGAGGCTGAGGCGTTAAGAGTTTACGAAGGTAAACCGGTTTTGACGAATGAAGTGAACTGTAAGTAATCGTTACTATCTTGTACTGGATACGTTCGGATATTTGAAGCCAGTGTAGTGACTTCATTATGGGTGAAATATGGCAGAACTTTGGTGATTTGGTTACTGCTCGGGCTAGTGCATTTTTAATCGATTGTAATTTGTTGATGGAAGTTTTTGGGAGGTTATAGTAAAGGGAGTTGCAGTAATCCGGTTTGGAATGGACTATTGAAGTAGCGATTGTGAAGGCAGTTTGGGTGTCAAGGCAAGGACGGAGGCGACGTAGATCGCGAATATGGGCATACAGGATTTCGATAGTTGGGAGATCTGTTGTTCTAAATTTAGAAACCAAGATTTTCTGCAGTTAGAGCAAGGGTTATTGTGGTATCTGGAGTCAGGACTAGCTTGGGACTGTCAATTTTTGTAACTTGTTGGGATAGACCTATTAAGAGGAATTCTGTCTTGGATGGATTAAGAGCAAGGAGGTTAGATGACATCCATGACGATATAGACGAGAATGCTGATTCAAGCACAGTAATTGATGTGTCAAATGAGGATGGCGAAAAGGACAGGAATAACTGAGTGTCGTCGGCATAGAGTTGGTGATTCAAGTTGAGGGAATTGATTAAGGATGATAGTGGTGTGGTATAGAGACTGAATAATACAGGCCCAAGAACGGATCCTTGGGGCACTCCGAAGTTTACGCTATGAGATGATGAGGTTTGTTTGAGACACGAAATTTTGAAGAAACGAGACTTGAGGTCAGATTTGAACCAGTGATGAGCTTTGTCGGATATGCCGAACCAGAGGGAGAGTCGCTCGAGTAGAATATTGTGATCGATAGTATCGAATGCGGCAGAAAGGTCGAGGAGGCTAAGACCAGTGACTTGTCGGAGACCGATAGCAGTTAAGAGTCTGTCGTAAATGTAGGCCAGGACAGTTTCTGTAGAGTGATGTTTAGTGTAGACAGATTGGTGAGTGTTATATAGTGAGTTATTTGAAAGATGATCGGTGAATCTAGAAAGTACGAGTTTCTCGGTGAGTTTTGATAGAAGAGAAAGATTAGAGATCGGGTGGTAGCTATTAAGATCTTCTCGGTCAAGGCCAAACTTTTTTAGAAGAGGAATGACGAAAGAGTTTTTAAACGAGGATGGGAAAATACCTGTGGTGAGAGATAGGTTAATAATTCTTGTTTGTTATAGTTGGCGTAAGCACAGTGGAGCACTGTTTGAGTAGAGAATTGGGTATGGTTCAAGATCGCATTGTTTATTTGGAAAGAAGAGTAGGAGTTTGGATACCTCTTCTTCAGTTGCAGGATTGAAGTTGGAGAAATCGCACGTAGGTTGTGACGGAGATGGGTGGTGAGGAGAGGCAGTTTGATTAGTCAAAGTCGAGGCAAGGTTGTTGTGGCGACTCCGACGGGGCTGCCACACGGCGGTTATAGAACGCACGCTTTCACCCGAGGGCTTTGCTGGATGTGTGATAAGCCGTAGGCTAATGGTGAGGATCGCACACAACTGCATTGAGCGCACGGCGAGTGTGGGGGGGGGGGTCGAGTGGTACGCGTTCTTTCACGAGACTACGAAAATTCTGTATCTGGCGTGCATTCAACAAAGTGCATTGGACCCACCAACCAATCAGGCGCGACTTCGGTGACGAGGGCGCCAAACAGTTATAACAATCACTCGATATGTAGGCGTGGCCTAATTTCTGCATGAAGGGAACATTTATGCGCCTGACGAAAGCGTGTGAACTTTGTAACCGGGTGAAAACGTGCGTTCTATAACCGTCGTGTGGCAGCCCCATTAGATGCCGTCAGAGCAGGGAACCTAGGCAGTGGTGTCGTCGTTATCGGTGGTAAGCGACCCCGTCTACGGGCCCAGGCCATTCGCTAATCACCCTGGGCGCCTGTGTTCAGGCGTACGCACCGACTACGCAGCCGACCGCTGCCGCACGCGTCGAACAGCCAGACGCACGGTTCCCAGCAGAGGCCTCGCATCGCGCGGCCTCCGTCTTACATGCGGCGATCTTTCAGCGGCCAAGACTGAAAGACCGAAGGCTCGGGACCCATATAATCGTTGCCGGTTTATATAACCTGTCTTTGGGCGGCCGTGGCGATTCTAAAATTTGTACCGAAGCCTTAGCGTCTTAGCCCAGCGCGTGTCCTGTCCGTTTTACATGAATTAAAACGTTATTAATTAATTAAAATTAGTACAAAATACATTATTATAACGCTAATTAATTAGATTAAATTATTAACTAACAAGTTTATACAGTTAAGCAATCTTTAATAATAATAATAATAATAATAATAATAATAATAATAATAATAATAATAATAATAATAATAATAATAATAATAATAATAATAATAATAATAATAATAATAATAATAATAATAATAATAATAATAATAATAATATATAATGCTATCTGTGGCACATGGTATACATTGTTACTAAACTTGGAGATTTTTCCAGAGAAGAAATTAGCAAACGATTCGGCAAGCTGTGACACGGAAATGGATTGAGGGAGAGGATTGTTTCTTTGCGGTGGAATAGGTAATTTATAGTTTTCCAGAGTTTTCGTGGATTAGAGCTGTTTGTTTGTAGAGTAGTATTTTTTGCAGATATGAGGAGATTATGGTAGCGGTTTGTGGCGGAACGAAGGTTTTGAAGGTCAAATGGAGAATGTGTTCTATGGTAGGTTCTTTCGAGGCGCATGCGAAATTATTTGAAGGCATGAATGAAAGAGTTGTACCATGGTTTGCTACTGTGAGATGAAAGCGGTCGTGTAATGATGGGAGCGTGTTTGTTGAGAAGGTTAGATAGCACGTAATTGTATTTGTCGATCAGTGATGGTAGGGTAGATGGGGAGGGGGGTTGGTGAGGAGGTCAGATGCTTTTATGCTTTCAGAGAATGCGGTTAGGCCCTATATCAATTTTTTAAAACGACGGAATGAATAGGTGCTGCAAGGAGGAGGAGCTGGCGGGCAGATGCTTAGAATAGTGAAGATGGGGAAATGATCAGAAGGGGAGCATTGACTAGTGGCTGAGCATGGAAATTAATATGAAGAAGCTGACGTTATAAGAAGGTCTAAGGTGTGTCCGAAGGTGTGTGTTGGAAAAGTTATGTGCTGTGTGAGGTTTGTCTGTGTCAGTAGTTGTTTGAATTGAGTAGAGTTAGGATCATCTGTTCTGTCAACGTCTATGTTGAAGTCACCTGTGATTAGGAATTGATGAGGAGTTGTTGCTGCAGAGCCAAGAAAAGAGGTGAATTCCTGAAGAAATTTTCCGAATGAGGTTGAATATTTCGATGATAAGGGGGGGCGGTAAACATTGAAAATGGTTAATTTCGCCAGAGGTAGTTTGAGAGTGACTGATGGGCATTCAAATGACGAGAAGTGGAAGAGGGTGGTTTGAAAGCTCAGTAATGTAAGACAGTGCCTGGCCTCAAAGTGCTGCAGAAACAATAATTACTTGTTTTAATTTAATGCGATCAGAAATTGAAAGCAAGTGGATGGTGTTAAGCATAAAGTCTGAGATGCTAGTGTAGCGAGGAGCTTTTAGCCACAAGACGAGCCGCAGCACTTAAGACAGATTGCAGAGTGGATAGCAGAATTTTGGGCAGACCAAGATAAAGAGTATTGCATTAGTCTAGCCTACTAGCCACAAAAGCATGAACCAGAGATTTGCTGCAGATAAAGAAAGCGAAGAACGTATAACCCTAATTTGCCTAAAATCTGGAATATTCACATGCATTTTTATTTAAACCTTCACACCATTGCCACCATTGCTTCTTTTGGTAACATCTCTGCCAGGAATAGGTTTGCCCTCAGCCTGGCATCTGAAACACACAGTTGGATTCTGCACTCAGAGCTCTGAAAAAGTAAAACCGAAGTTTCAGTGAAACTGTTAAACTGTGTTTTCTGAAAAAGTTAAACTTAAGTTAGTAAATATACGAAATCCCAATAGTACTAGAGTTCGGGAAGTCGGTCCGGTCTCTCTGCACTTCAACCAATGTAGCTGGTAAGAATGGATCAAAGTATAGAAAAAACAGATGGGGTAAACAATGATTGACACGTGACACCTGTATTATTAGTCTGGGCAGTGGCTGGTTGCAATTAATTATCGAGTATCTAACTCTAAATAGGCAAGTTGGCCTACCGATTCTGTCAGTTAAGGTCTTAAAATGGCACAGTCTATACAGGAGAGCTACGAGGAAGAATTTCGGAAGAAGTTATATTAAAAGTATGAAGCCTGTCAGAAACATTTAAAGTATCTAATCCCGAAAGAGGTAAATGTAAACTTAAAATATGAACACTGTAGTTATACTGTAGTTCATTTTTTGTGCATGTCAATAATAAAGTCGTAGTTATAGGCTTACTCCAATTTCTATATTATCGATAAGTATGAAATACTAACCTGTGGCGATGTGGAGAAATTGGTTATGAAAAGAAAATCACCCGAAGACAGCCCATTCTACTTCGTTAGACACCTAATGATATCATTAGCAAAGCACACCAGCAACGGATCACGGTGGTCATGACAGGATGTTAAAACATCTTGCCAAAAATATGCCAACATTACGTTTCAAGCTGTTGAGCTTTTCAAATCCTACTGCCTCGTTTGTCAAGAAAAAGAGAGCATCCCAAAACAACCGGTATTGTTGTAAAGCCTATCCTATCTAAAGAATTCAACTCCAGATGCCAAGTGGGGATCTCTTAACGAAGTTAGTGATTTCGTGAAATAACTGAAGTAGACTTGTGCGCCGACGCTCTGAGGGTCGGTGGCGGCGTTTGACCGCTCTATCACCAGCGGCGGCGGCGCGCCGAGCCAATTTTATCGTCGTCGGCGGCGTGGACTTAATTGACGGCGTCGACGGCGTAGAAACGGTATAATATAACAGTATAATACGTGTGACTACAAAGGGTACCATAATTATGATATCGTCGTTTTTGTTAAATTCTCATGGTGTTTTGTCACCCGGTTCATTTGAAAACAATGTTACGAACTTATAATACACATTAGAAATAAAATTATACAATTTAAGAAGTGTATAAAAATAAAGAATGATAAATTTCCTATCAGATAATTTGCTTCATTATATACCCGAAGTTGACCATAAATAAAAACTTTTAAAAAGTTTATGTGCCAACATAGAAAACAAAGCACCGCCGACATCAGACTAGGAAGATTTAAACTAAGCTAAGATTATTTAAACAACAAACGCTCTTAGTTCACTGTTCGTGTAATTAACTGTGCACAGTTAATTTTAGCATCACTTTGGCATATTTGTTTGGTCTTCTCGTAATTTCCATCGAAAACGCTTTTCTTTGGCCATTTTGCAGAATGTAAACAATACAGGGCGTAATTCGTTAGACGAATGAAGTGAAGTAAATAAGTAACGTGTGTTTTGAGGTAGTTAGTGTTGCCTATATGGTGAAGACATTTATATCCACGTATTACAAAACTGTCGGTATACTCTGGTTATATGAGAAAAGTAATTTCACCATAGGGACGCCGGCGTCACGCCGGTATCCTCTCGGCGGCGCGCCGATCCTGTATCACCGGCGGCAGCGGCGGCGGCGTCATGCGAAACGTCGGCAGCGGCGCGGCGGCGGCGCACAGGTCTAAACTTAAGCATATTTTCAGTAAATACGCGAAATCCCTAGAGTTTGTAGCGTTTTCATGAAATCATTAAGTGAAATGGTGATTTAACGAATTCACTAACTTTGTTAGAGATTTCGTGAAATCACTGGTTTCACAGTTTTACTGTAACATATATATGCTGTATTATAGTATATATACAATAGAATAGAAACAGTACAGGTGTTAGGGCGGAAGATTGCAGAGTGGGTTACGTGCTGGAGCATCAAGCTGACGGAGCGGGTTCAAGCCCCGTTTGCGCTCCTAGTGGCTTTCACACAGGCAGTAATGCCTTCTAAGCCACTTTAAACCATGCTAAGTTAAGTTAAGTTAAATATCTATATAAAGCGAGGGAAGTCAAACCCATAGAAAGTGCGAAATGCACCGCAGATTAAAATTTTCAAAAGCTTATGAACTGCATTGCCATAATTAGATACGAAAACTAGATAGTGTGATCCAATTCTCTGCAAAATTTTATTAAATCTCTGCTATTATTTTTATGGGACCTATGATAACATCGGCAAACAGGCAAAATTATTAGTCTCGTGTAGCAATTGTGTACTTCTGTTGACCTGGTAATATAGGCCTACTAAAAAAATATTTCTTGAGATTTCCGCGAGCCGCCGGTTCTGCCTGAAGTGCCGCATGGAGATCGCGAGCTGCAGTTTGGTACCATAACTAAATCGCGGACGACAAAATAGCGGAGACAAAATCGCGGAGACAAAATCGCGGACGACAAAATAGCGCACGACAAAATAGCGCACGACAAAATAGGTAAAAACGCGACAAAATAGCGCCGACGTAATCGTGCGATAGGAACGGAGCGACGTGATTGATTGATATGAAGAGACCTTATTTAATTCTACGTTATTTATTAATATGAAGAGACATTTTTAACAGTTTAGTATATGGTTCTACGTCTCTTTGATTAGCTTTGTAGTTGTATTAATTTTGATAAACATGTTAAATTGAAAGTTGTGCTCTCTATCGTTTCTTGCTTCGGCTATATCATGTGAAGGATATTCAGTATAGTTTTTCCTATCGACTAACTATTCGGCTATGACTTGTTAACCCATCTGATCCCAACTTTTAGTCTTGTATTCAAAATTAAATTTAATGCAATATTTGCAGTGTATAAGCTAAAATGAAAGCACATCCAGATCAGTTATGAAATATTTTAGTGGTAACTAGGTTTTTCAAGGTGTCCCATATATGGGACTGTGGAAACGGGTAGGGGATCTTTAATTATAGCGTTTGACTCAAAAGTTCAATTACATGCTGATCCTATGTAATCAGGAAAATTTCTAGAGAGTTAATAACTAATTTTCAGCAAGATCAAGGATTTTATTTTAAAAGAACAAGACTCCAGGCAGTAAGAAATAGTATAATGATCCATAACGAAAGATTGACGACCGAGATTTTTTAAGGTGTCACATGTTCTTCTACCCCTTTGACATACGGTGAAGCATGAAATGTGAATCCAATGTTGCACTTCAAGTAGAAAATTCGTCCTTTTGCAGAACAATATCAACAGGGACGGTGGGTGGTACTCTCGACAGTCCCATGTTCCACTTTGCCTCACATCCGACAACCTACATAGCCTACACCATGAACAAAACAGTAACGGTAGGTCTTGTTCGCATGGAAAGAACTTCTCATTTGGCTGGTTTAGACATGGCAACACTTTTGCCAACTTGTATTCACTCAAACTGTTATTGTCGGCAGATGATTATATCACAAGATATAACTGAATCCATTGCTTTGAAGGGCATGTACCACCAATGAGCTTCGGATGCCACCTCCCATAACACAACAGGCTTCCATGGATGAGCAACTCTATCACCATACTGAAGATCTTTTCCATTCGACCATTCCTCTTCTTGATCTGCTTGAAATATGGCTGTAGTATTTTTCAGCTGATATTCGTTTTTGCTGTATTGTCCTTCCAGGACTGATCCCAGACCTTAGGGATTCAGACACAATATAAGAAATGTCAAACTGACTTCTGTGCTGTCATCATCACTGCCCTCTAATATTGCGAGTCCTGATTGTAGCTGTAGCCAATGCAAGAAGTTGAACGGGCAGACATATTGTGTATCATCAGAGGAAGGTCACATTATTCATCAGCACTGTCTGTCTCACGACAGACAGATGGTCATCTCATATATATATATATATATATATATATATATATATATATATATATATATATATATATATATAGGCTACCTGTCATTCATCTGACTGTTCAGAATTTTAAAACTTAATGAGTGTTCTAAAGATCTGTAAATATAGTGAAGATGGTCAGATTACTAGCAGCAATAACAGAATACATGCGAATGTAAATCAGAAAATATGTGATAATATACACCATTCAGTGCAATACAAAAACATGAAATGGCAGAAGAGTCAGTATGATGGATAGAATACCAAGTTTGAAACAGGCATTGTCCATTTGTAGTTTTGGCATACTTCAGCTAAACACAGTAAGTGCTTATATGCATATTATCTACCCCTACCCGTACGTTCCCACAGTCCCATATACGGGACGCGAGTTTCAATATAAAATTTTTTATGGAAATATTATATTCACTTCCAAACTTTTTTATGAACTAATAACATACATAACAGTTAACTAATTTAATACAACAAAATTTGGAAATATTGCAAACAAATATAATTTATTATAGCTTTTATCATTGAAAATTTTTGCAATCGAAAACTTGCGGTATCACGACAGTTTAAATTCTAATAACATTTAATTAAAACCACTTAGGCAGCTAAAAATTATCTTGAAATGTTACCTATTATCACCTGTAATAAACGTGTAAATAACAAGAATTTATTCACAAAACGCTTTCTTTGTGCGAGTACTTATGTGACTGTCCCTAATATGGGACTGTGGGATCAGATGGGTTAAAGATAATCAGTATCGTTGTGTAATTTGAGCTAGGGGAAAGGGGGTTTGCGGACTGAAATTCAAAAGAGGGCAGAGACTGCATGTACCTGCTATACGAGTTTTGTGATGGTTGCAAAGTTAGCTGGGGGGTTTTAATAAACATGTTAAATTGAAAGTTGTGCTCTCTATCGTTTCTTGCTTCGCGCTATTTTGCGCTATTTTGTCGTCCGTTATTTTGTCACCGCGATTTTGTCGGCGCGATTTTTTTCTCCGCGATTTTGTCTCCGCTATTTTGTCGTCCGCGATTTTGTCTGGACACCCCGCAGTTTGGCCACCCGTCATATAAAGTATAAACTAATAAACTCTTATATTTGTAAGTTATAACTCTACGGGGGATTAAGAACTATAATGTTACATCTTTTTACATGTGGTACTTACTAGTTAGAAATTCACACGAGCAGACCCAGCCGCTAGAAGGAAAGAAAGGAGGATAAAAGAAAAGAAGGAAAAAAATTTTTTGGCTAAGTCGTAGTCAGTGGCGGTTATAAGAACTCTTGGTGGGGGATGCAATACATTTCTAAGAAGTTGGAAGGGGATGCAATGAATTTTTAGGAAGATCCCACCAAAGGAAATATATGTAAACGGTTTAGAAGAAATCTGTAGATTTGATTTATAAAATATAATGCTGATAATTGACAGATAAAATATAATGTTAAGGATTGGCAATGTATAAAAGCCATTTTAGTATGGTTGTACATGTACAAAGTCATAGTGCTAAATCGAATTTTCTGTTGCCAGAAGCGAATTTGTCGATGACATTGCCTATAGATAGCGGGCTTATAGAAGATCCAAAGGTACTGCTATGGAAGATGAAGCGCGAAAATCTCTGACCTCCACTCTTAAATCAAGAAGGTGCCTGGTGAAACAAAAAGGCCGGAGATACTGGAAGGGGTTGCTGTAGTCAGCACATGACGATACGAGGGGAACTTGGAAGGCTCTCAATTCGCTCCTTGGTGAGAGTAGAGAGGGCTCAGCTCTATGCCCCGAATTCAGTGCTGAGGATTATCACCGCTACATTGATGACAAGATCAGAGGAATACGAGAAAAGACTGCGAGTGCGGGATCGGCATCTTTCTCTAACTATAACGGTCCGCGTCTCACTGCTTTCTCCAACCCGACGCTGAAAGAAGTAATTGTCTCCGTGCGTTCGTCACCGAATAAGCAGTGTGCCTCTGACCCGCTGCCTATGTGGCTCTTGAAGGAGTCCATTGTTGTACTGGCGCCATTCCTGACGACGCTTATGGCTGTCTCTCTGGAATCAGGAGAATTTCCAACAACTTGGAAGCATGCGATCGTTACTCCGCACCTGAAACGGTCGGGACTTGACCAGTCTGATGACTCCAATTATAGACCGGTCTCCAACCTCCCTTTTCTAGCCAAGCTACTAGAGAGGATTGTCAACAAGCGGATGGTCAGTTTTCTGATTGTGAATGGACTGATGCCGTAACAACAATCAGCCTATCGTCGTGGACACTCCACCGAAACAGCCATTCTGAAAATATTCAGTGACCTGGTGGATGCGACTGCAAATGGGCAAGTTGCACTTCTCTGCCTGCTCGATCTTTGGGCTGCTTTTGACACAGTCGATCATCAGATTCTCATCCGTCGGCATGAAACATCGTATGGACTGGCAGGCCAGTCACTTCAGTGGATGAGGAGCTACCTCACCGGAAGAACACAAGCTGTATGGTGTAATGGTCTAATGTCCCAGAAGAGCCAAGTCCACCATGGAGTCCCGCAAGGATCGGTCCTGGGTCCCTTACTTTTCATCTTATACGTTGCGGACATTAGACGGTCGGGACTTGACCAGTCTGATGTCTCCAATTATAGACCGGTCTCCAACCTCCCTTTTCTAGCCAAGCTACTAGAGAGGATTGTCAACAAGCGGATGGTCAGTTTTCTGATTGTGAATGGGCTGATGCCGTAACAACAATCAGCCTATCGTCGTGGACACTCCACCGAAACAGCCATTCTGAAAATATTCAGTGACCTGGTGGATGCGACTGCAAATGGGCGAGTTGCACTTCTCTGCCTGCTCGATCTTTGGGCTGCTTTTGACACAGTCGATCATCAGATTCTCATCCGTCGGCATGAAACATCGTATGGACTGGCAGGCCAGTCACTTCAGTGGATGAGGAGCTACCTCACCGGAAGAACACAAGCTGTATGGTGTAATGGTCTAATGTCCCAGAAGAGCCAAGTCCACCATGGAGTCCCGCAAGGATCGGTCCTGGGTCCCTTACTTTTCATCTTATACGTTGCGGACATTAGCTCAATCATCAAGGCTTTTGGCTTGTCATCGCACTCCTATGCTGACGATGGGCAAGTTTATTCCTCGTGCATGCCGTCGGATACAGAGCAACTTCGGATGTCCTTCACGAATTGCATATCTGCAATCATCAGATGGACAGAGAAAATCGTCTGGCATTGAATCCGGACAAGACGGAATTCCTCTGGATCAGCACTCCAGGAAGAAGGAAGTTGTTGAGTCGAGTCCCTTTCACCGTAGGTGATGCCACTATTGTTCCTGTGGCGAGTGTGCGTCTTTTAGGTGTGCTTTTGGACGAAACGCTATCGTTTGATGCACACACCAACAACGTTATCCGATGCTGTCATTACCAGATACGGAGGGTCAAGCTGGTTCGGCGCTACCTAACGGTGAGTGCGGCCGTTCAGCTTGTACGGGCCTTCGTCTTGTCAATAATGGACTACTGTAACAGTGTCTTGCTAGGCCTACCGGAAAACAAGCTAAATCGACTTCAGTCTGTACTGAATCTGGCTGCACGAGTGGTCTTCGGTTGTCGCTGGAATGACCACATCACGCCACTGCTGAGAGATCGCCTCCACTGGTTACGCGTTCAACAGCGTATTGTTTTCAAGCGTTGTTGGCTCACTTTCCGAGCCCTTTATGATCCACACTGCCCAGAATATCTGAGTGCGCTGGTGCAGCGAACGACGTCAAATGAGTCAAGAATGAAGCTTCGGTCGAGTCGTCGAGTCCTGCTGCTTGTCCCTCCTCCGTCAAAGACCTCCAAGTTTGGAGAAAGGTCATTCTCCAAAGGGAATCCGTTACTTTGGAATTCGTTACCTGACGTTGTGTCGGAAGCTGTCTCTGCGGAATCCTTTCTTAGGAACTTAAAAACACACTTATTTAATATCGGATTTTATTTATAGAATTACGTCAAAGCGCTTTTGTCGTAGGCCTTAGCCTTGTTTACTGCGCTGGAGAAATTGTCTAGAAATAATAATAATAATAATAATATAGATATGTCCATGTCGTTGTGGATAATTCAAGACTAATCCGTTTAGACGATCATCTTCCAATGGAGACGCATTTTTGGTGGGTTGGTGTGGGAATGCATTCCAAGTCAACCCCTACGTGGAACCGTCCCTGGTTGTAGTAGTAATTGTTCTTATTTTGAAATTCTGCAACAATTCTCGATAATTCTAACCAGTCACATTTTTACTTTTTAGATTTTATATTACAACAAAAAGAAACGAGCAACAAGCACTTCAGTTGGCTCATATGCTGTATCGAAGATTCACTAAAGTACCATATCTTACCAAGATTGCAATTTTTGCTAGGCGTTTAACATTGGTGGAAGCAAAATTAAGAATCTTTTGTGCAACTGAAGATCGAATGAATGATGCAATGATTTTCAACCAATATTACACTGAAATCATCAGAAGCGAGCATATAGAAGTAAAGTAAAATCTTGCTTTATAGTTTCTTAGTAATTGTTCTTTGTCGTAGTAGTCGTCATTATTATTATTATTATTATTATTATTATTATTATTATTATTATTATTATTATTATTATTATTATTATTATTATTATTATTATTATTATTATTATTATTATTATTATTATTATCATTATCATCATCATCGTCTTCGTCGTCGCAATCGTCGTCATCATCATCTTCATCGGTCGTCGTCGTCTTAAAATCAAGACGTAGCGATGTTTATTTTAAAGTCAATTTATTCGGGAAAATGTAGGATCCAGGGTCACAATATTGCTGCAATGCCTTGATAGATTTTTATTTTGTACATAAAATTTATGATAATAAGCATTACCAGTTGGAAATATGAAATTTATGATAATTGTCTAATATTAGGCAGCTACTGTACTGAGGCTAGACATATCTTTCTTCAGGTGCTCTGTCCAAAGACAGGTTCCATACTCCAGCGTCGCCACTCCTCTCTATCTTGAGCTTTTATCTTCAGGGCTGAATACTTGTTTTTCCTCGTAGTGTCGAACATCCACTCCAGCATCGATGTTCTTGGTCGCCCTTTCTGTGTTTTCCCATTCATCTTTCCTTATAGTACTTCTCTTAGTAGGTTTGATTCTTCTCTCAGAACATGACCTACCCACTTCTTTTGTCTTGTACGTATATAAACATATCTAAGAAGAGCTAAATCAATTCATCATCATCAACAGCAGCAATATGGGCAAACCGTCCGTTCCGCAAGTGTCCATTCTTATCTGCATCAACCTCTTGGGGACTGCTTTTGCACTAATTACTTATCTACTCGCACCTTTTCTATGTGGTTGTGTTTTTTGTGGGCGCCATCCATCCTTTCTAGCCAGGGGTCTCAAAAGTTTTTCAGCCGTGGGCCACATTGGGGCTGTCCATTAATTATGTAAACAATTTTTGGGCAATTTTTGACCCCTTCCCCTTGTCAACAACTGTCAACTTTCACTTACCCCTCCCATAATTACGTCAAAAACTTTTGACCCTCCCAAGATCAATGACAGGTCCCAATAACAAGGTTATTATTTTCTGTGGTTATGACCATTTTCCCTTTTTTGCTCATCGAATGTCAAAATGTGGTGGTGGTGGTGACCTTTTTTGCCATGCTGTTTTCAATTGTAATAAGTAGTATTCTATCAAATTTCCTATTTTTTTATTATTTGTAGAAAGTGAAATTGTTTACGTCAACTTCTCTTGACCCCCTCTCCTGTCAACAACTGTCAAACTTTTTAAAATTTCAAATTTTTCCCTCCCCCTAAATTTTTTACGTAATTAATGGACAGCCCCATTGCTGACTTCTGACGGCTCCGCGAGCCACATTGCACAAGAAATTACACTTATTCAAATACAGCATACAGCGAATGAATAACTGCCAAGAACAAACTATTTATTGCTGAAGTACAAATCATAGATGAGTGCTCTTTCACCTTGTATTCGAATATTAAAATAAGTAAGATGCATGAACAGTGGTTTACACAGGCTTACTTAGCCTCCTAAACCACTTTAAATCACATTATTATTATTATTGTTATTATTATTTATTATTTATTATTATTATTTATTATCATTATTATTATTATTATTATTATTATTATTATTATTATTATTATTATTATTATTATTATTATTATTATTATTATTATTATTATTATTGGAGCGGGAAGTTAGCAGAGTGGTAACAGCGTTGGACAATGGAGCAGAAGGTCGTGGGTTCGAGTCCCGCAGGAGCCCTAAAGGTCGACTCAGCCTTTTTCGTGGTGGTAAAATGAGGAGCAGTGGTAAAAATCCCTGCGATAAGACAAACAGGTACGCTACGCGATACACTAGCCCCGTATCCGTGGCATTGCACGCCTGGCCGAGGGCTATATCAACGGAGATCAGCCGCCGCCCTATGAGCCCGTGAGGCTCGGGAAGGACTTTGACTTTTTGACTTTTGACTTTTGACATTATTATTATTATTATTATTATTTATTATTATTATTATTATTATTATTATTATTATTATTATTATTATTATTATTATTATTATTATTATTATTATTATTATGGACCTGATAATTTACACAGTCTGTGAGCAACACCAGTTGATGAGTCCTGTCATTTTATAATAATGAAATCTAACTTCGAAGATTAAAAAATCGAGTTAGGATTTTTCCACAGCTAAACCATTTCACTGAAGTTTGGTAAGGTAGGTCTAAAAATTAATATTCAATTTCCATAAAGAATTCACGAAATAGGCGATGACTGAATCAATGAGATAGCATATATACTATATACTATGGCAAGAGTTAGACAGCTGAAAGTTGAAGCCAGTTATAATTAAAGTCTCTATGATACAGATGGCGAAAAAGAGATTCCTATAATAGAATTGTGCATGTTCCTTATTTCCTGCCGTGGGCCGCATTAAAGGTCTTAGCGGGCCGTATCCGGCCCGCGGGCCTTACTTTTAAGACCCCTGATCTATTCTATCGTGTCGTGTCGTTGCTCCCTACCGCGGTCTACCTTGAAGGATTCCTTACAAATGTTCGTTGCGTGCACATTGACTCGAAAGTTTATACTTAATACTTTATCCCGCTTTTTGAAAGTTCATTGTCTCTCATTCCAAAAATTGGACCTGAAGAAATGACAAGTTTTATAACTTGTCTTAAAACGAAAGCAAGACGACTCACACGACTCATAGGCCTTCGCCTACCGACAGTCGTCATCAGCTCCGATCTGGTCACAGTGTTAAGCTGCTTGTTCCCCCTCCCGCCAAGACCGTGCAACTTGGCGAGAGGTCCGTTACGCGTGGGAACCCTATCCACTGGAACGCCCTACCTAACAACGTGTCCATGGAAACTAACCTCGAATTGTTTGCCAAGAAACTTAAGACGCACTTGTTTAATATATCGTATAAGTGCAGAATGTAAAGTGCTCTTGACTTTGGCATTCAGCTATGATTATTGCGCCATATAAATTGACGTTTTAACATAACATAAGATAACATAACATAACGAACTTACAAAAGTCATGACAATGTTTAGGAACGATCGCAATCGCTCGTAAGGCATTTTAAAAGCAGTGCAATTTGAATTATATATGGTTGTTTAACCAATACGCATGACCTAAATTATTTTAGATATATGATAACTGTTCTATATCATTTAATGTGACTGGAGATATGATACCAATAGTGAAATCAGCGAAAGACTTTAGCATAGTATTCAAGCCGTTCGTAAAAAATCATCTTTATTTGACAATCAAAGTGGGCGTTGCAAATGATTGCCCGTCAGGACATGTAACTGCTACGATTGACTCAATTGACGAAGATGTTGTCGCAGTTCCAATTTACAGTACAGAAATCGTCTTGCCAAAGCAATGTTTTCCTCTTGTGGCCTTCGAATATAGGACCAAAGCAAAGCTTTTGCAGAAGTCACGTAAAACCGATGGTAATTTCAGCTATACAGCTTCTAACATTTTAAAGGACGTGACAATCATCATCGCCGTTTAACCCCTTAACTGGGTATTTAACTGTAACTCAATGTAAAATGGACGGATATATCCGGGGTCCCCAGTTAAGGGGTTAAGTCATCGTTATCGCCGTCATCATCATCGTCGTTAATATCATAATTTACGCACTATATTTCGATTGAACAGCGCCGCGTTTCTGTTTTGTGGTTTTTGTATTAAGGTGAATTAGTTGCTGAAAGGATTTTAATTTAATTCCTCAAACATCCAATTAGGCATCTTCATTCTCGATCTTCCCTGCCGTTTCTCTCATTCTATTTTCCCATATATTATTCTTTTAAGAATTCGTCTCAAACAATATTATTATTAGTATTTATTTGTTATTTGCAATCAGGTATGTCGATGATTTTTTATATTTTAAAAAATTAAACTATGCCCCAGACATCGCTCAAATTCTGTTTAGTCCAACTGATGTTGGATTAAATTCCAATCATCTTTCTACAAGTGTTTGAAGAAGCCACATCATGTCTCTTGCTTCTCTTCCTTTTTGAAACCGTGTTGATCTCCAATTCTCCTGTCACCTTTAGTAGGGTTACTAGTTTTTGCCTAGACTCTTTGAATCATTTTTGCTGTACGAAAGATGAAACTGATAGTTCTAAATTCAAAAAATTCGTTTGGTTTCTTCTAAAACGGTATATTTAATGTTTTTTAAAAGTCCTCTTGCTATTCTCTCATAATGTCAATTTTCTTGTACACTAAGTCAAACTAGAGCGTATCGTGCCTGACTTCCAAGTGATTTGATGAATTCTGCCGGCGTGACGCCTATTTCTTCCGCACTGCTGTCTTTCAGTTGCTCTAAATTATATCTGCATTTTTTATATTAGCACTAATACAATTTATTATAACCTCTTCTTTATTCGTCTCTCTCTTCCACTCCTTCTCCCTCTTCTATATATGCATTTTATTTTCTATTAGTAGCAATACAATTTATTTCCACATCTTCTTTATTCGTCTCTCTTTCTTTCTTTTCTTTCTTTCTTTTTCTTTCTTTCTTTCTTTCTTTCTTTCTTTCTTTCCTTCTTTTCTCTGTCTGTCCTTCCCCCTATCTGTTTATGTCTGTCTGTCTGTCTGCCTGTCTTCTCTGCCTCTGCTTCGTTTTTGGACAACAATATCGTATAATGATCAGTGGTAATAATACAGTGGTCATTATAATAGCTTTATGCCAATGTTCAATTTGTTTGATGGGTGCAAAGAGAATATAACAAGAAAGGTTAATAAGTCTAATTAATAAGTCTAAATAAGACTATTTTATTTATTTTATTTTTCAGCAAACAGTGGAATAAAAGATACGCTTAAACTTATTTATATAGCCGATGCCTTACAAAGCGATTGGGTTCTTCTTGCACGGAACCTTTATTTTGAGCAAGATGATATTATCAGAATACAGAAGAATTATAGATATGTCAGTGAGCAGGTATAGCCAACATATTTCATTTGCGCTTTCAACACAAGCTGATAATATTCTACAATCGTTAATAATAATACCATGATCATCATCGTCGTCGTCGTCATCATCATCGTCATCATTATCACTATCACCGACGCCGCCACCACCACCACCACCACCACCGCAAACAACAACAACAACAACGATAATTAGTTGTAATAATAATAATAATAATAATAATAATAATAATAATTATTATTATTATTATTATTATTATTATTATTATTATTATTATTATTATTATTATTATTATTATGTGTTGAAAGTTCCGCGGAAGGCGACAGCGTTAAATCTCTGGAGTGTCGCTGATATTCGCTGTAGCAGAAAGGATTTTCTCTTTCATATCCGGATTGTCGCATAAGGAGACCGCCGATCTCCTTTAAGAAGCGGAGACCTTCTTCGTTGATTGTCCCCATCGTCTCCAGAGCCAGAGGGATGAAACGGTACGACCCAGACAGTTGAAGGTATTTGGCCGTTTTCCTTTCGGCTGCACGTTCGGCTGCAGCGCCCGCAGTTGATGCTGTCTGATGACAGTAGGAAGCAGCGAAAGTGTCTGCGACCGTAACGTCCCAAATAACGCATTTTCCTGACCTCCATGGGATGAGAGTGCAGCCATCCGGTCGTTTTCCGTCGGATCTTGAAAGACCTGAAGGTTCCTTTGACGACGGGAAACCGGCCTTTATCATCGAACGAAATAAGATATCGTTCAGGGCAGCGTGGCGGGCGATTCGACCAGGTCCTAGCCGACAGGAAAGACCATGGTGCCCATCTTGTTCGACTAGAGTACCGCAGAGACAGCTGTTCGGCATGCACAGTGTCGTTCCGAGTCGTAGACCAGCACTCGTAGACGCGCACTGATTCGTTGTCGAGTCTGAGGCCACAGTTGCTGATAGGCAGTGCAAAGAGCCAGTCACTTGAGTGCTGTGATGTCACTGCGTTCAATCTAGCTCTGTCGATGTGACTTGTCTGGCTTGAGAACAAGCTGGAGAGTTCTTTCTCGATCAGTGGGACACATTGTGATTGCTGATGTCGCTTCTCTATATTCGGCGTTTGCAGACTGGTGATACTGCACCATTCTGCGGTTGCCGATAGTTCGTCTTCCGACAGTGGAGTACCTTGAAGCGTCTGTAGTGACGCTGTGCCGGCGGCGGAAGCCAGAAAGGCAGGAAGTGCCAGCGGTGACACGCGTCGAATTCCGAATCCTCCATGTCTGATTGGAAGAGAAGCCTGAATCCACTGAGAATCCGATAATGAAATGTTCAACACGGATGACAGGCATTCACGAAGCATGTTGTCGAACTTTTCAAGCAACGGATGCTGCATACACGGTGCCGCTCTAAGAGTGAAGAACATTCTCTGAAAACCAAGCGAACAACGGAGGATGATAAGCGCCTCCTGGCTGTCCAATAGCGGAATACGTGAAAATCCTACTGAAAGTTTTGAGATGATTGACCCCAAAGCATTTGTCAGGGCAGCACCTGCTGATAATGGTGATCCTAACAAGCATGAGTCATCCGGATTAGTAAGAGTGAAAAGATTCAAGGGATGTGTAGTTGTCGATTTCGAGATAATTTCGCATTTGCTGATGTTCAAACTTAGGCCGATTGTATTTGCCTCATCCTTTAGAATTTATACATCCTTTGCCACCACAGTGCTTGCTCCTCCAAGGCTTACGTCATCCAGATATCCGATCACTAATGGAGATTTCAGACGCATTAGCAGTTGCTGTAATGGCAAACAGAATAAAAGGGGGCCCAGTGGGTCACCTTGCTGCGCACCTCTTTGGGAAATGATCGAGAATTCCCCAAATTTTAGAATTGACGGCTTGCTATAGGCCAGGTGGCAATAAGGGTAAATGTCCGGTATGTGTGAGCATACGGCTGAGAGCATAGCTGCACGGCTTAAGCTGTTGAAGGCGTTGCTAAAATCCAGTTTTACTAGCACTTCGTCATCGTGCATCTGTTCAATGAAACGCCTCGCTGAGTGCACAGCAGCTTCGCATTCTCCAGGAATGCCAACACCGAGTTGCTTTGGCGCGAAGAAGTTGCAGAGTTGGCAAATGGCGTGTGTGTTGGCACATTTCGAAGCAAGCCGTCGCCAATAGTACCCGATGGCTATTGGCCGGAGACCTCCTGTCTTTTTCTGGAGTGCCATGAGTGTTTCTCCAAATAGCACTGGAGACACCGATTCTGGGCAGGTGCCTTTCAAAAAGGAGATTGATGAAAGAAGTCAAGGATGAAAGCAACATATTGCCAGCTTCTTTGCATTTTATAATCGACAGAATGAGCTGCGGACGAATACCGTCAGGCCCTCCGGCTGATCCTGGCGGAAAAGAGCGGATGGCCTTCAGCACATCATTCGGTGATGCCTGGAAGACAGTCGGAGGCAGTTGCTGCGAAGGCATTGATTCAATTGCCTCTGGCTCGGGGTGTTTTGTTATCAACTCTCTCAGTCTATCTCTGTTAGGCAGAACTGGTTCATCCTCTAAACAAAGAATTCTCACAGCAGCACGAATATTGCCCTCTTCCCTCTTCCAACTTTGCAGACACTGCAGCTGCAGTTTTTTCATCCCTTGAAAAGATTCTTCGAGAAGTGTCAAAGCTACCTGAAGATTGTACCGTGGTGAGCATGAAATGATTGGAAAACGAAGTTTCTGAGAAACGGTAACATTTTTCTTAATGCGAGTTGACAGCTGCTGTCTTTTACCTCCTCTCTTTGGTACGGGAAGGATGTATTCGCCAAAATGTAAAAGTTTCGACCACAGATCACAGTTGTCTGGGTGGGCCACGATGCCATCTAAAAGCTTGCTTAATGCCTCACTCACACAAGGACGTGCGCTTGTTGGTATGTGTCTTAAGAGCCGACCTGGAACGCACGGATGTGATAGCAGGGTGCTGTCAGTTGAGCTATCGGAGTTGTCTACTTTTTGGTAAGCGATTTTATCTGAATCTGGACGGTTGGAAAGTTCCGCGTTCTTATGTTGGTCGACGGAGGAATGTAAGATGGACGCTGGCTCTCTGTGTGACCCTGGGCAAGGGCTGTTGCGCGGACCATGTCTATGAATTTAGACCGTCACCGTTGTGCAGTTGCCTAACTTCGTGACACACACTGCAAATGCCCTTCGCTTTTTGCAACGTCTGCGAAGTTGGCCACTTTTGGTCCGAAGTCAAAGACATTTAGCGACGGGAGACGTCTAACTGGAGACGACGACGTCCACAAAATGTTTACGAATTGCGGCCATTTTTTAATAATAATAATAATAATAATAATAATAATAATAATAGAAATAATAATAATAGAAATAATAATAATAATAAATAATAATAATAATAATAATAATAATAATAATAATAATAATAATAATAATAATAATAATAATAATAATAATAATAATAATAATAATAATAATAATGGTAACAACGGAGAAGATGTTGCAGGTTTCTTGTCATTCACTCGACTGTAGTGGATAGAGGGTTTGAATCTGTAGAGTAGATTCGCCTTGCTCGTTTAAACATTTGTTCCATTGATCAGCAGGTTTCTAAATGCCCGCTGCGAAAAACGACGCAGGCAGTTTGATCCACTGATCGTTTACGCCTCCGCTACTGAGGCAAATTTCTGGCCACCCAACATTTTTCATGGGACAATTTCATAGGCGTTGCAAATGTCAAAAAAGAAATAAAACATTAACACAGGTTTTTTAAAATATAAAAACGTAAAAAACGTTGAAAAAACGTTCATTTACTTTTTAGCCAACACAAAAATTAACATGTTATTTTTTACTGTGGTCGCGCAATTAGTTTAGAAACGAAGAAAAGCAAGACAACGAGAAACACTCATTAGTAACGCAGAAAACGCTTAATGTAGGCCTATTTATTTATTGTTACGATTTGTTAATAGCTTTTTGGAATAAATATTAACATTGTCCTGGCGCCGAATTAATAAGCTCCTCTAAAAATCATAGTTAAGACATTAAGCGATCATTTTAGGTTTAGCGTAAACGTATCACCTTCAAAGCTTGTTTCAACTTAATTTCCTCTTCTGGGTCACTAGAAAATTTATCCGTTAGTCTGATAAATGTTAAGTCTTGGATGTTTAGTAATAAGCTTGCATTAAACCCTTCAAAAACTGAGTTGTTACTTCTTGGTACGTCTTTTAATTTAAGTAAATTTGAAGGCTTACATTCCTTTAAATTTGACAACATTTCAGTTAAAGTCAGTCTGTCCGCAACCTAGGTGTAATATTTGACAAAACCTGTCTTTGAATGATCACATAAATAAGGTTAGCAGAGCTGCTCATTTGCAAATTAGAGATATTCGACGAATTCGTGATCTTGTGCCGAAACCTGCTCTGATTCCTTTTGCCAATGCCCTTGTCAAGTTGTCAGCAGTCAAAGACTTCAAAGGATTCAGAATTCTGTGGCCTGTGCCATTACAAAAACTCGTAAACATGATCACATTAGACCTGTCCTTCAAAAGTTGCACTGGCTGCCGATAGAACAGAGAATTGTATTTAAGACTTGTTTTAAAATACTGCAGTCTGGCCAACCTCAATATTTAAACTCTGTGATAAACCATCCGAAACATTAGCATTCAACAAAATTTGCTGACTCATCGTTAAATATACCTATAACAAACACTGAAATTGGTAAGAGAGCTTTTTCTATTTCTGGGCCAAAAATCTGGAACTCTCTCCCTCTGGTTATCAGCTCTTCCAATAAACTGAGCATTTTCAGATCTAGGCTTAAAACACATATCTTCCAACTAGCATTTCCTCCATAGTCTGTCTTGCTGTTTCCCTCTGACTGATCTCTGGAATGACCTGGTCTTTTGCGAATGGATTAGAACTTTAGAAGTACCATCGATTGATAAGTAAGTAAGTAAAGTAAAATCTCGTGAATTTCTATAGCGCCTTTGGAAAGCAGCACAACAGTAGCTGCTTATTCTTAGGCGCAGAGATAAAGATAATAGCCTTGATATCCTTGAGTAATTATAACTGGTGCTATAGAAATGCATTATTATTATTATTATTATTATTATTATTATTATTATTATTATTATTATTATTATTATTATTATTATTATTATCGATATGCAGAATTTTTGGTCATAAAAGATTATGGGATGAAATATGTACATTTATTCGACTTAGCACAATGCGTTCAACGAGCTTAGATATAAAATTTAAATTTGATATAGGCCTGTAGCTAGAAAAATCACTTGGATCGAGTGTTGGCTTTTTTAGTAATGGGTGAACTAGAGCACTTAGCGTTCATCATCTCATCTCACTCAGTCACGCCCACTGAATCAGTCATCCCTGAATATTTGCAACCGTGTCTTCTCATGTGCTGCACCTGAACTTTGGAACTCTGGAACTTTGGAACTCGTAAACATGATCACATTAGACCTGTCCTTCAAAAGTTGCACTGGCTGCCGATAGAAAGATAAAGATAATACCCTTGATCCCTCCGCAGACTTGAACACTTTCAAGCAATAAAATCTTAATCGTCATTTCCCATAATCCCTGCATTATCTCATCGAGTCTTCAAGTCTAAGTTTAAATCCTTCCTTTTTCGAAAATCATTCCCCCCATAGCTGTTACAACCTAGCCTCACTGCACTTTGGGTGTTTGCCACGGATTTCTATTTATAGACCTGGGTGTAGGATACTAGCTGACAGCATGAGGCAACAAGCCACCATCATGTACCTCGTATTGTTGTGAACTAATCAATGGATGTGCTTGCTATTGTGTTTTATTATGCAGAAGGAGTACCTTATTTAGATCTAGCAAAATCTATTAGAATAAATGACTAAATAAACACGAATGGAGGTTGTCAAAAAATATAGTCCAGAGTATGCAATTGTTGTACAAGCTGTTGGCAGGAACTAGCCAGTATCTTCACACTTGCCTGTATGCGTAGATTTAGGGTTTCAGCCAATTAAACAAGATGATCATTTTTTAGTCATCGCACCTGTCAATAGTCTAACGTCTAGGGTTACTGCATAATGTGGTCTATTTGTCAAGAGATGTTTGTCTGATGGGTAGGGATATTTTTACACCCCCCTAACACCCCTCAGCACCCAGTGGCGTAGCTAGGGTATCCGGCGCCCGGGGGCAGTGTACCGTTGGCGCCCCCAAAAGTGCTGATGTTTTATACAGGCCTGTTAGGAGGGGAGATTCTCCCCCAACCCCCTCAAAATCCCCCCCCAAATCTCAGCACTTACACAAATTTTGCATTGAACTGCGTCTTTTCCCCTCCAACCAAGTCGATTCTGCCCCGAAAGCCTCAATCACCCCCCCCAAAGGCTGGAGGCTGACGAGCAAAAAAGGTCGTCACACCGTTCTCGGCACCCCTCAAATCTTACGGCGCCCCTCTCCTTATACTGCTGACGAGCAAAAAAGGTCGTCGCACGTATTTCTTCTAATTTATTATGCGTTTCACTTACCCAAAAACCCGATTTCGGCGCCCCTTTACCTCGGCGCCCGGGGCATATGCCCCCTGCCCCTAGCTACGCCTCTGCCAACACCCCTCTCCCAATTTGAGGTCGACACCTCCCAAAATGGCAATGTGACAATGGTATGCATATAAAATGCATATTAATTAGCCCTGAACATGCCCCCAATGGAGATGGACACCCCAACTTTTATCCTGGGATGACCTTTTTTGTCAGACTTTATAACGTATTTTCTGCTTGTTGGCCTTTTTGGGAGAGACTTCCAAATACCGACACCCCCAAATTCACGATCCTACAAGCCTAAAAATAACCACACACCCACAAATTTTTCCGACACCCCCAAATTCACAATCCTAGAAATAACCCTGCTGATGGGGTAAAAAGGCTTAACATCTAACTGCACGGTATTCATCGATGAAAGACGCCTTACTCAGTGTTTATTCTATCCACCTTAACATTAGGAAGAATTTGAAATGTTTGGGGGAAGGTTTGATGTCCCCAAAAATCTTGACAAGCAAAAAAATAGTCATCCTTCTCATCCTTTCTAATATATTTGACCCTTTTCAAATGCCCTGCAACCAAATAAAATTGTCATCCTTACATTTTTTTCCTCTCCATAAAAGTCCTTCCGTCGTCACACTTTGAAGGGGGAAAATTTCCATCTACCCATGCAACATATCAAAATTTGGGGGATTTTCAAACTTGAAGGGGGAATTCCCCTCCAGAGAAGGCCTCAAATAAACACTGGCCTTACTAAATAAAAGATCAGTGTGAAAGAAAATGAATGCAACTGAATGATACAATCAATGGCGGCTCCAGGATTTGGCAAGTGGGGGGTCGTTGGAGGTCAGTGTTTTAGCCAGACTCTAGGCCTTTGGGGGGAATTGAGGCTTTCGGGGGAGGGAATTGACTTGGTTGGAGGGGAAATACACAGTTCAGTGCAAATTTGTGCAAGTGCTGGGATTTTTTTTGGGGAGGGGGAATTTTGAGGTTGAGGGGAGAATCTCCCCTCCTAACAGGCCTGTATAAAACACTGGTCGGGTTGGCATCTTTTAATCATGGGGGCCAATCATTTGTTGTTAGGTATGTAGTATTAAGTATATGGCCCCAACAGGGGCCACTGGGGGCCAGGCACTAAATAGGAGGGGCACGGGCCCCCGGGCTCCCCTGTGGAGCCGCCACTGGATACAATTATCGACAAATGAATTGAATATAGTGCCAGGAACGACCATAGAATATTAGTCCAGCCTCGCCACCATGGTATAGTATAGCAGTATCACCTGATGAGTACGAGTAGCAATATGGCCGCTCTGGCTGGCGCGCTGGCCTTACTGCTACGTGCAGCGGCTATGGGCCAAGCGCTATCCAGGTTTATTTATAGAAATCCGTGGTGTTTGCCTGGCTGAGCATATATCTTTCCCATAGCTAATTTAAGAAAGGCTGAGCATCTATGAATAAGCAGCTACTGTTGTGCTGCTTTCCAAGGCGCTATAGAAATCCATGAGATTTTACTTACTTACTTATTTACTTACTTACTTACTTACTTAGATGCCTGATGACAGAGATAGGTTAACCAATCGGGTAATTACTGGACCAAGCACATCAAAACACTGCTTTAAAATATAAATTGGATGAACACTGCTTATTTGGCAGGGAAACATAGTTTGGCGTATCTCAGACAGATTGGTGGGGCGGAATGCTGTGAAAATTGGGGAGGGAGTGTTGGCAGAGAGCAGCTATGCCTTTTGTGACGAAGATGTACCAGGGAGTTGGTGGTGCTCCTCCTGGTGGATTTCCAGGTGCTGGTGGAGCTGGATCCATTGGTGGAGCTGGCGATCCAACCAATGAGGATGTTGACTGTGGGATATGTTGGTAATTTGGGTGTCCAGTCAAAATAACGCGACACAAAATAGCGCCGACAAAACAGCGCCGACAAAATAGCGCCGACAAAATAGCCGACAAAACAGCGCCGACAAAATAGCGCCGACAAAATAGCGCCGAGGTTATCGCGCGATATGAACAAATCGACAATAATAAATAAAGTCAAGATAATACTCGGCTATAAGATGTCAAAGATATTCAGTATCGTCTTTCAAATCCACTAAATAGTCGGTTATGAGATGTAAAAGGTATTCAGTGTGGATTATTGGATTACCTGCGCAGTGTTTCGTCTAATCTTTCGATTTAGTAAGACAAAACACACGACAGAACACATATGGAATAAACGGTACATTCTTTACTATGTTTATTAACTGGGTTTTACGTTATTGAATATTATGAAGAACTGTTAATCTAAATAACATTAGCCATGACGTTTAGTATTTTCTTCTACGTTATTTCATATTACTAAATTACATTAGCCATGACGTTTAGTATTTTCTTCTACGTTATTTCATATTACAAGAGAACATATTTCACAGTTATATAAGCTTTGGTGTAATATTACCTTAAAAACCTGTAAAAGTGAACGTTGAGTTCTCTATCATTTCTTACTTCGACGCTATTTTGTCGGCGCTCAATTGTCGGCGCTAATTTGTCGGCGCTAATTTGTCGGCGCTAATTTGTCGTCGCGATTTTGTCGGTGAACCGGTAATTTGAGCCTAAGGCCTAAGATATTTTGTCTGAGAAAAATTATTGTAGACAGTTGTCTGCGGCCTACTCGGCACTGAACAACGAAGTTAAGCAATGTTGAGCGCGGTTAATAGTTGGATGGGTTACCATAGTACCAAACCGAAATCTAATCGTGGTGCCGACGGCCAGCTAAGTTTCATCGCGTAGGCGTCGAGAAATTGATAGCTCTTTAAAGCTGTGAAGGTAAAACGTAGGTCTAAAGAAAGTAATGGCAACCTACTCTAAATTAATGGCGTGCGTCGTGCACCTGCGTCGCTGCCTGCCTAGTAACTGGAGATCAGTGCCGGACCCTACGTTCGTTCGAGTATGGAAGTATTATTGAGTATTATTATTATTCTTTTTGCCAGTGGATATACAAATAATAATAATAATAAATAATAATAATAATAATAATAATAATAATAATAATAATAATAATAATAATAATAATATAGATAAATATACAGGACAACAGTGATACGTGGTTTCTACTGCAGCTGATATCAGTGACCATTCAACACTGGAGCCTTTCACGCGGCTCTTTCTCAGCAACCGGGCTTATCCACCATAAACTGTCACCAGTTTGTCCGGCCGGATACCCTGGATTTGACCTGGATCTTTAGTGATTTGGATTTGGTGTGCCATCGGTTGATGCTCCTGTGCATTATGAAAGTGGCGCTATAGAAGTTTAAGATTAGATTAGATTAGATTAGCATTTCAACCGAACGCAACATCATACGATGACTCTGTAGAATATTAAATTTTGTACAGTTATTCAGCGAAGAAGACATTCGTGTCTCTTTCTACCGCTGAGACATATTCGACCGGCAATGACGCGATCATATCTGTAGAAACAATCGCAGACGATGTGGATGAAGAGATGCTTAATCTGGACTGTGCCGGTTATCTGGTGAAAAGCCTAGGTGACGATTTTGGCAAACTTGAAAATCTTGAATGGTTGAACCTGTCCAACGCCAAACTACTTCTTAAGTTCTCTGCCCGAAAGCAGGTTCTGGTTCCCATTGGCGCCATCCAACTCTGTCAGCAGCTTGGGTCTTTAATCCTTTGTATCCGTCTTAGTCAGCATCCAGTGCAGTAGTTATGTGCGTTGTCTTCCTCTGGTTATCCTTCCTCCCATATGACCCTCCAGTATTGTTCTGAATAATGAGTTTCCTCTCAGAACAAATTATATAACACCACAAGAAAGATAACAGAAAATTCAGGAAAACCTCCCATATCAAAAACAAGGAAGAAAGAACACTCACGACAATTGAACAGTTAGATAGGTGGTCGGAATATTGAAATGAATTATTTAATAGGAAAAGTACAGAGACAAAAGCAAACATCGAGAAAGCAGCTGAAGACCTCCCCGTATGCACCGATAGACCATCAAAAGCGGAGATAAAAAGCAATTAAAGCGTTGAAAAACGGTAAAGCAACGGGCCCGGACAACATCCCAGCAGAAGCAATGAAAGCTGCCATCGACACTTCAACGGATATGCTTTACAATTTATTGGACAAGATTTGGCAGCAAAAGAAGATTCCAGAGGAGTGGAAAGAAGGATATGTGATAGCATTGGCAAAAAAGGGGATCTGACGGACTGTAAAAATTACAGAGGGATAACTCTGTTATCAACCGCTCCTAAAGTACTGAACAAAGTCATACTGGATAGAATTAAAGACGCGGTGGATGCGCGGCTGAGAGATAATCAGGCGGGGTTCAAAAGTAACAGATCCTGTCTAGATCAAATGTTATTATTTGAACGTTGAAAAACATAGGGAACAATCTATTGAGTGGAATACGACACTTGACATTAACTTCATTTATTTAGAAAAAGCTTTCGACAGCGTGAATAGAGGAGGACCTAATGAGACACTATGGAATTCCAGAAAATATCAAAAAAATTGTGGAATCTAGCTACCAAAGGATGTCCGCCAAAGTGCTTTTCAAACAGAGAACATATAAAAGTTTTAGAGTAAAGACAGGCATAAGGCAGGGAAGCCTGCTATCACCGCTACTGTTCCTGCTCGTAATCGACTGGGTAATGAAAAAGGTAGTAGAGGAGGGCGAAAACGGTATAAAGTGGGTAAAAGGGCAAACGCTGGATGATCTGGAATTCGCAGACGACCTAGCACTACTATCACAAAAAGTTCAGCAAATGAAGAGTCAAAACAACAAAACTTGAAGAAACAGCTAACCAAATTGGACTAAACATAAACAAAAGCGAACAAGGGTGATGAAGATAAATGGCAAAGGAAAACAGAAAAACAAAGTGGAATCCATCCATCCAAGCCCCTATGTCAGAAATCTCGGCATCTATATCGATAATACCGCCACGACGAGGCAACACGTGAACGCACCGTCGCCAGCTGCTTTGCAGCACTGCGGTTAATTCGCAGCATACGAAAATATGTATCTCTGAATGCCCTGAAGACTTTGATCAGTGCCTTAGTAATCACTAAACTTGACTATGGCAATGCCACCTTAGCAGGGCTCCCGAAATACCTCCTCGACAGACTCCAGAGCGTACTTCATGCGGCTGCACGCCTGATCTATCGATCAAGGAAGTATGACCACATCACGCCACTGTTGATAGACCTACACTGGCTCTCAGTCCCCGAGCGAATAACGTATAAGTTGGCAACCCTCGTCTATCGGTGCCTGCACGACATCGGCCCCTCCTATCTCCGGTGCGAACTCCAGAGATCGGCTGACACAGACAGTAGAAGGCGTCTGCGATCTGGCTCCACTGAAGCACTCCTCGTGCCGCGCACACGCCTTGCCACTGCCGGCGACCGTGCCTTCCCGGTTACCGCAGCGAAAGCCTGGAATCGTCTTCCCATTTCTGTCCAAACATCAACTTCTCTTGACATATTTAAGAAGCGACTGAAGACTTGGCTGTTCGAGATCAGCTATTCTGGTAGATCCTGACCTATAGGTTTATTATTCATGTACAATGTAATGTGTTCGAGTAGTCCTTCTAGGACGATTTACCACAAAAATCTTAACTTTCAATAAATAAATAAATCCGGGGAACTTGAAGAAGTGGAAGAATTCTCGTACTTTGGGAGTGTGTTGTCAACATCAGGAGGAACAGATGAAAATATTAAGACTAGAATAGGTAAAGCTCAAGCAGCTTTCATGATTTTACAGCAGCTATGGAAATCCAAGCATATCAGCCTGAATACCAAAGTGAGAATTTTCAACACCAACGTTAAAGCGGTCCTACTGTATGGGGCAGAAAGCTGGAAGTACACTCGAGTATCAACAACGCGAAGATACAGAGCTTTGTAAACAGTTGCATGCGAAAGGTGGTAGGCATATGATGGCCAAATAAGATAAGTAATGAAGTACTCTGGGAAATCACAAAACAAGATCCAATCGAGAAGCAAATACAACAGAGAAAATGGAGTTGGCTAGGGCCGCTAGGCCATACCTTAAGGAAACCTATATCCAGTATCGCAAGGCAAGTGTTGACGTGGGAACCCCAGGGTAAAAGAAAGAGAGGAAGACCGAAAACACGTGGAAAAACACACTGGAAAAAGAGATAAGGGTAAACGAGATAAAATGGCCAACTATGGAAATGATCGCGGAAGCCAGAGCAAAGTGAAGAGAACTTGTCAACGGCCTATGCTCCACAAGGAGTGCAAAAAAGACTAAACTGAACTGAACTCTCAGAACATGCCCAATCTAGTTCTTTTGCCATTATTTTCGCCAAACTACTAACTACTTTTAAAGGTTTCTTGATTCTTCCATATGTGTCCGAACTTAATTTCAGGGATAACAAGACTCTGAAGGACTTGAAGCGCTGGAACGTTGATAAAAGCTTGTTGCTTTATAGTAGCAATCAAATTGGAAACTTTTGTTTGACAGTTGCTTTAAATGTTTGACACAGTTTCGACCTCTTGGTTCGCCAGAATGTCAGAGTCCAACCTTGTTTGATCCATAACAGCGAGTCATAACAGCAAAAAGAGACCTTAGGGAACTTTTGTTTGTGCAACGAGATGCAACAGATAACAATGTAGATTTTCCATTTTATATTACTCCTAAAATAAAAGATGAATATTATTATTATTATTATTATTATTATATTATTATTATTATACAACGACAAGATTATCGTGACATAATGTCTAACGACTGCAAGGGCACGTAACAATAACAATATTAAACAGTAAAGAGGTGGTCACACTACATCATAGCATCTAATAAATAGCTCGGTTTTGAGGCGCTTTGAATGTTCCAGCGTCGTTGATGAACGTGAGGCGGAAGTCCATTCCAGACGCCAGCAGCAGCGACCGGAAAAGCACGGCCACCGATCGTTGAGCGCCGTACTCGAGGCACGAGAACGTCAGTCGTGGGCGCCGAGCGCAGGTGGCATCGAGTTTTGACGTCAGACACGCGGCCGAAAGCGTTTGCCAGGTACGACGGCGCCAATCCATGGAGACATTTAAATGCCAACGTAGCGAGTTTGAAATTATCCTCTCCGGAAAACGAAGCCAGTGTAACTCGCGTAGAAGAGGGGTCACGTGATCGTATTTCCGAGCTGCAAAAATCAAACGGGCAGCTGCGTTTAGACTGACTGCAGTTTTGCAATAGTGCCCGGAGACGCCAGAGCGTCGAGTTGCCGTAGTCAGCTGACTGAGCACCAATGCAACAACGAGTGATTGCATCACCGATGGTGTGACGGAGTTGCCTTAGGATGCGAAGCAATCGACACAATTGATGACATGCGACCGCATCGACAGGTTAGATTAGGTCACGGACAAAAGCGGACGGCATGACGATTGCCAACGCGTATTCCAGTCACAGGAATCTGGTGCTGGCGCCGGGCAGACGAGCACCACAATGCCTCAGTCTTTGCTGAGTTGAGTTTTAACCTGTTGGATTGTTGAATATGATTGATGATGATGATGATTATTATTATTATTATTATTATTATTAGACTACTCTGCTCGTCGTCTATTATTTAATATGTACTCAAACGATTTAAAAATTTATGACACAAATATGCCTGAAATTATAAAGTTTCTTCGTTTGTAGGCATTTGTACTACTTGATACGTGGATTAAGAGGAGGAATTGTGATTCGAGATGCGAGGAATTGGAGCGGGCGCTGCATCATATAGACCGAGATGATATAATCCAAAAATTCATGACTAAGCTACAACTGCATGACAACATTGATTTATTTTGAATAAATGTAGCATGTATCATTGTATCGGCTTTTAGCGCTGTTTGATTTAAAGACATGATTTAAAGATTTTGTCATTTTTGCCTTTCGGCAATATTCGTATTTATGTCCAACCCTCGCACCGTTATTACAAAAATTCTTGCCACCCCATCGGGCAGTCTTTTGACACCTGACGAGATATTTTCAAGCGTTTATTGCATATGCCTGTGTGTCAATTTATATATACGCACGCACACACATTTTTTGGTCCTTTTGCAATAGGGATTACCAATATATGATCATTTTACCCCGGGCTGGATACCATCATACCACCGGACTAGTCACATTTAGGTTTGGCATTTAATGTAACATTCAATGAACTGTCAAATTATTTCAGGATTTTCTTAATGCATAAGAAATTTCAGTCAAAGCGATGTTCAAAATGTTCTCCGTTTGCTGCTATGTGATAATCGCTTGCGAAACTGTACAATAACCCGGTTGATAGTGTCCTGGCTGATTTCGTCCCAGCAAACTGTCAGAACTTATTTTAAATGTTCAATATCGCGAATTCTCTGCCTGTAGACAAACTGGCGAATTCTCTGCCTGTAGACAAGCTGTTTAAGCACTCCTCAGACTGCGTAGTCTAAGGGATTCAAATCCGGACTGTTCAACAGCCAATTTTCTGGTTTAACGA
Source organism: Metaphire vulgaris (assembly GCA_018105865.1). Classification (NCBI taxonomy): domain Eukaryota; kingdom Metazoa; phylum Annelida; class Clitellata; order Crassiclitellata; family Megascolecidae; genus Metaphire; species Metaphire vulgaris. Next base: position 4,008,890 of record CM030860.1, on the reverse strand, counting down.
AGTCTGGGAACGTGAGCAGTTAGAAAGGCAACTATTTTTCGTGAACGATGAGCAGGTGCTGAAAAGAAAAATTGTGACCAGAGCGAGCTAACCCTAACCCTAACCCTCACTCTGATGACAATTTCACTATATTTCCCGATGACGACACAACTTTATATAACACGAGAAACCTATATGCAAATGGCCGTTGTTTTATATTCGAGACCAGAGAGGAAATGGAGCCCTTAACCTGTCCCAGGACAGAGAACATGATGATGATGACCAGAGAGGGTTAGGCGCCCTAGCGAATTGGAGTTCTTAGTGTCAGAGGTGTATTTGATGCCGCACTTGTGGCAATGACTAATGACCAAAGATCATGACTTTAGTCATTAGGTAAATCATTAGGATCATGGTAGGCCTAAGCGGGAGGTACACTGGCAGATTCTCTCTGGTCATTAGTGGTAGCCCGTAGCATCGGGGTTTATGTGAGAGTACATCATTACTCGACTGACCTAGTACTGAGTTTTTCTATGCTGCGGGTCATCTGTTAATTACTGATTGTCTGTGAATAATGTAGGAATGCATGAAACCTTGACGGTTGAGGTGAAAAGGTTGAGGCTAAAAACAACGGTTCTTAGCCATTTAAAGGCGTCGGTTGTTGATATTCTTTGGCTTTTTCCATAATAATGCTGAGATTAGTTATTTGATCTCTAGTTCCTCTCCCTTTCCTAAAACCATCTTGTTCGTCTGCACTTCGTCCTCCATCTTTTTGTCAATTTTATTCAGTATTACTCGAAGCATGACTTTGCTTGTATGTGTTATCAGTGCAATGGTTCTATAATTTGTGCATTCTTTCCTATCACCTTTCTTTTGTATTGGAATAAATATATTGATTTTAGCCAGTCATTAGGCCATTCTCCAGTCTGCCATATTTTACAACATAATTTATGAATTATGTTAACTGCTTCTTCTTGTCCTAGTTTTAGTAATTCTATAGGGACGTCATCAATCCCTGCTGCTTTTCTGTTTGCTGTTTGTCTCATAGCTTCTTCTACCTCAGATCTCAGGGGAGGATGTTCGAAGTCTTGCTTATTGTTATTTGGATGAGTGTTTATTTCTTCCATGATTTTATATTCTATTTCTCCATCAAACAATTCATTTCCGTATTCCTTCCATCTGCCTGCAATCATCTTCTTATCAGATAACATTAAACCATTTTTTGCACTAATAGATTGCATTTGTTGAGCAAATTTCCTAGTCAGATCCTTTAATTTTTCACATGTTCCTCTGCTATTTCCTCTTTTTGCTTGTTCTTCCAGCTCAGTGCAGATGCTATTGATTTGTTGGTTTTTGTCTCTTCCTAAGTTCTTTTGTACCTCTTGTTTTAGCTTTTTGTATTGTTGTTGTTCTACAGGTGTGGTTGTATTTTTCAATCGCCTTTTTTCTGTAACCATTGAAGCAACCATAGTCCTTTTCAAATGTTCCTTTTAAGATGCTGTGACAATTTAAAATGTCCCTTTTAATATGTGGCGACAAGCAAAAAACTCATCCTTCCGACCTTCCAGATATAATTGACCCTTCTCAAATGCCCTGGCCAGCAAAGTCAATTGTCATCCCTACATTTTTCCCCTCTCCAAAAAATAAAAAAACCCAGTCGTCACATTTTTGGGGAAATTTCCATCCCCATGCAACATATAAAAAATTTAGGGGGAATTTTTAAACTTTAGGAGATTCCCCAGAGAAGGCCTAGAATAAACACTGATCCAAATTGATCCTCTTCCAGATGGTTTAAAGATTTCTTCTTCTTCCTCTTTTTACTTTCTTTTGCTTTCTTCTTAATTCTTTCTTCTTTCATCACTTTTAACAGGATCTTTGATGCATGGCAAATGAGGCTTATTGTTCGGAAGTCTTGACAATTTTTTTGCAGTTGCTTTCTTTTCTATAGATCTATAGGTATCATTATAGATTATAAATTTCTTGGCATATCTCTACTAATTATTCTGTTGCTTCTTCTTGTTATTGTTTTCAGTCTGAGGTCTATTTTCATTATCACCCTTGTTATTGTTTTATGGTCTGTATCTGCATCTGCATCTGCTCCTGGTAGGGTATGGGCATTCTTGATGCTATTCTTGTATCTTTGTTTGACATGATGTAGTCCAGTTGATATCTTTCCCCCTCTCCAGGCATCATGCATCTTCTCCTCATGCCTATTCGCATTCCAGCCCCACTAATGCACTGCAGATCACTCGTAAATTTGTTGAAGCCTATGATTTACTTCGTTCATGGATGCACTCAAATCGTCTTTTACTTAATCCAGCTAAAACTCAGCTCATCTGGTTTGGTACTCTCTAAAATTGATAATCTGTCTATGCAGTCTGCCTTCCCTGACCTCTATTTCTCCTCTTCTGTCCGTGATCTTGGTATAATTCTTGATTCTGAGTGAACCTTTATGGATCATATTAACTCACTTTGTCGCAGTTGCTTCTATCATCTCCACCAGCTTAGAGTGATTCGACGTACACTAGATATGCCATCTGCTTCTACTTTGATTCATGCATTTATTTGCTCAAGGCTTGACTACTGTGGTTCACTTTTTGCTGGTCTTCCATCGGTGTCGACTTGATAAACTCCAGATGGTTCTTCGTTCGGCAGCCTGGTGCTGGTGTCTCAAGACGTGATCACATTAGTGATTATATGATGCCTGTTTTACACTGGCTGCGTTATCCTGCTCGAGATGAATTTCTTTTGTTGAGAGCGGTTGCACTCTCTCTTTATGGTGCCACTCCATCTTACCTTGCAGAGCTAATCCATCCTCTTAGCTCTATCCCTGATTCCCTGGTCGACCATGTCTTCGGTCCACAACTAATGGTCTTCTCAGTGTGCCCAAAGCACGAACCTCCTTGTTCCTGAAACGATGTTTTGAATCAGTCGGCCCTATCCTTTGGAATGCCCTTGACTCCAGTATGCGTTGCTTATTTACTCCTAATTCTATGGCCCTCTTTTTGAAACGACTTAAAACTTATCTCTTTGTCAATGTGCAGTAATTTGCCGTGGGAGCGCTTCTGAGTGAGTCTTCAGAAGAGGCGCTATACAAATATTTTGTGACATTACATTACTTTACATTGCATGTGATGTTTAAAACAAGTATTCGTTATTACCAGTCTTTGGTTCTTACAAATTTATACTAATCTGTTACTTCTGTTATTTCTTTTTCCTATACCATATTTGCCTACGCAGTCTTCTTCTCTTCCTCCTCCCACTACCGCATTCCAGTCTCCCATGATGGTTGAGTATTCAGTTCCTTTTACTTTTTGCAGGATCTCGTCTAGTTGTTCATATATTCTTTCTACTTCTTCGTATTCGTGTGCTGTAGTTGGCATGTATACCTGTGCAATGGTGACATCCGCTGGGTCTGCATTTAGTGTCACAGCGATTATTCTGTTTTGAAACATCTGTATAAGTTTCACACTCTTCGCTGCATCTTTTTCCAGAAGAATTGCTACACGTCATTGTCCTCCTATTGCTATCGTGTGCATTATTCTTACATCTTCGCTTATAAAGTCTCCTTCTTTCCACCTTACCTCACTTAAACCCAATATTTACATGTTATCCTTCTTCATCTCCCTTAGTACATTGTACAAATTTCCAGGTCTGTTTAGTACCTATTTTTATACTCTTTCATTTGTTTTCGTTTTCTCTGCTGTGGACAAGGATTTCGCTGGATGACGACCGAGGAGGCCTTGTTAATTTCCCTGCCGGACGCGACACTTCCCGAGTTTAGTCGAGGAGTCCCGTTTACGTCGTTATTGTGAACAGTTTTGAATTTCATTGGAGCTTCAAGGGAATAATAGTCGAGGTGGTTTCCCTTTGCCCTCATCGGCGTAATTTGTTTTGAGTTGTCTTCTCATAGGACGGTTGCCTTTCATAGCTCACGGACCCGTCCTGTCCGGGTTTGACTTTTGAGTTTTCCTTCTTCGGATACAACATATGAGATACGAAAATACGAGGGTAGATCGAAAAAAATTAGTACCTTTTTAATTGCGAAGCCACAATTGGACAGAATGTGAAATATACCGCTGCAAGTGATCCTATTTCTCTTTAGCAAGAAATCCGTCATGTCCTATTTCTGTTCTATTAGTTAGAATGCATAATGCACAGGCATTCGAGTTGGAGACACGCGTGTTCGTGTTTGCAAATTAGAACTACGAGCGTTTTCTGTCGGCCCAAATTCATCGTTAAATGACTGCCATGTAGGGCGACGACTCAACGAGCCTGGAAAATGTGTGTAAGTGGGTCGCACAGTTTGCGAACAACCGAACAAGTCTCGATGATTTCGACAACAGCGGCCGTTCGTGCACATCCGTTAACGCTAGCCAACAGCGCCCGACTTCAAGCATGACTCAAGAGGATCGCCGTATAACACACGTCCATTGCCACGGCGTTGGACATGTCATATGAATCAGTGATACCTTACACCAGTGGTTTATAAACTTTTTTATCAAGTGCTTGATTTTCCCAAGGCTCCCCGTGTCAAATTGTCAAGTATTTTCGATTTTTGCGCTTCTTAAAACTCTTGTCCGTAGTTGACAATGTGGCGGATGTGCCTCTACATATTCAATACTATCAGGCCTGTTGCTGTTTTGCATAAATTGATAATATTTAAAAAATTTATAAAAAAATAGAACATCGCAATTTAAGCAGAATGGAAGGCTTCACACACGACTGGACTGCTCTGTTACAAATAATATAATAACACTAGGCTACAACAAAACATTTGGGCCACAAAATTATTTGATATAGATTATACTATCATCGTTATAGAATATTGACATCAAGAATTGAACAAATATGAATGATTGGTACAATTAACGGCTTTCCAGAGAGCCGCGGCTCCCACTGTAAATGGGAACCGCTGTCTTACACGATACCCGTGGGATACAGAAGGTGGCGGCCTGACAGCGGAAAATAAAGCGGTCCCATGCTGCCAGGCCGGGGTACTTTTAAAAGTACCTCGGCCTGCCATAGGCCGTCCCGGAGTACTTTTTAAGAAGTAAGGACTTTAAATTGTTTAAATAAGTTTTCAATCTGCAATCTTACATTGCACGAAACCTCGAAACCTACAATGTACTCTGTTTTCAGGTTTCAAACCAAACTCTAGGGACATCGATTAATTATTTATATGTCACACATTTAAAAAAAATGTTTATAAAATGCCATTTTAATGAAAAATGACAGCGTCCAGCTGCTAAACGTCCAAGAAATTAGCGAAGAATTTGTGAACGTTTTGTCTATAAAACCAATTGATATAAATGAGCATTGTTTGCAGTGGTTGGCTAGGCGTCGTCTCATCATGGACACATGTGTTTGCAGCGGTTGTCAGTTGCCTGCTTCATTAGTCAAATGCTCCGAAGGTATCGATGGATACCGTTGGTCATGTCATACCGACTTCATTTAATTTGACAATAACTTTGTGAATAGATTGGAGACAAAATGTATTAATGAAATGACTGGAGACAGCATGTATTGGTTTAATTTGGGACGCTAAACTAGCCAATTAATTACCTAATGCCTTAGGGTAAAGACCAACCTACCTAATTAAAACATGATGAAAGTTAAATTTTTATTTGCGGTGAGAAACATTGAAGCAGAAACATTTACCAAGTCACGCGACAGAGCCCGCAGTTTCGGCTAATGTATTGGTTTAATTTGGGACGCTAATTGGGACACTTATGGTCTCAATATTTAAATTTAATGCGTGAAATCATTTTTGCTAACGCATGTGTCATTCGGTGGAGACTTTGTGTTACAGTATTTGTACACTTAATGGCTGGCATTCAAGAATTTTGGACAAGTTTGAGACCACATTGCAGCGGCGTAGCGTGACTTTTGGTGGCCCGGGGGCATCCTTGATATGGGGCTCCCAGTAGCTGACGAGCAAAAGGTCGTAAAATCGTTTATATAGTGCTGACGAGCAAAAAAGGTCGTCACATCGTTTGTAGTGTTGACGAGCAAAAAACCACTCTTCGGGGGTCCCCCTCTCCCGGGACCCGGGAGGAGGGCTTTCTCCAAAGTGCCCTCCACGCTTCCCACGTTACGCCACTGCCACATTGTAATCACTTTCAAATGGGAAGAGCAAACAAGAAAAAGATTTTTAACTGCTTTTAAAATGCAGTCCAAACCTTTGATCTCTACGTAGAACCACAGTAATGGCAATTGAGTCGAATTGACAATTTATTTTATTTATTTATCATGACAATTTATATAGCGCCGCAACCGAAACTAGCCTAAAGGTATTTGAAGTGGACTGTGTTAGAAGACTGAAGGAAACCAAAGAAATGAAGACATCAGAGGCAACATAGTGGGGAGCGCTGAAAATGCAGGACTGGAAAATGACGGACCAAAAAATTTGAATAACTGGAAAATGCAGGACTGGAAAATGACGGACCAAATCGCAGGGGGTGAAAATGCAGGACTGGAAAATGAAGGACCAAATCGCAGGGGGTGAAAATGTAATTCCTAATTTCTTTATACGGTAAATGATCTATAAAAAGGAAACTGTTATCAACTGTGTTATCATTATCAATGTAAATATAAATAAGACATAAGCTGTTTATTTATTGTCATTATTGAACTCCGTAAAAACTTTATACATGTAACAGGCAAAGGAAGGTCAATGTATTAAGTAACTAACGACTGCCTCAAGTTAGTAAAAAAACAAGCATTCGTTAATCAAGCATCGACACAAAGTGATTTTACATCTGAAGTTAGCAATGAAAAAGGCAAAAACAACAAGTAAAGCTAATAACAGTATAAGCCTTGAAAAAATATGTAAAGCATCAACATACAGTGTTTGTCAATGTGAAGTTGACAATGAACAAGGCAAAAAATTAAATGTCGAGCAAGTTAAACTACAAGTCTGAAAAAGATCTACTAATTATAAAGACACATAACCATTGTAATTGGGGTCCGACAAATCGGACAATGTCCTGACATTTCTGCAACCGTGTCTGCGCAAGTGTTGCAAAATGTGGCATGCCCACAAGGACGCCTGCACGCGGGGCAACTATAGACAGACCTCACAACAATCCAAACTCTGGGCTGTCACTGGCTCAGCTGGCAGGTTATCCGAAGGCAAGCTATCATGCACAGTCGGCTGCAGCATCTGCTCTTCTTCACTGTCTTCGTTGTCAGTACTAGCAATTTGATAATTTGGTCCGTCATTTTCCAGTCCTGCATTTTCTAGTCCTGCAATTTCCAGTCCTTCATTTTCCAGTCCTGCATTTTCACCCCCTGCGATTTGGTCCTTCATTTTCCAGTCCTGCATTTTCCAGTCCTGCATTTTCAGGCGACCCACATAGTGTACACGAAAGTCTTTCAACCACGCGAATAGACAAGAAGAAGCAAACTGAAGGACCGAGAACAAAGGACGTTAAAATCGGATGGTTAAATGTACGGTCGATACACAACAAGACAACGTCGATGAGTGAATTGATTGAAGATCGTGATTATGATCTGTTTGTAGCCACGGAAACGTGGCATCGAAATGAAGATGACATAGACCTAAAGCAGGCCAGTGGACCAGGCTACTCAATATCCGAATATAGTCGAGAAACGGGCAGAGGTGGAGGTGTAGCAATCTTCTATCGGTCAAATTTTAATCGCACGCAAATAGCGCTACATAAGATCACTACATTTGAACATGTATGCGATCGCTTTAGAAAGGGAAGCAATGCGTTTGCTATTCTAGCGGTCTATCGACCGGGTTCTGAGCGCCCTACCAGCCTGTTTTATGATGAGCTGGCTGAGATTCTTGAAGTTATCGTTCTGCAGGCGTGTCCAGTTATTATTGGTGGTGATTTCAATATACATGTTCAAAAAGCAGATGATCATGATGCGAAGCGTTTACATGACCTATTAAACACCTTTAACTTAGTACAACATGTGCAAAGTGCGACTCATCGAGCTCAGGGCACTCTTGATCTAGTTATGACTTTTGCCTATGATCTTGAGACAGTGGCTGTGGAAGTTGACTCGTCTTCCATAATATCTGACCATGGGTGTGTAACATCAACTCATGGTCTTCCGACGATGTCATCTTCAACCTGCTACAAGGAGGTTCGAAGCTGGAGGAAGGTGGATCGGCAGCAACTCACGGCAGCTATCTTAGATAGCCCGCTCGGGACCGTACCACTAAATGGCAGTGCCGAACAAATGTTCAATACATATAATTCGACGCTAATTGAACTCGCAGATCGGTTTGCTCCTAAGAATACCATTAAACCATCTCGGCAAATACTATCGCCCTGGGTTGATGATGAATGTAGATTAGCTCGTCGGAACTGCCGGCGCCTAGAGAGGAGATATAAAAGAACTAGAAATCAAGATGATCGAAACAGATGGGTGAAAGAGACGAGAAAGAAGTTTGAACTCATCCGCAAGAAGAAAGATCAATACTGGTTAAAAATAATCAAAAATGATGGTCACTCTAGTGCACGTCTCTGGCGTTCTATGAAACATCTTCTTGGAGAAAATATAAGCATGGAGCAACCAGACGGGAGTCTGAGTGCAGAAGCTTTTGCAGACTTTTTCCAGGGAAAAGTCGAGGGAATTAAGAGTCAATTTGGCGACCTCCCACCACCGACGATCAAAGAGACCTTCTTAGGAGATGCGCTTTGCTGCTTTGAACCAGTAATCGAAAGTGAAATCAGAAGGGTTATTCTTGAATCTCCGGAGAAAACATCCCAAAATGACCCGATCCCAGCTTTTCTGCTTAAAGAGTTAGTAGATGTCCTGCTAGTGTATATAAACACGATGATAAATACATCTCTGCAGCAAGCGCACCTACCAACTGCAGAAAAGGAGTCCATAGTTCTGCCGCGATTGAAGAAGCAAAGTCTTGACCCAGGAGTCGCCTCCAACTACAGACCAATTTCTAACCTTACGTTTATCTCGAAGACCATTGAGCGTGTAGTGGTGGGTCAAATTAAGTCGCATCTGTTGAGATACGATCTTCTTCCAAGAACTCAATCGGCATATCATCAATATCACTCAACGGAAACGGCTCTATTGCGTATTCTCTCTGATGTATTCGATGCGGCGGACAAAGGGAAAGTGACTACACTGGTATTACTCGATTTGTCGGCCGCTTTCGATACAGTGGACCATGGAATACTTCTGCAAAGATTAGAACAAAGGGTCGGGGTGCGGGGAGTTGCGCTCGAATGGTTAAAATCCTACTTAACAGATAGGACTATGCGTGTGCACTATGGTGGATCAGTATCTGGTCTCAGGAAAGTTGCCTATGGAGTTCCGCAAGGATCGATCCTTGGACCTCTGTTGTTCGCTCTCTTCGTTAGTGAGCTCGATGACATAGTAATGCTACACAAGCTCAATACGCACTACTATGCAGATGACATCCAACTGTATCTCAGCCACCACCCCACTGAAGTAAAGGTTGCAGCGGAAGCACTGCAAGCCTGCATAAAAGACGTAGAAGGGTGGTGAAGCAGGAATAGGCTCAAACTCAATCCACAAAAAACTGAACTAATCTGCCAAGGGCATAGGAAACAGATAGATAAAGTAATACTGGATAAAATCAGTATTGGATCGATTGAAATCTTCCGTTCTAAAGTTGTACGAAATCTAGGTTATGTTGGATGAAAATCTGACAATGGTTCAGCATGTCAACAAGGTTGTTGCAAGCAGTTTCGGCGAACTACGGAAATTGAGATCGATAATACCTACTTTGACACAAGAAGCGGCAAAGGTGTTAGTTCATGCACTTGTAAGTACAAGACTGGACTACTGTAATAGCTTGTTGGTACAAATCAGCAAAACACAAATTCAGCGCCTTCAGGTGGTGCAGAATGCTGCAGCCCGCCTTTTTAACAGACACAAAGAGGAACCAGCACATCACACCGGTTCTACGCGAATTGCATTGGATTCCGATCAAGCAGAGACTGATTTTTAAGATCATTTCCATCGTCGATAGGTGTCTCCGAGGAGAGGCACCGAAATACCTTTCCTGTGAATGTAAGCAGTTGAGGTCGATGCACAGACCGTTCGGGCTCAGATCAGATAACACAAGAACTTTGGTCACTACTCGAACCAGCACAAAGATTGGCGATCGTTCATTTAGGACGCTAGGGCCTTACTACTGGAATGCTCTCCCAGCGGAGCTACGGGACAATACCACCTCTCGAGACGTTTTCCTTTCAAGACTTAAAACATTATTCTTTGACCAATCAGCAGCGGCGCATTTGTGATAAAGTGCGCCTATTAATGAACTAATCTAATCTAATCTAATCTAATCAGAGGCTGAAAAACCGGTAACTAGTTTTGATTGAGAAACAATTCAACAGGATAAAATATAGACATAGTAGGACTGGCAGAAACAAGGCGGAGTAAAGGTGGTTATTTCAACAGCAGCGAGGACAATACAATGGTGTGCAGCGAGGACGAGAAAACAGGTTAGAGGGGTAGCGACAGTGGCGTAGCCGAAAACATATTTTAACGAGTTTCTATGCATTTTTAATTTTTGGACGCGATTTTGTGGGTCAAAAGTTACTTATCGGGCCTGATCATCAAGTCCAAGGTGGTCGACCGGCGATCGCGGCTTCGCTCAAGCTACCGTCATCAACTAGGCTTATCGCGGAACTAAAATTAGAATCGGTCCTAAAGGAGGTCACGCGCACTGCGCATGCAAATGTGGTCATTAGATAACTGAATTCAAGCGGTATTGTGTGAATTACTAAATAGATTTCTTAAAGTTTAATTTGTTCCGCGATAAAATTAAGTATGCCCATCAAACAGTGTTGTTATGGAACATGTGCAGTGGCGTATTTAGAATTTTGGTAGGGGAGGGGCCAGACACTTTCGACCTGACAAGTTACAACTTTGGAAAAAGTTGACGACCTTTTTTTGCTTGTCAGGGTCTGAGGACAGGCTAGGCCAAGACCAAAGGGGGGCATGGCCCAATGGTAAATACGCCAATGAACATGTGCAAATTACGATAGGAAAACTGAAATTTGTTTGAAAGAAGGCGTTCGTTTTATACAGTTCCCCGGTCTGTTGACTGACAGAGGCACAGAGCAAAAGCAGAGAGATGGGTTGTAGCATGTCGACGAGAGAATTTTACTATCGGGAACATTAACAGATGGACATACATTTGCAACAAGCACTTCTTAGATCCAACTGGGCCAACCCAGATGAATCCGGATCCTGTACCAGCCAACTCCAGACAACATACAATACTAGCGTCAAATTGCATTTTTCATGAAACAGGGTATACGTTCAGTAAAGTATGATGTCTACTAGGGGCTGTCCATTAATTACGTCAACAATTTAGGGGGAGGGGTTTGAAAAAGTGACAGTTGTTGACAGGGGAGGGGGTCAAGAGAAGTTGACGTCAACAATTTCACTTTTTACAAATAATCAAAAATAGGAAATTTCACCAAATACTACTTATTACAATGGAAAAAAGCATGGCAAAAAAGTTCATCACCACCACATTTTGACACTCGATGAGAAAGAAGGAAAAAATGATCATCACCACAAAAAATAACCTTGTTATTGGGATCTGTCATTGATCTTGGGGGAGTTCAAAAGTTTTTCACGTAATTATAAGGGGTTAAGTCAGTGATGGGCACAAATTTTTATTCGAGGGCCGCCAAGTGTCTGCGATGTAAGCCGAGGGCCTCACACATTTTTCGGCAGTTAGAAGTATATTTTTAAGTAGTTTCCTAAATGACTTTAACATAACTTATTATATACTGTGCAGTGTAAGTAATTATTAATAAGCCAAGACTGTCAGTCGAAGAAAAGTTAGTAAATATTAACAGCATTATTTCTAGTTAACGATCAAGTACCAAGGTGTAAATCCGATTTGAATGCTGAATTTTCCATTAAGGTATCAGGTATTTGATATGCTTTAGAGGGCCGCACATTAATGTAGTATCTCTCGATGTCAGGAGCCGCACAAAATGGCTTCGAGGGCCGCATGTGGCCCGCGGGCCGCACTTTACCCATCCCTGGGTTAAGTGAAAGTTGACAGTTGATGACAAGAGGGGAGGGGTCAAAAATTGTTGACATAATTAATTGACAGCCCCTAGCCAAACGCTTAACCATCCTACATGATATCACTGCAGTTTCACTCGTACTCGTGGGTCGTCGCCTACTAAATATCTCTAAAACTAGTTAAATTTATTCTGGCTAGGGTGAAGAGCTAACAAGAAATTTAAAAAAATATATAACACCAACACTCACCCACCCACCCACACATATATATAGACACATTAAGATGATGAAAAAACGGCATTTTACTTCACGCTATATTAGACATCACCTATGCACAAGTTCATCCTTTTCCCGGTCGTTAACAATGCTCTGCACTCAGGGCCATATTAAGGCGGAGGCTGAGGGGGCTGTAGCCCCCTGGTCCATCGTGAAAATAGGCACACCGATTTTCGAGATAACCCTTTTTTGCTTGTCAGCACGATTTGGAAGGGAGATAACCGTTTTTGCTTGTCAGAGATTGAGATTTTCCAGTATAGGCGACGGCCTTTTTCTCAGCCCCTGGCCCACTCGGACCTTAGTTCGGCCCTGTCTGCACTCGTGCCAACGTTTTAATTCAACAACTGAATTGTTTGTAACTTCACTACGGCGAAGTTTTGCTCCTAGAACGTCTGATTCTAACAGCTTTATTTCGAAAAACGCTCTGCTTGCAGTGCTTGACGTTTAAGTTGTTTCACTAGCTCATGTTCACTAGCTCTTCGCTGACCACATTTGCATAAACAGCTGAGCGCAGCTTGGTCTATTTATTTTAATTAGATGCATGACGTCACGGGATGCCTTACGCGATAAGTCTAACTGGTGGTTCCTCTTCCGTCCAAGACGGCTGTCTTTGGTGACAAATCCTTCCGGAGGGGCAATCCGCGCTTGTTGAACTCTTTACCGAAGAATGATGATACGCTAGAAAATCTTACCATAGAAACATCGTTACATGTAGTGATACATGGGAAACTGAATAGAACTAAAATTATATAGAAACAGTTTTTACTGAAACTGAAACTATTTCCAAAAATTAATTAGGCTGATCGCAGAACTAAAATTAGAATCGGTCCTAAAGGAGGTCACGCTCACTGCGCATGCGTATGCAAATGTGGCCATTAGATAGTTGAATTCACACGGTATTGTGTGAATTTAACTGAATTACTAAATAGATTTCTTAAAGTTTAATTTGTTCCGCGATAAAATTAAATATGCCCATCAAACACTGTTATGGAACATGTGCAAATGACAATAGGAAAACTGACATTTGTTTGAAAGAAGGGGTTCGTTTTATACAGTTCCCCGGCCCGTCGAGTCGTCGACTGACAGAGCAAAAGCAGAGAGGTGGGCTGTAGCATGTCGACGAGAGAACTTTACTATCGGGAACATTACCAGATGGACATACATTTGCAACAAGCACTTCTTAGATCCAACTGGGCCAACTCAGATGAATCCGGATCCTCTACAGGCCAACTCCACACATCATGCAATCCTACCTTCAAATAATATAAAATTGCATATTTTCATGGACGGGGCACAGGACATACGTTCAGTAACTGTTAAAGTTTGATGCCTACTAGCCAAACGGAGTGGCGTCATTTGCCAAAATTGCCTAAAATTTCCCAAAATTTGCAAAAAATGCCTAAGATTTGCAAAAATTTGTCAAAATTTGACCATAAAATTATCTCGCCCCCAGAAAAGTGTGAACTGACGCTACTGGTCAAACGTTTAACCATCCTACATGATATCACTGCAGTTTCACTCGTACTCGTGGGTCGTCGCCTACTAAAAATCTCTATAACTAGTTAATTTATTCTGGCTAGGGTGAAGAGCCAACAAGAAATTTGTTTAAAAATTATAACTCAAAATTGAAATGTTAACATTGAAATTCTCAAGATCGTCGTTTATTCTTTATTAGCATTGTATGTTATTATATATATATATATATATATATATATATGTGTGTGTGTGTGTGTGTGTATAGACAAATTAAGATGATTAAAAAAACGGCATGACCACATTTTACTTAACGCTATATTAGACAATGCCTATGCACAAGTTCATCCTTTTTCCGGTCTGCACTCTAGCCAACGTTTTAATTCAACAACTGAATTGTTTGTAACATCACTACGGCGAAGTTTTGCTCCTGGAACGTCTGATTCTAACAGCTTTATTTGGAAAAACGCGCTGCTTGCAGTGCTTGACGCCTTGTCCACTAGCTCTTCGCTGTCCACATTTGCATAAACAGCTGAGCGCAGTTTGACCTATTTATTTTAATTATATGCATGACGTCACGGAATCGCTTAGGCGATCAGCCTAATTGTAAGCATACACCCAACATTTTTAAAAGGTGTTTTTGCATTTAAATACACAACATACATTTACATACATTTAAATACACAACATACATACTCTGATGTTGTGTATTTAAATCACTCAATGAACTGATAAGTAGGTGCCGCCTTGCCATTTTTGGACATGGAGCCCGCCTCGAAGAGACAGTCCCTGTTCATCAAGCCCTCCGCTGCCGCTTTGACCTATCCATCGGTCGTACACCTGACCGATCATGGATGCGCTGTCCTGGTCGTCCCAGGAAAAGATGGATCGACCACATCCGTACCCAGACCAGCGAGATTCCATCTATTCTCTGGAGTCGTGCCATCCGGCGGGGTCATGGTCAAGGGGTGACGCAACAGCCCCCGCTGGCCACGCGCTTCTGATTATTATTAATTCCGACAATTTAATATAGCGCAATACGCATAGCGAAGGCTAAAGCCAAGAGCGCTTTACAAGTATTCCGTAATAGGATATGTTAAATAAATATGGTTTAAGGTCCCTAGTGAACAGTTCAGGAGATGTCGCCCTAGTCACGTCCGCCGGCAGTGAGTTCCAAAGCAAAGGGTTGCCCTTCGAAACAGACCGATCCCCAAATTTTGCTGTCGTAGACGGGGTGGAACTCCACCAATTGAGAACGGCTGCTTGATCGAAGCTGCGAGCGCCGATCAGACGACTTGGGCTTACAGACAAGAGCCGTTAAGTACTCGGGGCAGAAAAGGTCATTTAACGTCCTAAATGTAAACCAGCAACGTTTAAAGGCTATACGCTCCGGAATCCGGAGCCAGTGAAGTTTGTCTCGTAATAGCGGTGTCACATGCTCATTCCACCTAGCGCCGAAGATCAGACGTGCTGAAACATTTAGCACCATCTGAAGACGGTTTGGCTGGCTGACAGGAAGTCCGAGTAGAATACTGTTACAATGATCCACTCGTGATAAAATGAGGGATCGAACCAGTTTAATCACGTCCGGTAATGGCAGGTAGCGGCGAATCTCCCGGATCCTGCGTAACTGATAGTAACAGGTGCGAGTCACATTGTTTAGGTGACTGACAAACGAAAGTGACTCATCCA
Source organism: Metaphire vulgaris (assembly GCA_018105865.1). NCBI lineage: Eukaryota > Metazoa > Annelida > Clitellata > Crassiclitellata > Megascolecidae > Metaphire > Metaphire vulgaris. Next base: position 3,993,455 of record CM030860.1, on the reverse strand, counting down.
AAAGAACGCCTAGAAGACGTAGTTCGGTACAAGGAACAATGTCTGCATCTTCAATTGAAAACGGATTTCGTGGTATGAGATGTTTCCTTCTAGGTGTACTTAATCAGAGGAACTCAGTCTTTGCTGGATTGAGGGATAACTGATTTTCATCCGCCCACTGTTCGATCGAGGAAATACAGTCCGTGATGGAGGACCGTAGTCGTTCGACGTCAGATGGATTACACGAGGAGTAGACCTGAACGTCATCGGCATAAGCGTGTGAAGTAAGCCCACACGACTTGATGATTCGCCCTATATCTGCCACATATAGGACGAACAGTAGTGGGCCTAGTACCGATCCTTGCGGCACCCCACTGAGAACACGGCGCGAGTCGGACGTGCGACCATTCCAGCCAACCGATTGAGATCTAGCTGCCAGGTAGTCTCGAATCCAGGATAGCTCAGCTCCATTTAAGCCGTAGGTAAGTTCAAGGCGACGAACGAGAATGTCATGGTCTACTGTATCAAAAGCTGCAGAGAGGTCCAGGAGGCAAAGAAGGGCTAGCTGACCATTAGCGATCGCATCAACGATATCATTGTAAATACGCAAGTCCGCAGTTTCCGTAGAGTGGCCCTTCCGACAGGCCGAGTGATCTTTAGGCATTAGACCATTTGACGTGAAGTAGTTTACAAGTTGGTCGTTGACCACTCTCTCCAGCAGCTTTGACAAGACGGGAAGGTTAGAGACTGGCCGATAGTTGCTTATTTCATCTTGATTCAGATTTGGCCGCTTAAGGTGCGGGTGTACGACCGCATGTTTCCAAGACGATGGAAATTCACCACTATTCAAAGACGTCGACAGAAGAGTCGTGAGAAACGGAGCGAGCGTCTCGATAGACTCTTTGAAGAGCCACATAGGCAGTGGATCCGCTTGACATTGTTTGCAAGGTAATGACCTCACAATCGAAATGACGTCGGTTTCTGAAGAAGCAGCGAACGACGATGTATATGTTAAGCAGCAGCGGTGACAGTGGACATCCCTGCCTTACTCCTCTCCCAATCATACATGATTCACTCAGTTCTCCTATTCTCACCTTCACTGACTGTCCAAGGTATATAGGTTTGCTATCAGCCTTCTGTCTTTCCAATCCACTCCCACCCTTTTCAGTGCTCTCATCAAAATCCTCCAGTCTACTCTGTCAAAAGATATCACACATTCGTAAAATATTGCTACCAGATTCTGGAAAGGATAAACAATAAAATGGAGGAGGAGGTTGCAGTAGACAAGTGAGCTTCAGAAAAGGCTGTGGCACAAAGGATCACATAACAAACTTAAGAATAATAATGGGAAAAGTTTCAACAGCCACTGTAATTCTGCTTTATAGACTACACAAAAGCATTTAGCTCCATACCTCATGAAAAATTATGGCATATAATACTCGAGATGGACTTTCCAGCACAACTGATTCAATTGCTAAAAAATTTGTACAAAATCCAAAAAGGTGCCATAAGAAAAACAGTCACAGCCAAAGAATGGTTCAAAATCAAAGAAGGCGTGAGGCAAGGCTGTACAATATCAATATCCCCGCGCCTGTTCAATATAATAGCAGAGATGATAATGTGTTTGGCATTGGAGGGTTCAGAGAGGGATGCAGAATAGGAGGACTAACCATCACTAATCTAAGATATGTGGATGAAATGGTTTTGCTGGCACCGAGCGCACAGGAACTTCAAGTGCTAGTAAACAGAGTGGAACATGTGAGATCGAAATATAGGTTTCAAATAAATGTAAAGAAATCAAAAGTAATTACGCAAATGGAGACAAAATTTCCATCAGGGTGGATCAGTAGTTACTTAAACAAATGGAAAAGTTTACATACCTAGGCACCATCATATCAGAAGACTGCTCTCTAGAAGAGGAAATAAATTTCAGACTGCCAAAAGGAATGGTTGCCTTCAGAAAAATGAAAAACATAAAAATATCAGCATTAGAACAAAGAAGAGGATAATAAAAAGTGTTGCATGGAGTACAGCATTATATTGATGTGAAATCAGGACTTTGAAAAAAAATACGAAAAGAATAGAAGCTTTCTAAATGTACTCATTACGTACCATGCAATGCATAAGCTGGAGAGAGAGGAAACCCAATGAAGAGGTTTTGCAACTGTTAGATACAGAAAGATGTTTCGTCAATATGTGCAAAAGACAACCTGCAATATTTCGGTCCGGTAGACCTACAGTAGAACAGTGACTCTAGGTCAACACATGGAAAGGACAATCTAGCAAGGAATGATGCTGGGAACAAGACAACTGTTTACCAGACTCAGCCCTATTAAATTAAACAGAGTCACTGCCATATCGAAAGCAATTTTCTAGAAATGTCCTAGAAATAATCAATGGCAGAACTTGGAACGTTATTCTTTGTCTTGTTTTCTCATTTTTATTTAGCCAGCTACCAAACTTGGGAGGTTACTAGATGAAAAGAATCATTTAAGCAATTTCAACTGTTTTTCACAAAATTAATACACATCTTTAACATATTTATTTGCTTCTATGCAAAGTCCATCCAGAACTTTATCCAGAAATTAATAAGCATCATTAACACATTTATTTGCTTCTGTGCAAAGTCCATCCAAAACTCCGTCACCTCCTAAAACACAAAACTTTCATCATAAAGAATAGAAATCCTTTAAAAGCAGTTCAATGGAAAAAAAACTTAAAAACTTAGCATGATTTAAAGTGGCTTAGAAGGCATTACTGCCTGTGTGAAAGCCACTAGGGGCACTAAAGATCACTATTAACTATTAGATCACTATTAACCCCTCAGCCTCCTTGACCCACACGTTCATCATCTTACCTCACTCTGTAACGCCCACTCAATCAGTCATCCCTGAAAACTTGCAACCGTGCCTTCTCATACGCCTCACCTGAACTTTGGAACTCGATCCCAGCTTCCCTCCGCAGACTTGGACACTTTCAAATAATAAAATCTGAATCCTCATTTCCTATAATTCCCGCATTATCTCCTCAAGTCTTCAGGTCTAAGCTTAAATCATTCCTTTTTCTAAAATCACATCCTCCATAGCCGTAACAACCTAGCCTCACTGCCCTTTGGACGTTGACTATTGTCTGGCTGATAACATACCTTCCCCATAGCTATTTTAAGAGAGGCTGAGCGCCTAAGAATAAGCAGCTACTGTTGTGCTGCTTTCCAAGGCGCTATAGAAATCCACAAGATTTTTTTTACTTTACTTTACTTACTAAAGGGGCTTGAACTTGCTCCGTCAGCCTGACGCTCTAGTACGTAACCCACTCTGCCATCTTCCGCCCCAAAGATAAAGGGTGCCAAAGACACATTATGAAAACAGACTAAAACACTGTAGATAAACTACTGAGGAAAAAAGAAAGTACAGGAGGCTTAATTGAGACTTATAAGATACTAACAAATAAATTGGAAGAGCCATTTGAAAGATTTTAATCCCGCACCCTTTTGTTAATGAGAAAACACTGCAAAATGTTTCTTATGGGAGACAAGAAAATGACTGAATGACTGGATAGAATTGGTTTTCATTTCATGACATTCCAGACATTCTGTTGGAAATAAATGCAGACTTGAGGCAAGTTGTGAACAATTGGACAATTGCCTTGATAATACATGACTGCAAAATCACACTGCTAATAATTTTGGAGAGAATATAAAAATGAAAGCTGAATGAGAGATAGCAGAAAAACAAGCTGGATTCCACAAAGGTAGAGGGACAAAGGATAAGATTTTAATTATCAGAATCTGTTACAGAAAGGAAGACACCCCAGAAAGGAAGACAACATCAAAAACCAAGAGCTTGTGTGCTTTGTTGATTTCATGAAGGACTCTGATTCTGTCACACATGAGTGATTATAACTCAAAATGTTAGTGCAGCTACCATATTTTTTGTATATAATAAAAATCTGATTGAAAGTCTGGGTGAGTATTATGCATATGAATAAATTTTTTGTGCTTTTCACCCAAACACTATTCACTTTGCACAGACCACTGTATAGTGTTTTAAGCTGGTGACCTACGCATTCTTATTAACCCATTTACTGTCCAAACACAGTCCAAGCTCCATTATCCATCATTAACCGCTTAACCACTCTGTGCCGGAAAAAATCCGGTGTACGAGGAAAATTGCTCACGCCATAGCGCCGGAATTTTCCGGCATTTTCCTATTGACGCTTGGCAATCGCCGGCGTAGGGAATTATTAATCCCTGGCGTGAACAATAAAGAAGGTCGGCCTGTATATAACTTTTGTGACAATTTTAGGCGTAATTTTGTTTGAAATGGGGGGGGGCGAAAATTCTATCCCCAGCGCTTGCAATGGACGGCAGCCAATGGTGAACTGCCTCATCTCTATTCCTTTCTTCCCAGAGCGGGTAAAAAGTTCATGTAAATAACATCAATGCAACACAATTCTATGACATGTTTGTCTCACCGTACTTGGTTAGGCATCTTGTTTATCAGACAAACTTGTATGAAACGTAGTTTATTCAGAGAACTCATCTAGCGCCAACTTTCCGAGTTCATGCATGGGTTGATACAGACCAAAGTGAAATGAATAAATGTATAGGTTTGATGATAATGATGGGAATAATTCGTAAACCATCACTAGAAATGTATTACTTTATTTTGATAATGTTTGAAAATTTGCAATAAGCATTCATATCAATGCTTCCCAATGATTTTAGAAATTCTAACGAAAATTGGAAGTTATTACGTGTATTTAATGATTTTATTGCTTTTAATGCTTTTTTAATGTTTTTAAATAATGTTTATTAGTTTTATAATATCTACAACCTTTCAGGCCAGTAAATGAAATAAAAAAATTAAATTATAAAATTTCATGATATTTGCATGTGGCGTCAGGATTATTTTTGGTCTCTGGCGGCGAAGCGGTTAAACGCTTTGCCCAAACAGAATTCGGACAGCACTTTGGAAGCCGACTGCTAAATGGTAAATACAATACAGACTCGTGCAACGATATGTATGGGCTTAGTTATCATTTATTCGAGAGATTATTATTATTATTGTCAGACAATTTTCTATAGCTCTGTAAATGAGCTAAGAGCACAAAACAAGGGTGCTTTGACAACTATTACTTGTAACTGTTTGTTGTTCCTTATTCTCTCACAGTCATTGGCACTAGTTGTTTCTCAGTGTGTGCCCCTAAGCTCTGGAATTCACTACCAACATCACTTCGCATAACTAACAACTTATCTTTCAGATCTGGCCTTAAACACATGTTTGACTTGGCTTATTCCCCTTAGATTGCTCTCCCGCCATTTTGGACTGATCTTCTGGCTTGACCTGGCTCTAATGCTATTTGGATTTGGTGCGCCATCGGCTGATACCCTGGGCATTATGATAGTGGCGCTATAGAAGTTGATTGATTGATGTAACTGAGCTTAAATAAATGCATTTTTAAGTTGGTGATAAACATCGCGGCAGCATTCGCATTGGTCACACTGTCCGGCAGAGAGTTTCACAGGATCAGGTTTCCCCATGTGCCAGATCTCTCGCCAAATGAGGAGTTGATGGTGGAGGCATGAGTAGCTGATTCCGCTTGCTGGGCCTGAGATGAGCCCGCTGCTCAACTTCCGTAGATCTATTCACCATGGTGGCCATGTAGCGGGGGCAGCTGCTAGGGTCATACAGAGCTTGATAGGTGAGCCAGTAGCACTTGAACACTATCCTCTCTTTGATACACAGCCAGTGAAGTTGGTCTTTCAGGAGAGGCGTCACATGTTCATTCCAGCGACGACCTAGGGCACATCGTGCGGAGAGGTTGATCATTGACTGTAGACGGTTGAGCTGGTGGTCTGGGAGTCCAAGTAGTATGCTGTTGCAGTAGTTGATCCTGGTTAGAATCAGTGCTCGGACAAGTTCAACAGCGGCGCTGGCTGTTGTGTAATGTCGAATTGACTTGATTCTCCGCAGCTGATAGTGACAGCTGCGGGTCAGACAGCTAATATACGCCTTGAAGGACAGCGTCTCATCCAGTAGAATCCCCAGGAGTCGTACGTTACTTGATGGACCAATAACGTAGTCGCCAATATTGAGCGGGACATGATTGATCAACCCCTGCTGCCTGGGCGTGTCCACATTTTGAGGAGATACTAAACCGAGAAGACCCAAACAACACAGAAGAAACATTTAAGAGTTCCGTTTTCTCCGGGGTGAGTGCCAGACGATTTTCCGCTGCCCACACACTGATCGCAGTGATACAGTTCGCTACACACACTGCCAATCGTTCAGCCTCTGTTGGTAGGGCAGAGGAGTATATCTGCCCATCGTCCGCATAACTGTGCCCCTCAAGGCCAAAGCCTGCTTTGATAAGGCAGATATCTGCCGTGTAAAGAATGAAAAGCAGAGGGCCCAGAACAGACCACAGAGATGGTTGCTATTTTTCGTCAATTTCAATTTATGCTATTAGAGCTCGGAAATGTATGCTTTTCGGAGTTACCCCCCTGCTAGTCTTCAGTGTCGAGATTCACTCTTGTTCAAAATGGCAGCAATGCGTACATTTACGGAGAGTGAAGCAAATTATTCTCGAAAGCAGCGATGACAGTGATGATTTGTACCTATCATCTATTTCTTTATTTTATCAATTCATTTTCTATTTCTTTTTTATCTTATGTATCCTTCTAGCTATTGATTCCTCCAAGCTAGAAGTCACTTTTACATATGATGGGTACATTTTAGGGCCTTTTCAGGTCACAAACTCACAAAATGAAACCAAGACAAACCAACAATACACCTTCTTTTACTTTTTTATATAAGTTTTGAAGATTTTGAATGTTCTCACAAATTTTTACTTTCAAAATAAATGGCCGCCAGGGTGTCGGCTTGAAATTTTTTAATGGACAATAAAGGGGTTAAGGCGCGGTACAAATTCATTAAGTTAAGAAATTTATCAGTACTTGCATTCAATTTAAGAAAGTAAAGAGCATTAAAGGGCGATAATATAAAATATTGATATTTATACAAAATGAATTAATTCATTTAGTCCATTAATCATGTCAACAATTTTTGGGCAATTTTGACCCCCTCCTTCCTTGTCAACAACTGTCAACTTTCTCTGACCCCCTATAGTTTTGTCAAAAACTCTTGATCCCCCTATGATCAGTGATGGGTCCCCCTAAAAAGTTTATAAGGTTATTATTTTTTGTGCGACAATGACCTTTTACCCTTTTTGCTCATCAAGTGTCAAAATGATTACCTTTTTAGATTCTCAGGTATTCCTTTGCTGTAATAAATAAATAATTAGCAAAGTGGCAGAGGAAGAACTTGGATACAGAAAGATAGGGAAAAGAAACTGGATATCTAAACAAACAGAAGAACTGCAGGCAGAAATAAGAAAATCTAAAGAAGCAGCCATGAATCTTGGTAAGAATGAAATTCAAAAGACTACTGAACTAAATGAATTAAGAATACAGCTAAAGAAAAGATTAACTAGGGATAAGAATAAAACGTTGGAAGAGATGGCAAATGAGATGGAAGATGCTTTCAAAAGAGGAGATAGCAAAAAACTCTTTGCAAATGTCAACAAACTAAGTGGAAGCACAATCACAAAGATAATAAACATCGAACCAGTTAAGGATAAAAATGAAGAAATATTAACAGAGAAGGAACGGGTCATGGCCACATAGAAACAACATTTTGAGAAGATACTAAACCGAGAAGACCCAAACAACACAGAAGAAACATTTAATGAAATTGATCAATCAGAGGATAGATTAGCAAATTAGAGGATGAGTTATGGGAAGAAGACGATATCACAATGGAAGAGATAGAAAGGGCAGTGAAACAGATGAGTAAAAACAAAGCCCCAGGACTTTTGAGCTACTGTGCTGTAGAATTAGTGGCGGTCACTCGCCGTTCATAAATGCGGCCATCTATCGGCCGGGTTCACAGCACGTTTCTGATCAATTCTTTTCTGATATTGCTAAACTACTCGAATCGCTAGCCACCTTTAACTGTCCAACATGGATAGTCGGTGATCTTAATATACACCTGGAGCGACCACAACGGACAACGACAGTCGGAAGTTGGCCCAGCTCTTGGACGTATTTAAATTGAAACAACTTGTTCGTGAGCCTACCCATGTCCAGGGAGGGCTGTTAGATGCGATCATAGCACCCGACGATGGTGAACCGCATGACGTTGCAGTGAGCGAAGTCGGGTTCTCTGATCATAAATTGATCCATTGGTCGATTGCAGCGGCTCGACCTCGCCCGGAGTACATGACGTTACAGCGCAGGCGCTGGTCGTCTTTTAATCGTGAACAGTTTATTGAACGACTGGAGACATCCGTACTCTGCCGACCTACTGACTTTGAAGAGACTGCGTCTGTAACTGAATTTGCTGACCGATATCAATCAGTCATAACGACTATACTGGACGATCTTGCACCGGAGACTCAGATGTCTGTACGGATACGTTCTCACCGTCCATATTATGATCACGAGTGCACGAGTGCAGGCAAGCTCGACGCACTGCTAGACGTCTGGAGAGGAATTTCCGTAAATGGAAAAAGAAGGGGTCGATCAAAGAGGCTGAAGCATTCAATTCTTGGCGGGTAGCTCTTCAAGCGAGTAGACGGCTGGTGAGGTCGAAGGGCCGACAATACTGGAGGGGAGAGCTTCCAAACTTGACTCAAAGCGGACGTGGAGAAATTTGGACAAGCTCCTTGGTAATGCCGATGGTAATGCCGACAATGACTCTCGCCCGCCTTCCAGTTTCTCGGCTGAAGACTTTCACCAGCACCTCGATGATAAAATTAACGCTATCAGGCAGAGTACGTCGAATGTCCGACCTGCTGAGTACACCTTGTACACAGGGTCTTCCCTAAATGAGTTCTCTGCTTTGTCTACGGAGGAAGTCGTAGCGATCATCCGATCACTACCGAATAAGCAGTGCAAACTCGACCCACTCCCGGTGTGGCTGCTGAAGAAAGTCGTTGAAACGCTGTCTCCATTCCTTGTGATGCTCCTGTCAACTTCTTCGCGAACAGGTGAATTTCCTTCGTCGTGGAAGCATGCGGTGGTGTACCCGCATCTCAAGCGACCTGGCTCTGATCCTGCCAAAGTAGCCAACTACCGTCCTGTCTCGAATATTCCTTTCCTATCGAAAGTGTTGGAAAGAGTCGTAAATAGTCAAGTGGTTAGATACCTGGTGTCGAACAGTCTTATGCCGAGGGAACAGTCAGCTTACAGGCGGGGCCACTCCACGGAAACCGCCATACTTCGGAGTTACAACGACATTGTCGACGCCCTAGCGAATGGGCAGTTAGCCCTGCTCTGCCTACTCGATCTGTCGGCTGCGTTCGACACTGGATTATGACATCATCATCTGCCGTCTTGAACCCACATACGGCATCAAGGATACTGTTCTCGTCTGGCTGCATGACTACCTTACTGGTAGATCGCAGTCAGTCTGCTGGAGTGGCCATATGTCTGTCCCTCAACAGGTTCTCTGTGGCGTGCCTCAGGGGTCTGTACTTGGACCCCTGTTGTTTGTCCTATACGTTGCAGACATTGGTCATATTATCAAGTCGTGTGGTCTCAAAGCGCACTCCTACGCCGACGACGTCCAGATGTATTCCTTCTGCCTTCCAAAGGATACAGAGCGGCTTCGAGCTCGCATCAGCGACTGTTTTATTAAGATCAAGCAATGGACTGTTTTTAACCGTCTTGCCTTAAATCCCTCCAAGACTGAGATACTGTGGATTGCGACCCCTAGAAAGAATCATCTGATCAAGCACGCACCGTTCTTAATTGATGGGGTATATATTACCCCATCCACTGAAGTGCGCCATCTGGGAGTGTTAATCGACGAATCGTTAAAGTTTAATGGACACGTAAGTAATGTGTCTCGATCCTGCTACTGTCGGCTCCGGCGGATTAGAGAGATTCGTCACCAACTGCCAACCTCATCAGTGATCGTTTTGGTCCATGCATTCGTCCTCTCAAGGGTCGATTACGGCAATAGCATTCTTCTGGGCCTTCCTGCTAGTCAGCTGCACCGTCTACAGATCATACTCAATGCCTCTGCCCGAATGATCTCCGGAGCTAGATGGAGTGATCATCTCACCCCTCTGCTGAAAGACAAGCTTCATTGGCTACGCATTCCAGAGCGTATAACCTATAAGCGATGTTGGGCTAAAATCTTGAGCTTTGTATGATCCAACCTTCCCCGGCTACCTCGCTGAACTAGTTCATAGGCCTTCACCTACTGACCGCAGAGTTGTCCATGGGTTGGGTTAACCCATGGGTTGGGTTGGGTTGGGTTTGGGTCGAGATTTTTTAAAACTTGATAAGTTGGGTTGGGTTAGGTTTCGTGAATCTGCACCAGTTATTCTGTTAACCACGTTAAATATAGGTTTTCTGTTTTCTGTGTTGACAAAGTATTAGATTCTTGTATTATGTCATTAAAAATGGCGTCATATACGTTAGCCTACATTCCAGCGTAGGCAGTGCATTCAGAAGTCTGTGGACAGTGGACAATAGCTATTCAGATAGATCAAATCATGTGAACGGCTGTTGTTGACTTGTTTTAACGCATTCCTTTTATAAACTGACCACGGCCAGTTGACAATAGCAGGGCTGGATTAACCATTAAGCATACTACGCACGTGCTTATGGCTCCATGAGGAAAAAGGCACAACGGTTTTACCTGTTACGTTTCTCAGTCAAATATTTTGCGATCTAGTTTAATAAATGTATTAATCAGTCGCTTTGTTCTGATCGAAATTCCATCAGAACAACTATGCAAAAGACAGGTTGGATGCCTTATCTCTACTATATAATTATAGATTTTCTTCATGATATTTGTCCTTCTTTCTTCATTTTAGAGCTGTGTGTGTGTGTCTGTGTGTGTGTGTTCTCAGTAACTGTAATTGTGTTCCATCCAGTCTTATAACAGTGAACTATTCTTCTTGTCTGTAAAAACTGATCAAGCGAATCGATGTCCAGCAGTGTAGCCAAGAGGGAGGGGGTTACCCCTGTATAACGATGAAAAATTTTGTTAATGTGCTTCCATCTATTTTTAACTTTCTGACGCGGTTTGGGGGGGGGGTCAAACCCCCCATGGCTGCCGACGCAACGTGCTTCTTTGACCAGTCTTCTATGTTACGGCACTATGGAAGTTGTTTCGAATACATGCATACATACATTGAATTAAATGCATCACATCACGGCGACGCTGGCATTAATACAATCATTGTTTCTCAATTATGAGAATGATGAATTTCCGGTTTGTTGCAATAACAACTCGAAATAAGCAAATACATGTAACTATTTATGTGCTTGAATGTATGTCTGTTTTTAAAATTGCGATTGTACTTTCATGTTTTTGTATGGATGGGTTGGGTTGGGTTTGGGTCAGAAAACATGAATTTTGTTTGGGTTGGGTTGGGTTGGAAATTTGGTGGGTTGGGTTGGGTTTGGGTTGAGAAAACCGACCCATGGACAACTCTGACTGACCGTCGTCATCAGCTCTGATCTGGTCACAGTGTTAAGCTGCTTGTTCCCCCTCCCGCCAAGACCGTGCAACTTGGCGAGAGGTCCGTTACGCGTGGGAACCCTATCCTCTGGAACGCTCTACCTAACAACGTGTCCATGGAAACTAACCTCGAATTGTTTGCAAAGAAACTTAAGATGCACTTGTTTGATATATCGTATAAGTGCAGAATGTAAAGTGCTCTTGACTTTGGCATTCAGCTATGATTATTGCGCTATATAAATTGACGTTTTAACATAACATAACATCTGCAATATTACAGCAGAAATGCTTCAAAACACTGGTGTGTATACAACTGTTGGTCGGTAGGTGGCGCCGCGTGTGACTGCCAAAAACTTTGATTGTGTGATTAAATGTTATTTTTGTCAGACTGTTTTCTCGTTATGCTTCTTGCGATATATCAAAATGCGTATCGTTCGACAATAAATTCGAAACTAGTGCTAGTTTGATTAAAAATCGAGTGGCCATGGCGATATTAAGTTGTAACAGAACGATCTCAACATCAACACCGTTATAAATTTGAAAATTACCATTTTTCAATGTGGCCGTTGCCTGATTTTATTCTTATCACTACGTTTCTCGACTGGATTATTCTCGCTACGTTTCTCGACTGGATTATTGTGGTCGCAGAATAGTGAACTCTCCTTTTCTTGTCTAACTGAGTTCACTGGAGTGTGTAAGCCTACGTGCATCATAGCATGCGAACGTTACACTATATGTCGACAGAGCTGCTGGCTTGTTCTCTCGGTCCTCGTCCTGCACCTTGCGTTGTTGATACACTATCTGAATTTAGAATACTCAGACTCTGTGAGATCTACACGTGTAAAGCTCATCGCCATCGCGGAAAAAGATGAGGAAGACGATGATATTGTAGCGAAATTGATAATAGCAAGCATGAGATCCATTAAGAAAATATAAGAAGATAGTTTGAAAGGTAATCGCTAGATGGCGCTGATGGCCAGTTAGGTAGTTTAAATAAGGAATAAATTAATAATAATAATAATAATAATTAAGGACCTTTAATAATAATAACTATATAATAAATAGGTTAAAAGCCTAGAGAAGTTAGGCATAGAATATCCAGTAGAGGGCGCTAGGTATTGCTGAGTTATAGCCCGATAGGTAGTTGCAGTATAGCACACCTCTTTAAAGGTAGTATCAGAGTCCTATAAATAGAGGTCCCTTAGATGGCCACGGGGCTGGTATACTGAGTTTCGACTTGGAGTGCCAAGTAGGTGGAGGTATCGAGGTACACATTTCTAGGGGAATGGCAATCCACCGTGAAGCGGTTCCCAAGGGGGCAGGGTTGTGCCCGTCAAAAGATAAGACCGCGGCGCGTTAGGAGAGGGAAGGAGCCCGTGGAAAGGCCCGGTAGATCCCTAGGTAGTACCTGAGGTAATACCAGAAGTAAGAGGCAGAGAGGTAGTACCTGAAGAGCAGAAGAGCGAGGTAGTACCTGACAGAAGAGCGAGGTAGTACCTGAAGAGCAAGAAGAGCGAGGTAGTACCTGACAGAAGAGCGAGGTTAGTACCTGACAGAGAGCAAGAAGAGCGAGGTAGTACCTGACAGAAGAGATATCGAGGTAGTACTTGAGCCGAGATATCGAGGTAATACATGAGAAGTAGAGAGAGATAGAAGGAGAGAGAGGGAATCAGCCATATAATAATAAAACCTTAGCCAAAAAGCTAAATGAATACCCACCCGCCCTTTAATTGAAAGAAAGATAATCCTGTTATAAACCAGCAACAATATAAACCACTCCTTACAAGTTCAATGAACGAAGTGTACATTGTAGCTAGCTCAGTCAGAAGCAATCCTCAGATACATGAGTGTATTCGGCCTAGAGAGCTACTATCAATTCACTGTCACCGTCTTTCACATGGTGCAAACAGAACTCTAAAATTCAGCTTGCTAAATATCCGTGCAGTAAACCATAAGCTAGATGACTTACTAGAACTGAGTCGAGATCTCGGTACCCAGGTTCTATGCCTGTGTGAGACCTGGCATGACTCAAACTCAGCATGGATCGGAAGACTACTCCAGGATAGATATACAGGCGTCGAGCAAGGTCTCAGACGCTCTACACCAGCGGTTCTCAACCTTTATAGTGCCGCGACCCTTTTAATTCAATTTCCCATGGCATGGCGACCCCCCAACGGTTAAATCATTTTCGTTCACAATGTAAACTGCTAAAAATAATAATGCTACGACAACCAAAATGTTCGAAATCGTTATTATTTAATGTCTCCATGTCTAATATGTCTATCCTCGAATGATAATTATAGTAAAACAACTAGTACGTCGTAACTACCACTGAAGAAATTTTGTACAATAACAAGAAAAGAGACAACCCCATATTTCTGATGGTCTCGGGCGACTCCTGGCAAATCGTCATTCGACCCCCGTGGGGGTCCCGACCCACAAGTTGAGAACCGCTGCTCTACACGAGAGATAGAGAAACTGTCCACTAATCACGGCGGAGTGGCAATCTGCACCACACCTGGAATATGTATGACGAGGATGGAAATCCCAATGATGGCCCACACCTTTGAATCCGTCTTTGCACGTGTCACCTCAGAGTCGTCATGTGTGATAGCGGTAATATATCGACCTGGATCAGCGGCAATATCTCAGCTATTCTTCGCGGAGCTGTCTGAACTTCTGAGCCACCTGGCCTCGCTTACAGACTCAATCTATGTAGTGGGGACTTCAATGTGAGTCTAGACAGATCAGAAGACCCCACAAGTATACAACTGAAAGAACTCTTCAACACCTACAATTTCATCCTCAACCTTACTAATGCTACACATGCCGCCGGAGGGGTCCTCGATATCGTCGCCGTCCATGGTCAACGCCGGACTCTCCGACCATCATCTTCTCCTGTGGGACGTAGCGCTTGCACGCCTCAGCCCGATCTATGCCTCAACCACTCGTCGTGCATGGAGCAAGCTCGATCCACACGCCTTCCAGCGAGAACTCAAGCATTCCTCACTCTGTAATAACAAAGCGTAGGCGAAGATGGACATAAATGAAATGGCGGAACTATATAATAAAGAGATCATTACAGTACTAAACAAACTCGCTCCAGCTACAACTGTCACATGTCGCTGACGCCCCTCGGACCCCTGTTTCGATTATGAATGTCAAGAGGCAAAAAGGGCGTTGCGAGGAAAAGAACGTCTTATGCGCTGGGCGCAACAATCTGATGTCCAGGAGGTTACGCAACGCTGGGAAGTGCAACGTAAAGAATACAGACGACTTCTCCGACGAAAAAAAGAATTATTCTGGAATCAAAAAGTGGAAGCTGGGCAATCCGCACAGCAATGGCAGACTCTAGACGCGCTTCTTGGACGTGGACGTACACAAGTGTCTGGCTCGATTAAAGCTGAACTCTTCGCCGAGTGTATCAGGGAAAAAAGTGAGGGAATACGCATTGCCACTGAAATGTATGCTCCACCAACGTTCAAACCAGCAAATCCCCTTCACTCGTTCTGCACCCTCCGAGCGCTGACGGTAGAAGAAGTCGCCGCAAGCATACGGGCACTCCTGGACAAACACTGCTCCTTGAACCCATTACCAACCAGTCTACTCAAAGAGAGTGCTGAAATTTTAACTCCGTTTATCACTGAGCTCTTCAATCGCTCAATCTCCTCGGGGACATTGCCCACTATCTTTAAGACCGCTTATGTTGTTCCTCGGATCAAGAAATCTAACTCTGACCCACCAGAGGTCAAATCATATCAACCGATCTCTAACCTATCGGTTCTTTCTAAGCTACTGGAGCGCCCTGTAGCAAGTCAGCTCAACCAATATCTAACGACTCACAAGCTGCTTCCAAGTCTGCAGTCGGCCTACAGCGCCTCACACTCGACCGAGACAGCGGTCCTGAAGGTAACTGCAGATATCCTAAGTGAACTCGACACCGGAAAGGTAGCGGCACTGATACTACTAGACCTGACTTCAGCGTTTGATACTGTTGACCACGACAATCTGCTGAAGAGGCTGAAAATAACTTACGGAGTTGGTGGCACCGCACTTGCATGGTTCTCATCATACCTTAACCAGCGCACTTACTCTGTACGCTGCGCCAACTCAACATCGGAGAATTACCCAGTCACGAATGGGGTACCTCGAGGTTCGGTCCTCGGACCCATCCTCTTTGCATTATACCAGGTCGATCTACTCGACATAGCTCACAAGCATGATCTGCAGACAAACCTATATGCAGATGATACCCAAGTATATGGGAGTTGTCACTCAGCTCTCACCTAACAAATCCAATCACGAATTATGAACTGTGTCGCAGAAATTACAGAATGGCTGGGCTCAAATCGTCTCCAGCTCAATATTGCAAAGACAGAAATTATATGGATGGCAACCGGAAGACAGCAGCACCTGCTCCAATCCAGCTCGGTTCCGGATTAATGGTTATGATATCTATCCAAGCCCCTACATCAGAAATCTCGGCATCTATATAGATAATACTGCCATGGCGAAGCAACACGTGACACGCACTGTCGCCAGCTGCTTTGCAGCACTGTGGTTGATCCACAGCATACGAAAATATGTCTCTTAATAGTTAGTTAGTTAGTTAGTTAGTTAATAAGCCAATTCATATATCGCTATAGTCACAGCAGGCCAAGATCAAGAGCGCTTTACACATTGCACTTAAATGAGATGCTAAAGAAGTGCGTCTTTAGTCTGGTAGCGAACATTTCAAGACTAGTCGCGTTGGTCACAAAGTCGAGCAGCTCGTTCCAAAGGATGGGATTCCCCCGGGTGAAAGACCTTTCCCCAAATTTCACTGTCTTAGACGGAGGGGTACGACCAATTGGACCCGATTACAGGAACGAAGCTGCCGCCGACAATCAGTAAGCGGGGGCCTATGTACAAGTTCAGCTAAGTAGAACAGGCAGACAGGATCATTGAGGGCCCTGAAAACTTGATCAGTGCCTTAGTTATCACTAAACTCAACTACGGTAACGCCACCTTAGCAGGGCTCCCGAAACACCTCCTCGACAGACTCCAGAGCGTACTTCATGCGGCTGCAAGCCTGATCCATCGATCAAAAAAGTATGATCACATCACGCCACTGTTGATCGACCTACACTGGCTCTCAGTCCCCGAGCGAATAACTTATAAGCTGGCAACCATCGTCTATCGCTGCCTGCACGACATT
The DNA here is from genome assembly GCA_018105865.1 of Metaphire vulgaris. Classification (NCBI taxonomy): domain Eukaryota; kingdom Metazoa; phylum Annelida; class Clitellata; order Crassiclitellata; family Megascolecidae; genus Metaphire; species Metaphire vulgaris. Next base: position 3,976,739 of record CM030860.1, on the reverse strand, counting down.
GGTCCCTCCTATCTCCGATACAAACTTCAGAGATCGGCAGACATAGACAGTAGAAGGCGTCTGCGAACTGGCTCCACTCAAGCACTCCTCGTGCCGCACACACGCCTTGCCACTGCTGGCAACCATGCCTTCCCGGTTACCGCAGCGAAAGCCTGGAATCGTCTTCCCATCTGTATTCAAACATCACCTTCTCTGGATATATTTCTAAAGACTTGTTTGTTCGAGATGAGCTATTCTGTTAAATCCTGACCTATATTATTCATGTACTATGTAATGCGTTCAAGTAGTCCTTCTAGGATGATTTACTACATAAATCTTAACTTTCAATAAATAAATAAATCAGATGGCTACATCTGGTCATAAAAGCAGTATGCACAACTGAGAAAACACCATTAGACTGGAGAAAAGCAATTATTATACAAATACACAAGAAAGGAGACAGAAAGGAATGCAACAATGCTGGAGGAATCAGCCTCTTAAGACTACCAGGGAAAGTTTTGACCAGAGTCATGTTAAACAAAATAAATGACACAGTGGATGAAACTCTCAGGGAAAACCAGTGTGGATTCAGGAAAGGAAGAGGATGATCTGACCAAATCTTCATTCTTTGACAACTCATTGAGAAAAAACTACCGGTAGAATTTAATAAAGACTGGTAATGTGCTTCATCGATTTTGCCCAAGCTTATGACTCAATCTGGCGAGAAGGGGCTTGGAAACTCTTGAAGAAATATGGCATTCATGACAAAATAATCAGGCTAATTGAAAACTTATGCAGTACAGTTTTAGCATGTATCCGAATTGACGGAGAAGAAACTGATTGGTTCAAGATCAAAACAGGATATAGACAATGATATATCCTATCACCAATACTCTTCAACATTATATTAGATTACATCATGAGACGGATTGAAAACACAAATGGGTTGGGAACATCTCTAAAGCCAGGAAATATAGATGATGCTGAATATGCCGATGATACATGTGTAATAGCAGAATGCCTCTCAAGGATTGTAGAATTAACAATGGCCTTAATAACGGAGAGTGGAAAATTTGACTAAAAATAAACACTAATAAAACAAAAATTATGCCGAAATATAAAATAAGTTGGAGAATGGCCAATAGTATCACACAACGGAAAAGAAATTGAAATAGTGAAGAATTTCGTTTTCTTGGGAAGTGAATTGGAAGCAAAGGGAGGCTTGGACTTGGAGATTAAACGAAGAATAGCAATGGCAGGATCAACCTTTAACAGGCTACATACCAACATTTTCAAAAGACATGACATTGGGATGAAAACAAAACTAAGAATTCTCAACACCTGTGTACTGGTAATACCAATACTAATATATGGATGTGAATCTTGGACCATAAAAAAAGAACTGGAGAAAAAAATAATAGCAACTGAAAATAAATGGCTTAGAAGAATACTAAAGATTGGATACAAAGAACATATAACAAATGAAGAAGTTAGAGAGAGAACACTGTAACCAAGCATCAGTGAAGTCATCAGAAAGAGAAGAATGAAATGGACTGGACACATACTCAGAATGGAAGAAATAAGAAACCCAAAACAAATTTTCAAATACAAACCAGAGGGAAGAAGACCTAAAGTTAGACAAAAAATCAATGGGTGGACGAACTGGAAGAGGATCTGCACATGGCAGGGCTGAATCTCAATGGAAAAACTGACGGAAGACACCGAATGACTTTGGAAGAAATAGCAAAGGACAGAGAACTTTGGAGAGATGTCATGGAGAAGTCAATAGCTGGACACAGCTGGAGGACGAAGACCTGACCTGAATAAATAGTATTCAATGAAATTTCCTATTTTTTGGATTATTTGTAAAAGGTGAAATTGTTGACTCAACTTCTCTTGACCCCCCTCCCATCAACAACTGTCAAAGTTGTTCAAACCCCTCCCATATTTTGTTGACAAAATTAATGGACAGCCCCAAATAGAATGTAGTAGGACTTGGTGCAGTAGCAGAGAGTAACCAGACTTATTAAAATTTAAAAACTGGCAAGCTGTTGACATTAAATAAATACAATACTCTTAAACATAAATACCTTTAAAAGTACCAAATTGGAAAAGATACAAATGCCTGTAAGCCGTTTCACTGCCCTCAAGATGGGTGATATCAAGCGGCAATGTAGGCTGGCTCTTTTATACAGAATAAATTGCAAAAGCGCAAAAATGGCCATCTAACAATTTACCCTCGCCAACTTATCTGTAACTAGAAAATTCGTTGCTGTTGTCATTGTCTGGTCTGCCATCTTGTCTGCCACATGGCTGTTGGCACCTAGTCATCCTAACACCAATCAACTATCATTTCAGTCTTTGCTTGGATTTCCATCATATAAGTATTTCCTGTTATCTCTGCTAAGTACTATCATCTCTGGAAAGCATTCACCATCACCAGGAATTCATAGCCAATTATAACACCCAGAGAATTCCCTTAACCACCTGTGTGGAAAGGAAAGGGCCATGGGCGAGCACTTTTACACCGTTGGCTCCGACGGTCCTTATGGACTATGGAGTGTGATGATGATGATGACCTGTGTGGACCTTCAACATCCATTTCTTCCACTCCTCAGTAAAGTGTCAATGTTGAAAAAGCATTTACTCACAGAACTGACAGAAGACCACTTCTCAACGATTCAATGCTGGATTTTTTCACGCAGCAAACACTTTGTACAATATTCATATACGCTGAAGAGAACTAAAGCGTATAACCTATAAGCGTATAACCTATAAGCAATGTTGGCTAACATCTCGAGCTTTGTATGATCCAACTTTCCCCGGCTACCTCGCTGAACTAGTTCATAGGCCTTCGCCTACTGACCGTCGTCATCAGTTCTGATCTGGTCACAGTGTTAAGCTGCTTGTTCCCCCTCCCACCAAGACCATGCAACTTGGCGAGAGGTCCGTTACGTGTGGGAACCCCATCCTCTGGAACGCCCTACCTAACAAAGAGTCCATGGAAACTAATCTCGAATTGTTTGCAAAGAAACTTAACCCATCTGATCCCACAGTCCCATATTAGGGACAGTCACATAAGTACTCACACAAAGAAAGCGTTTTGTGAATAAATCCTTGTTACTTACACGTTTATTACAGGTGATAATAGGTAACATTTCAAGATAATTTTTAGCTGCCTAAGTGGTTTCAATTAAATGTTATTAGAATTTAAACTGTCGTGATACCGCAAGTTTTCGATTGCAAAAATTTTCAATGATAAAAGCTATAATAAATTATATTTGTTTGCAATATTTCCAAATTTTGTTGTATTAAATTAGTTAACTGTTATGTTTGTTATTAGTTCATAAAAAAGTTTGGAAGTGAATATAATATTTCCATAAAAAAAATTTATATTGAAACTCGCGTCCCGTATATGGGACTGTGGGAACTATGGTAGGGGGGGTAGATAATATGCATATAAGCACTTACTGTGTTTAGCTGAAGTATGCCAAAACTACAAATGGACAATGCCTGTTTCAAACTTGGTATTCTATCCATCATACTGACTCTCTTCTGCCATTTCATGTTTTTGTGTTGCACTGAATGGTGTATATTATCACATATTTTCTGATTTACATTAGCATGTATTCTGTTATTGCTGCTAGTAATCTGACCATCTTCAATATATTTACAGATCTTTATAACACTCATTAAGTTTTAAAATTCTGAACAGTCAGATGAATGACAGGTAGCCTATATATATATATATATATATATATATATATATATATATATATATATATATATATATATATGAGATGACCATCTGTCTGTCGTGTGAGACAGACAGTGCTGATGAATAATGTGACCTTCCTCTGATGATACACAATATGTCTGCCGTTCAACTTCTTGCATTGGCTACAGCTACAATCAGGACTTGCAATATTACAATATTAGAGGGCAGTGATGATGACAGCACAGAAGTCAGTTTGACATTTCTTATATTGTGTCTGAATCCCTAAGGTCTGGGATCAGTCCTGGAAGGACAAGACAGCAAAAACGAATATCAGCTGAAAGATACTACAGCCATATTTCAAGCAGATCAAGAAGAGGAATGGTCGAATGGAAAAGATCTTCAGTATGGTGATAGAGTTGCTCATCCGTGGAAGCCTGTTGTGTTATGGGAGGTGGCATCCGAAGCTCATTGGTGGTCAATGCCCTTCAAAGCAATGGATTCAATTATATCTTGTGATATAATCATCTGCCGACAATAACAGTTTGAGTGAATACAAGTTGGCAAAAGTGTTGCCATGTCTAAACCAGCCAAATGAGAAGTTCTTTCCATGCGAACAAGACCTACCGTTACTGTTTTGTTCATGGTGTAGGCTATGTATGTTGTCGGATGTGAGACAAAGTGGAACATGGGGCTGCCGAGAGTACCACCCACCGTCCCTGTTGATATTGTTCTGCAAAAGGACGAATTTTCTACTTGAAGTGCAACATTGGATTCACATTTCATGCTTCACCGTATGTCAAAGGGGTAGAAGAACATGTGACACCTTAAAAAATCTCGGTCGTCAATCTTTCGTTATGGATCATTATACTATTTCTTACTGCCTGGAGTCTTGTTCTTTTAAAATAAAATCCTTGATCTTGCTGAAAATTAGTTATTAACTCTCTAGAAATTTTCCTGATTACATAGGATCAGCATGTAATTGAACTTTGAGTCAAACGCTATAATTAAAGATCCCCTACCCGTACGATCCCACAGTCCCATATATGGGACACCTTGAAAAACCTAGTTACCACTAAAATATTTCATAACTGGTCTGGATATGCTTTCATTTTAGCTTATACACTGCAAATATTGCATTAAATTTAATTTTGAATACAAGACTAAAAGTTGGGATCAGATGGGTTAAGACGCACTTGTTTGATATATCGTATACCGAGTGCAGAATATAAAGTGATCTTGACTTTGGCATTCAGCTATGATTATTGCGCTATATAAATTGACGTTTTAACATAACATAACATAACATAACATAAAGGTTCAGTTTGAAGTTTATTTAAAATCTAAGTTTACACATAAATTGCTAAAGTTCTAAAACTGAAACATAAAGTCATATAATAAATCCATTTAATAAAAAAAATTACTGTTGCAATTAGCACCTATCTTGCAAGTATTATCTTTTTTTCTTTAAAATATTTTAAAATTCTTGTTTCCTTTGCGTAGTCCTTAACAGGAGCTGGCATACCCATAGGGGTATGTGTACCACCAGTTGAGAATGGCTGCTCTAGAAAGCTCTTTACACAAATATATATGCTACAGTCGAAACGTGTAATTAGTCATTACGGTCGTATTAGGCGAAAGATCTGTGACTCGGGGCAACCCGCTACTTTGGAACGCTCTTCCGGATGAGATTGCAGCGGTGTCTTACTTTGAACTGTTTGCTGCAAAACTAAAAAGCACCTGTTTCGCAATTCTTATGGAGATGGACTGTAAATCGCTCTTGCCTATGGCCCTAGTCATGTTTTAGTGTTGGATAAATCAATCATAATAATAATAATAATAATAATAATAATAATAATAATAATAATAATAATAATACACATCAAACAGTGGACGGCGGCAAACCGGTTGGCTTTAAATCCTGGCAAGACAGAGTTCCTCTGGGTCAGTGACCCCAGGAGGAACCACCTGATCAGCTGATCACCGTTCTAAATCGACAGTGTTGGCATCGCCCCGATGATCGAATTGCGCCTCCTTGGCGTCCTCTTGGATGAGTCGCTGACGTTCGTTGGACACATAAACAATGTGATGCGAAGATGTTATTACCAGCTCCGGAATATTAGGTTAGGGAGATCTGCTGCTATCTATCAACTGCTGCATCGATACAACTCGTCCGTGCCCTTGTTATATCTCGGATCGACTATTGTAATAGTATATTACTTGGTCTCCCCAACAGCCAACTGAGCCGGCTTGTCGGTACTGAACGTTGCCGCCCGAGTGATATTTGGAGCCAAGTGGAACGATCATGTGACTCCATTACTCAGAGACAAGCTTCACTGGCTCCGGATCCCAGAACGCATCTTCTTCTTTAAGTTCTCTGCCCGGAAGCAGGTCCTGGTTCCCATTGGCGCCATCTATCTCTGTCAGCAGCTTGGGTCTTTAATCCTTTGTATCCGTCTTTTGGCATCATCCAGTGCAGTAGTGATGTACGTGGTCTTCCTCTGTTTATTTTACCCCCCATGTGCCCTTCCAGTATTGTTTTGAACAACGATTCTCCTCTTAAAATGTGGCCCATCCAGTTCCTTTGCCTTTGTTTTATTGTTTGTAATAGTCTGTTTCTCTTCCACGATATCTAGGACTTCTTTATTGGATATATGTTGTGTCCAACTTATTCTTTCCATTCGCCTCCATGTCCACATCTCGAACGCCTCCAGTCTTCTGATGTCGTCTTTTCTCATCGTCCATGTCTCTGAGCCATATAACACCACACTCCATATCAGTGTTTTAATCATTCTCCTCTTTAGCCCTTTATCGAGATTACTCCTCATTATTTCCTTCCTTTGGTAGAATGCTTCCTTTCCCATTGCAATTCTCCTTCTTATTTCGCTTTGACATCTGGCATCTTCCGTGATAAGGCTGCCAAGGTAGCAGAACGCATCAAGTTCAAACAATGCTGTCTTATGTTTCGAGTCTTGCATGGCTCTACCTGTCCCGGCTATTTAACAGCGCTGGTGCACAGGCCTGCGATGATGGAAAGGCGCTTGCATCTCCGGTCCAGCAGTCGTGTTCTGTTGTCCGTTCCCCCTCCGTCCAAAACGGCGAAACTCGGGGAGAAATTTTTTACGCGGGGAACCCCGTCCTATGGAATACATTGCCAGATGAAGTGACTAAAGAGCCTTCTCCCGAACTGTTTGCAAATAAACTAAAGACGCACTTATTTACTATCGCCTACAAGTGCCCCCTGTAAAGTGCTCTTGACTTTGGCCTTTGCTATGCTTATTGCACTATATAAATTGTCATAATAATAATAATAATAATAATAATAATAATAATAATAATAAACGAAATGACTACAAGTTTCAGTCATTGAGTGTAATGCCCCATAGGGTCAGTGGTTTCATGCAATGACTAAAATAATCAATCATTTCGTGCAATGACTAATTTTTCTGATGATTTATTTCACACTTTGACTGACCAGCTATTTTTGCTAATATAATCCTTTAAGACTGCGATTTACGCACCTCAGGCTGATAGGTTAATGACGGGTGGATTATCGCTGGCCATATTTTCAGGCTCACCCCTTACTGTCTTTGTTAGTCATTGACATATTCATTCAATTCATTGTTTGGCACTCATATTCACACTAATTGTTACACTAATAGTGGCACTAACAGAGAACCTGTTAAACTGAAATAGTGACACTAATCCAGACATTAAAATTCAACTGGGCTAGACTAGACTTGATTTCCAGTACACCTCCTATAAAAGTGTGGTTCTATATAAATGGAAGTAGCTCCTTGACGTTTCAGTTAGTATGAATACAGCAGATTCTAAAATGGATAACAGAGATATGGAAAACACGTTCAGAGCACAAGCAGAACAACTTGGTGCTAGTAACAAAAACTGGATTGCTAATTAAAGAGCAATACTTTAATTTGATCGAAGAGCTGTATTATTAGACAAACCTCGCATGTTATCATAGCACGCGAGGTTTGGCTGTTATGTTAGCATATTTGGTTGATAAAGTCTTCATCATCTTGTCCCATCCTCCGTGCCCAGTACTCTGATGAACGCGCTTCATTATATCAGTAGATGTCGTGGCTGCATTACATGTCAAAATACACATAGAAATGAACAAGTAACATATTTTCATTTACCAGTAGCATATTTTTGGAATAACACGAACATTTAACTAACTTTTTGAAAGTTAGCAGAGTGGTAACAATGTTGGGTGATGGATCAGGCGGTCGCGGATTCAAGACCCACAGGAGCCCTAAAGGTCAACTCAGCCTTTTTCGTAGTGGCAAAATGAGGAGCAAGGGTAAAAATCTCTGCGATAAGTCAAACAGGTACGCTAAGCGATACACTAGCCCCGTATCCGTGGCATTGCACACCTGGCTGAGGGTTATAGCAACGGAGATCAGCGCCGCCCTATGAGCCCGTGAGGCTCGGGAAGGACTTTGAACTTTTTATTGACTTCGACCTTTTTATTTACTATAGGCTTATATTAGCGAAAATAGCTGGTCAGTCAAAGTGGGGGGTTGGGTTGGGGTTAAACCTCCCCTTGGCTGCCGAAAAAATATTTTTAATGAATTTCTATGCATTTTTAATTGTTTGAAGCAATTTTTGGGGTCAAACCCACCCTTAGGTAAAGATTGGCTAAAGAGTTTAATGGTTTTTTAAGAGGCGAGGCCCTTTTTTCTTGTCAGGAGAAAAAAAATAGCCACTGGGCCTATACAGACTGTGTACTCTCAGTGAGGTAGTTACTGAGCCAGGCTAGAACACTACCCTTGATTCCATAGCTAAGTTCTACATGCCGCATGATGATACCGTGGTTGACGGTGTCGAACGCCGCAGATAAGTCTAGCAGGCAGAGAAGGGCCATATAACCATTCGCTGTGGCATCGACGATATCATTGTAGATTCGGAGTATGGCGGTTTCCGTGGAGTGGCCTTGTCTGTATGCAGACTGCTCTTTTGGCATGAGACCATTCATCTCGAGATAGCCTACCATTTGCCTGTTGACTACTCTCTCCAACACTTTTGACAGGAAAGGGACGTTCGAGACAGTTGGCGACTTCAATCGGGATTTAAGCTACCGCTCCTAATGTCTCAGGATCCACCACCATATTACTTTTTACTTCAGTATTTCACTAGCAAAACTCTTTTTGAGTGTAAGCTCATGCATATGCATTACATTTTCATATCCCTCTCTTTCTATCTCATTTTTCTTGGCTTCTATATTTTGATTGTTCATAACCACTCTTTCTAACATGCAGGCCAGTAACATATATGTTTGCCTCTACACCTAGACACACATATACATTCATGAAAATAGAACCCAACATGCTATCAATTTATTTTAAATTTTAAAAACATAAAAAATATATAAGTTTACCAAAGTCCAGGTCTCTGATATCACAAGAAAATACTTTTTGCCCATTCACCCATAAATTGATCTGGTTCCAGTCTTTTATTGGAACAAACTGTATTGAATGTCCTGCTTTTTGCAAAACGGCTGCAAGGCAATTAATATTCTTTATCAACATGGGGTGGCTTATCATATATACCAAGTTATAAGTCTTGTTACTGTGCAAGATCTATATCCTAAAAATAAATATACATTCGTATATTTTGAAATCAGAGGTGCACAGCCCATGTCCCATGGGCAACTGGAGACCCGCATCCAATTTTTGTGGCCCCACACATGCATCTGGGATTTCAATTAAAAATGGCCAAGAAGGGTTTCTTACTTTAATATTAGCATTAGAGAAGAAACAAAATATAGAGAAAGCAGTAGAATAAAATAAAAATTAATCTACATTTTTAACACAATGCATAGTGGCAGACTGCATGGATGCAAGTCCCAGAATTGTGAATTGTTTTATTTTACTAGGATGTCTGCAGTGCAGCTGCTAGAATAGTTTCAATGCATCTGCTATAAAATCAGGCAGCTGATGCTGTATGCATGTAACCTGGCCAATCAAAGATGGGAGGGGAAGAAATGATAGTGCCTGCAGTGCAACAGTAGAAGGCAACAAGTCTAGAAGGGATGCAAATGTCTATTTATATGAAATATTAATTATCCACAAATGTTAATTAAAATTGAACTTTTAAAATTTTAAGAAAGACAATGCTTGGGCAAATGATGAGTTGATGACTAACACACCTTGTAAATTAAACATATCAGTTTTTTACATTGGTCATTAAGCTACACCACACAATGAATCATTTATCTGTATTTACTCTTTAAGCGAGTGAATAGACAAAGGACCTGCAAGAATTGACAGAAAGAGTTAGCACAGAAGTAAAATGAATTGGACTCCATATAAATGCAGATAAGACTAAAGTCATGGAAATAAGAAATAAAACTGGTAAAACATTTCTGCTATTTGGGAAGCAAGATGGTAACAGCAGTAAAGACATTCAAAGTAGGATTGGGAAAGCAAGCTCAACATTTGGTGCACTCAACAACATGGATCAACAAGAGCCTTAAACAGACAATGAAACATGGTTACACAAGTTGCTGGTCTTGTTCTTGTCTACCCTGTTTATATGCAATGCAAAATTCCAAAACTCCATAGGGTGGAGTGAAAAGTACGAAATTTTAAAAATTTTCGAATTTAAAATTCTAATAGTGCGGGAAAGTTGTGCAAGGTATCAGTGATTTGTTGAGTGAAAACTTTGAATTTTTAAATGAACGTTAAGAGCCTCCCCAGAGACGATGAAGTTTGGGCATTTTGTGCAATTAATGCATTTTGGCATATAGGCCTTATACATTTACGTACAACTGTGTTATTTTAATAGTACAAACAACTCAATTATCCAAAACTGCTTTGTAAAGAGGTAAAAAGAATTACTAACATTTTCTATTACAACTTACATAAACATATAGTGCTGCGGTAAAGTTCGTTATGTCTCATAATATGTAGTACAGTTCACACCGGATCAATAATACAGTACACAATAAGCGCTTTATTGCAAACCCAGATTTTAGTTGCTTTTCATGAAGTCTGATTTTGTGTTAAAATATGTCATGAGCCTGCGAGATTCCTGCTTTGACTTGATGTGTCCTTCTCTTGCAATTGGGCCACATACTGCAGCACTGGCTTCAGTTACTAGCTTCACACATCTCTCAGTTGCCTGAGAATGGCACGAAAATCTCTGAAAGTTTAACTGCTGATCCGTGCTCTTTATCAATAAAGAATAAAAAGATAAAAAGATAAAGATAAAAAATAACCTGGTCTGAGAGGTTAGAAAGCAGAGAAGGAGCTGATAGTTGTTTCTGGTTCCAGTTAATTAAGTCAATATAACTGGCAGCATCAAAGTTGAACACTGGAATTTCGAATTCGTGTAATATCTGAAGTACGTCTACCTTTCATTATTCTTCGTAGCGCTAGCTCTCTGATATGTTGCTGTGCATCTGATAACATTGCCAGCAGTAGATTCTCTTCATGCCCAAAGTAGCCATTTCTCTGGATTGTCGAATCAACTACCAATTTAAGTTCTACAGGAAGGTATCGTGATAATGAAATTGTCTTCCAAAGGTGGCGTCCTCCATCCTTGCAAGATGGTTTCATTTTGATATCAAATCAGACTGGAGTATAAACTTTAGCAACATAAGTTGCTAGTATTTTCAAATTTTCAGTTGGGTTGACCGTCCATGCAATAAAGAGATAAGAAGACGTATAGCAATAGCAAAGGAAGCTTTTTACAAGAGAAAGGAGCTGATGCAAAGTAAACTAAAACTAAACCTAAAAAAGAGATTGGTAAAAACATTGATATGGAGTGTGGCGTTGTATGGGGCAGAGACGTGGACAATGAGAAAGGAAGATATAAAATGATTAGAGGCTTTTGAAATGTGGATTTGGAGGAAAATGCTAAAAGTAAAATACACAGAGCATAAGACAAACGAGGAAGTCATGAAGGAGATAGAAGAAGAAAGAAGCCTGATAGATACAATCCAGAAAAGGCAGAGAAATTGGATGGGACATGTCCTCCGGCAAGACTCTTTACTAAGAACAATAATCGAAGGAAAAATGGAGGGAAAGAGAGTGAGAGGTAGACCGAGAAAGATGATGTTGGAGTGGATGATGAATAAAAGGATATCAGGAACTCAAAGAAGAAGCAAGCAATTGATCGGAGTGGAATAACTGGATACCTGGACCTGTCGAGAGACAGAAACACTGATGATGATGACCGTCCCTACATATAAACGTAGGATTCGATTACCGGTAGCTGTCGTAAGCCACCTTGAATGTGCGAGTTTCCCTGGGTCGCGTGATGCTAAACTCAGCGGACAGTCACCAATTGTTACAGCTTTCCAAATGTCCAGCAGATAAGCCTGATCTGTACTTAAGTCTTCACATGTTACATTGGGCATCTCTCCTTCAATGACATCGAAACCAACAACAGGAAAGTTCTGACAAGTTTGTAGCTGCTGACCAAGTGGACCAGAAAATCCCTTAGGCCCTGTAGTTGACCCATCGAGATATTCGAACAAACGTCTAAGTGGAAGTTCATTTGCATGAAGCTGGCAAATAAGCCACTGCAAAGGTCTCCCTACTTCTTCTTCTAACCACCTGATAACATCTCCTGATTTACCAGTATTAGTTACAGTACCATCACAACCAATAGCAACCAGTTTCTGTAAGTCAGCTCCTTTCTCTTTTAACAAGTTCACAATACACTTTTTGATGCAAATAACAGATCTTTATCCCAGTGACACGTGACCAACATACTTAGATCCTGGCTTCTGAACAATTGCCACACACTCCTCAATTACAGTTTTCATATGATGTATCCCATCTTTCTTCTCAGACACTAGTGTTTTATCCTTCCTTCCATCAAAAGAAATACCTTCTATAACAGTGCAGTCCTCCTCTTCATTCAGTTCAGTTCTTTTTCTTTTCCTTTCTCTTCTCACTTTGCTTCTGTCTATGATGAGGGTTTTATTGTCTTTATAAATGAGTCCAATGTCTTGAAGACATACCGAAGATATGGCAGCTGCTGCCATGTCTGATACAGCATACCTGTCAGCTATTAAAGACACATTTGGCAGAGAAGTTCGCATTTGTGATGAGGTTTCCTTTATACTCCAAGTTTCTCGACGTGAAATCCCTGGCGCATCATAGTTGTCATTATCAGGGGAATCACTATCTGAAGCACATGCATCTTCATTACTGATGACTTCAACAGGAGCATCTGTTTTCCTACTTGTGGATGGTTGTGATGCAGAAACCTTGGAGAGCTCTGAATGTCTTCGTGCCAACCTCTTCAGAATATTCAGACATTCCATGATGTCAATCCCTCGCATGGCCATTCTACGAGCACTTCGCTGATCCAACAGAAAGTCACACTCCTTTACAGGCACCTTCTTTTCCTTCACACAGGCACAGTGGTTGAAATCTGAGCACTTACATGCAGATATATCAAAATGTTTGTTTCTGCAGTCTAATCGAAAGTCCTCAAGTTTATTTTGATAGGATGGTTGGTCTCTCCTTACCTTGAAGGGCTTTAACAGATTCATTTACTTGTCATGGAAAGACTTAATTAACTGCAGAACCCTAGTGTCTGAGACAGTGGGAATAGGAGCCTTCTCCCAAAGAAATTCAACTCTTTTTGAAACTGGCTCTGACACTCCTGCCAACGTTGGATTTTTGTCATATTTCGAAGGCTTCAGAGTATGTTTCACAAGGAAATAACATTTCATCACATCTTCGTAAGTAGGCAATAGTCTTTCTGGGTTAGGGTTACAATAAGTATACACATTATGCAATTGCGCAGTTACTCACTTGTTAGGCAGCAACATATCCAATTTCCCATTACCAATATTAGGCCTGCTGAAACTTGAGGATGCTTGGGGAGGCTCAAGACATTAATCCAATTCAGCAATTTTTGGCACAGTTTCTATATATACCATGACACAATTTTTCCAAACTATTAGATTGACATTATTGAGAAAAACTTTTTTCACTCCACCCTTTAATTTATTATGCATCCTAAACACATACCATAACTAAAGCAGACACAAAAAGGTTAGAAGGAGCTCACCACAAATGGCAAAGTAATATGCTGAGAATCTCTTGGGCAGAGAAACTGACAATCAAAGATTAAAGAAAATGAATAGGACTGGAAACATTGGAAACAATAATTAGACACAAGAGAGTACCCTGGAATGGACATGTGGAGAGAATGGAGCATGACTAGATCATCAGACAGGCAGGCACTGAACTGGATCCCAAGAAGCAGGAAAAGAAAACTAAGAAGACTAAAATAGATCCAAACTCCCCCAAAATGACTTGGAATGAATAATTATTTATTATTATTATCAAGAAAACTTTTATAGTGCTGTGGGCATGACGGAGGCCAAAGTATAGGGCACTTTAACAAATGACACTTGCATGAGCTGTTGGACTAGTGAGTCTTTAGATTCTTCCATAATGATATGATAGAATTGGTTTTCATAACGTTCATGGGCAGAGTTTCAAAGAATCGGATTACCACATTGAAGCCAATCTATCTCAGAACATGGCAGTCTTGGCTGGAAGAGGAACGATTAACTGCTCATAGCTGCATGAACGAAGCTTGGAATGGCAGTCATTCACGGTGATTCTAGAGACAAGTGAAGTGAAGTAATCCAGACAGAATAGGCTGTTCAAGGCTCGATAAGTGAACAGACATTGCTTGAAGATGAAGTGTTCTGGAATTTAAAGCCAATGAAACTTGTCTTTGGTCGTTCAAACGACAGCCAAAGATCTTCTTTATGTGTCATCCTCTATCAGAGGGTTGACAGTCATTTTCCTCCATTTCTTTCTATCTTCTGCCACTCTTTGTTATTATTTATTATTATTATTATTATTATTATTATTATTATTATTATTAAACGTAAAGATTATTGTGGCAACTAATATAGTGACTGCGTGGACACATTACAAATTATAGATTATAGTAGCTCGTGCGAAATAGCCAAGTTTTGAGTCTCTTTTTGAAGGTGTCTGGCGTTGGAGAGAGTTGAACTGAAGAAGGCAGGCGGCTCCATGCCCTTGCAGCGGTCATGGGAAAGGCACGATCACCTACAGTACGAAGGCACATCGACAGAACGACCAGAGAGGCGGTTCTAGCAGATCTCAGGCGACGCCGACCTTCCTGACCTGCGACTCGTGCTAATTCTGTCGCTAGGTACTCTGGGCCTACACCCCATTCAGGCAGCGGTAAGCCAGCATTGCGAACTTAAACTGAATGCGCTCTGGAATTGATAGCCAGTGTAAGTCTCGTAGAAGCGGTGTTACATGTTCACGAGCAGGGACCTGGAAGATCAACCACGCCGTGGCGTTCAATACGACCTGGAGACGGCCCAGCAGGTATTGCGGTGATCCAGCGAGTGTCGCGTTCCCGTAGTCTAGTTTGGTCAGTACCAATGATGAAACCAGTGACTTGAGAGCGGTGACACACTGATCTTCATACACTTCTGATCAGCCGGAGTGCATTGAAGCAGCTGGCAATTGTCTTCGAGACATGGGTCCTCATCAATAATGTACTATCAATGTAGATCCCAAGATTCCAGATGGACAACACTGGTTGCACCTCAAGTCCATCAATACTGATACAGGCTGTCGGTGTCAAGTGTTTCTGACTCTCAGAGGTGATCCATAATATCTCAGTCTTGGCAGCATTGAGTTGCAGCTGATGTGACTCCAGCCACCTCGACCAGGCACCCAGTAACTGAAACCACCGTGCTGAGGATATTCAGTGACATTGTGGATGTGGTTGCGAATGGCAGGGTGGCTCTGCTCTGCCTTTTTGACCTCTCCGCCGTGTTTGATACGGTGGATCACCAGATCCTTATCCAGCGGCTGGAGAGTTCATACGGCCTCAGGGGTCGGGTCCTCAGCTGGTTCAAGAGCTACTTCAGCAATAGGACGCAATTGGTCCGGTGTGGCGGTCAAACGTCGGAAAAGAGAATTGTTCAGTATGGTGTTCCGCAGGGGTCGGTTATCGGCCCTCTGCTGTTCATTCTCTTCATCGTGGGCTTGATGAAAATCGCTATCGCGTTCGGACTGACCATGCACGGCTACACGGATGACGTGCAACTGTATTCTTCCTGTCTGCCTGCCGACATGGAAAGACTTAGACTTTGCTTCCTCGATTGCATCATGGCGATCATCATGTGGACGGAGGAGAACAGCTTGGCCCTTAACCCGGCCAAGACCGAGTGCCTGTGGATGTGTACCCCCAGGAGGAAACATCTCCTGAGCCCTTCACTGTTCACGCTGGGTGATGCGATCATCGTCCCCTCAAAGTGCCTACAACTCCTGGGGGTACTACTCGATGAGACGTTGTCGTTTGAGGAACATATTAGTAATGTTGTCCGCGGCTGCTACTACCACCTACGGAGGGTTAGGTCAGTTCGCCGGCATCTCCCGATCAGCGGAGCAGTGCACCTTATGCGCGCCCTTGTTCTGCCCAGACTGGACTATTGCAATAGTGTGTTGCTGGGCCTCCCCGGCGGAAAGTTGAATCGTCTGCGATCCGTGCTCAATACAGCTGCTCGGGTCGTCTTCAGCAGCCCCTTGGGAGCCCATGTGACCCTTCTACTGTGTGGCCAGCTGCACTGGCTTGAGCCCAGGAGCGCATTATCCAAAAGCGCTGCTGGCTCACCTTCCGAGCGTTAAAGGATCTACACTGTCCACAGTACCTGGCTGAGCTAGTCCTAAGATCAACATCGAACGCACGGAGGTCAGCATTTCGCTCCAGCCATCATGTCCTACTGCTCGTCCCGCCTCCGTCGCAGACCCCGAAGTTCGGAGACAGGTCCTTCTCACGCAGGAACCCATTGCTCTGGAACGTCTTGCCAACCGCAGTGACTAGGCCAATTCAGCTGGGCTGTTCCTGAGAGAACTAAAGACGCACCTTTTTAGCTTAGGATATGGTTGACTGTGTGTGCAGTGCCCTTTTTGATTGATTGATAAGTTCATTTATATGGCGCACTTATCATTCACAAATGCATCGCAGCCGATCGTTCATAAAAGTACGTCTTCAAACATGCAAGGAAGGTGGTTCGCGATGTTTTGTCATCCCATAGAGATGGTGGAAGGGCATTCCAACTGGTCGGTCCTGTTGCCCTAAAGGAACGATCACCCATTTTATTTTTGGTTCACGGTCTCCAGAGAATACGGGTCGTATCCGACCGCAGGTCAAAGGGTCTGCACAGTGATCGAATTGGTCTGCACTCGTTGATAAGATAGACCGGAGCTTCTCCTCGTAGACACTTATGAACAAGTGCAACGATCTTGAAATTAATTCGTTGTCGAACTGGCAGCCAATGAAGATTTCTCATCACCAGTGAAATGTGCTGCAGCCTACCGGTACCAGTTATAAGACGGGCTGTAGCATTTCGGACTAACTGGAGGCGATGTAGTTGCTCGTCAGTAACCTGGGCGAGCAGGCTATTACAATAGTCTAACTTAGTACTGATAAGAGCATGCACCAGAGTTGTGGCTGCCTCTTGAGTCAACAAGGCGACCATGGTACTCATCTGCCATAGTTGATAAAAACTACTGCGTACAACCATGCTGATGTGTTCTGCCATGGAGAGCTTCTCATCGATGATAACGCCCAGGTCGCGGACAGAGGTCGAGTGCCAGATATCCACTCCACCAAGGTTTATAGTTGTCAGTGATAACTTGGCAATCTGGTTCCTATGCCCAAGGCATATCATCTCCATCTTTGAGGGATTCAGCTTAAGCCGGTTCAGACGCAGCCAACTTTCCACACTGGCGACACAGTCTGTGAGAATATGTGTGGCCTCAGGTATATCCTTTGTTGCTAATAAGAAGGACTTCTCATGTAAGTCCACCACCGTTTTCTCTGAGCCTTGAAGTTGCATTCAGATGTTCCATGATGTCAGCAAAAAATGCTAACTGTGCAGTCACTGTGCAACTAACTGTTCAACATTATCCTGATTAAAATTAAAAATTCAGTAACTTTGATTGCTTGTAGCGATTGAAGAAACTCTGAAATATTTTCTTTCAGGTTCCAGAATCTTTCCAAACCTCTCTCTTTGCTCAACCATCTGAAGTCATTGTAAAGCAGCAAATCTCCAAATGTGCCAACACATTTTCAAGGAATGAATACAAACGACAATGCTATAGTGCTGACAATATTCGGGCTCAAAATTTTTCACAACACAGAAAGCTGTGGCGGTCCACAAGAAACGTCCTCGCAGTCCGGATTGGCCACGGTTTGAGTACTCCTGCCCTAACTGATAGTGAATGTATTTTATTTGATGGTCTGCATATCCACATTTTCCAGCCATATGCATAAACCTGGGTGAAAAAGTGGGGCCAATGCCAAAGCCTTTCCCTTTCCCCAGCCTACCTTTTCAAAGAGTAGGGACGGAGGGAGGGAGGGACGGATGGAGGGACGGAGGGAGTGAGGTTGACAAGCCTAGCAGCCTGATAAAGTTTATGCCTATGTATCAAGTGGTGAGGTGGTGAGGTGGTGGGGGAATACCCGGTAGTTCTCCAGGGACAATAGATGAAGACAGGTGCTGGCTGCTCAGTTTAGGGCAGGAGAGATTAATAGCAGCAGGCCAAACAAAGATTGCCCCATCACCCAAAGTCAAATATTTATAGTAGATTCCCTGTATATCGAAGCTCAAGAGACCGTAAGAATACTTTGATACACTGGACCGCAGGTGACAATATGGATAAACCTCATGATAACCAATTATCTCTTTGTAGAAAAAGCTGTCCTTCCAGCCTTCAATTAGACAAAATATATCTTTAAAATTCTAAAACATTCTAGTCTCTAAACATAAACTAAAAGAAAGAAAACAGATAAAAAATACAAACTTTTCAATCCCTCAAGACGATGAAGTTTATGATCAACGACACCACCAGCATTGTATGGGCCAAAATGAATAAACACTTTAGCATTCATTGGCATCTTGTCTATAATAATGAACTGTACATAAGGATGCTAGAAAATTTACATAATTTAGAATATTCCAATAAAACCTTATACAGATGGCACAATGTTTTACACACAAAATTTTTACATGCAAAATGCTTGAGACATGAAAACAGCTATTCTTCACTACATTTGGGTGCTAAAACTAAAAAGTAAATGCTGATATTACTAAAATCCAAGTTAATCATTTATATACATCAACAGTGCCCTGAGAAACTTTAGAGATTTCTACCATGAATTATGATCTAAGAACTTTCTCATATTTTCTAATCATTGTGTAATGACAGCACTCAGCACTCACTGCTGCATTTGACACGGTGAATCATTCGATACTCATTCACCGGCTCGAAAACTGGTTTGGCATTACCGGTGTTGCACTAAATTGGTTCAAGTCTTATCTTCAAAATCGTATGCAATCTGTGTGTGTCAAGAGCTGCATGTCAGAATCTAGAAAGCTTGATTGCGGTGTCCCACAAGGCTCTGTTCTAGGACCTCTTCTTTTTACACTCTACACTGCCCCTCTCAGTCACCTTCTCACCAAGCAAAATGCTGCTATCATTTGTATGCAGATGATACCAAAATTTTCTTGAGTTTCGACCAACCCTCTACCTTACCATCCCTGGAACGTCTGTCGTGCATTCTGGCTTCTGTTCACACTTGGATGAATAAAAATAAACTCCTCCTAAATCCAAGAAAAACCCAATTTTTGCTAGTAGGAACTCCACCTCAGCTTAAGAAGAATGACTTGTCATCAGCATGCCTTTCTTTTGGCACTTCACTGATTCGTCCTTCTCAGTCTGCTCGAAATCTTGGTGTTATCTTTGATAATCACCTCTCATTCTCAGAACACATTGACTTCGTCAGCCATTCTGCTCACTATAACATATGAGATGTAAGGAGGATTAGACACCTCATCCCTTCCTCTGCACTTATTCCTCTGGCCAATGCTTTGGTATCGAGTCGTCTGGACTATTGCAATTCGCTGTATACTGGGATTTCAAAATCTGATTTAAACTGCCTGCAAAGGATTCAAAATTCATTAGCCAGGGCTATCACTGGAACTGCCAAATACGAGCACATCACACCAATCCAAAAATCACTTCATTGGCTACCTGTCACACAAAGGATTGAATTCAAGATAAGTCTCATTGTGCATAAGACGCTCCACACAAATCAGCCAATGTATCTCCGATCGTTACTGACTGCTCAAGACAACCAGCACTCAACGAGGTCATCTGATGCTACTACTCTTTACATACCCTATAGCAGGACTACTACTGGAAAATGTGCTTTTTCTGTTACCGGACCCAGATTTTGGAATTCTCTGCCGGTACAGGTCCGCCAAACTGATTGTCTTACTACCTTCAGGTCTAGACTTAAAACATCTATTCCTGACTGCATATCTGCCTTAACCTGGAATCTGGAAGTACGGACTGACCTTTGGATTACAACCTCGATTCACCACGGACAAGATCACGACTACGATTATTCACTGAAGCGACCATTGACTGGTGCAGATGTACTACTACAATGGCACTAAAGAAGTCTACTACTACTATTACTACTACTCCATCTGCTATGCTGCTAGTGTTGTGTTTGTGTTCCATATTAGCTGCAGCAGTCTTAGGTTACATTTGATTCTATTCTAGTTCACTAACATTTTAGACAATTTATAACATTTTTAAAACACTGCATTGTAGAACTGATTTGAGGCATACATGATGCAACATTGTCAGCCGATTCTATCACTTATTTCTCAAGCATTTCAACCTTTCCAGTAATTGCTGTTCTTATCATTACAAATGTCATTACAGCATTCATGTCTTCTCCAACCAATTAATGCTGCGCTGACCCACTCCTCACATGGCTGGTGAGGACTCCACTGAAATTCTTGCACACTTCCTGACTTCACTGCTGTACACTGTAAAGTGGTGAATTTCCTGGTTTGTGAAAACATGCCAAAGTCTTTCCTCATCTTAACACATTGAGCGCTAGGGATGTCAACTGATGTTCTTATTTTTGTTTCTCAGGGCACTAGGGGCATCATATGACGTCCTTAGTTCAATGGAAACTATTTTAGCTTATGCGGATCTTGGAATCATTCTTCTGCTTCCTATTGTTGCTAGAATGAGTGACCACTCAAAAAGGCGTATTCTATGGAAGATGTATGAATATTTGGTTCCATGTCATTTAATCTCGGTCTTTTAATCCCATTCACTTACTCCCCGGAACTTAATCTCAAGTCTTTTAATCCCCAAGTCTTTTAATCCATGTGCACATAATCCCCAGACACTCAGTTATCTAAGAAAACGTATTAAATGATGTAATATGAATGAAATAACAAATATTTGTGTTACAAAAACATAACCCTGTCTCTAACCCTAACCCTAAACCTTACCGAATTATACAGCTCTAGTCTTAAACTCCAAGGCGGTGATCGACAAGATTAAGTGTCATGGGTTCGCAACGGTCTCATGCCTCACCACCAGTCGGCGTATCGAGCGGGCCATTCCACTGAGACAGCATTACTTAAGATCTTCAACGACATAGTCGATGCGATCGCAAACGGGGAGCATGCGCTCTTGTGCATGCTCGACCTCTCCGCGGCATTCGATACTGTCGACCACTCCATCCTTTTACGCCGCCTCGATTATTCCTTTGGAATAAAAGACACAGCGTTACTTTGGCTGCGCAATTACCTTTTCGAAAGAACGCAGTCCGTCTCCTGGAAAGGTCACACGTCAGCCAAACGCCCCGTCCGCTGCAGAGTACCACAAGGTTCAGCCTTAGGTCCGCTCCTTTTTATCCTCTACGCAGCGGATCTGGGCCGGATCGTATGGGTTAGACTGGCATGCCTACGCAGATGACGGGCAAGTGTACGCCTCTTGCCGTCCCTCAGATATGGGGCACCTGCGATCTCGGTTCGAAGACTGTCTACATGAGATCATGTCATGGACCGCGACAAATCGCCTCGCGCTTAATCCCGGTAAAACAGAATTATTATAGATCAGTACTCCCAGGAAGGCTCACCTATTAGATCGTTCTCCTCTTACGATCGGTGATGCCGTCATCGCTCCGTCTACGGAGGTGCGCCTTCTGGGTGTACTTCTTGACAACTCTCTATCCCTCGCCGGCCAAGTGAGCTCCGTAACTCGTGCCTGCTACTTTCAGCTGCGCAAGATCGCAGAGATTCGACGGTACATTTCAACATCAGCAGCGATCCACGTAGTCCGGGCATTAGTGCTATCCAGGTTGGATTATTGCAATAGCATTCTTCTGGGGCTTCCAGACTATCAGCTTGACCGTCTTCAGTCGGTCATGAACGCTGCGGCCCGATTGATCTTTAGCGCGAGATGGAGGGATCATGTGACTCCATTGCTAAAGGAACGGCTACACTGGTTGAAGATCTCGGAGCGTATACCTTATAAACGCTGTATGGTCACATTCCGAGCACTGCACGACCCTCTCTGCCCGGAGTACATTTCTGCGCTCATACAGCGGCCGATGCCGACAGACTGTCGTAAGCAGCTGCTATAAAACAAGCGAATTCGCCTTTATGTCCCTCCTCCGTCCAGGACGGTGATGCTGGGGGAAAGATCCGTGACACGCGGCAACCCCCTTCTCTGGAACTCTCTTCCCGCCTCAGTGACATCTATCACATCCCTCGAGGCGTTTGCGACTGCCCTCAAGACGCACTTATTTCGCGCATCTTATGAACATCTGTAAATCGCTCTTGATTTTAGCACTAGCTATGTTATAGCGTTTAATAAATCATCTAGAAATAATAATAATAATAATGGGATTATTTGCTAGGGGATTAAAAGACTTGAGGATTAAGTGGCGAGGATTAAGTGACTGGGATTAAAAGACAAGGATTAAAAGACAAGGATTAAAAGACCTGTCACCAAATATTTGTCCTATAAACATTTGTTCAAAAACCACAATATACTCAACCACAGACTCATAATTATAATAATCCCTGACACGTCGTATAAACGTACACCCGAAGAATTCTTGCTACGATGTAATTACATGGCTTGCATTGTCAAGTCTTCCATCCAGTGAAGCGGACAATTTTTGGCTTGGGGAGTGAGGAAGGCATTTGGACCAGATAATAAAGGTTGCAATTTAAATTGAAATTGTTTCCATTTTATGGCAGTAATTTCTCCAATCGCCATTGTTGAGATAACTATTGGTCCGTCACCTTACAGGACACCGGCATTTTTCGTATGAATTGGTGCATACCTGAGTAAAGAGAACATGATACTAGTAACAGATGGCTTCTAAACGCATCTGTTTCAAAATATTTTCCTTTACAGGCATCTAACGTGATTGTGCCTTGAAAATAATCTAGGGCATTCATGCTGGTCACACATGAACGCATTCAACACCAGCCGCGCCTCAGGAATCAATCGTATCGCAGTCAACATGTTAAGCAACATGGACTAGAACAGTCACTCCCAGCAAACTACGATCCAGTATCTAATCTTCCCTTTCTGTCCAAGCTTTCGAAAAGTACTGTCAATAAGCCACTTGTCTCCTGAAGGACTTTGGAGGTACAGAGAAAACTTAAGACTGGAAATATGATGTAGCAATCTGCAAAGCTTTGATATTAGATTCGATTATGAATCAAGGAATATAAGTTGGCTAACATTTCGGGCGCTGTACAACCCCTTCTGCCCTAGCTACTTATCAGGCCTGATCATCAAGTCTACGGCAGTCGACCGGCGATTGTGGCTTCGCTCAAACAACTGGTGGTTCCTCCACCGTCCAAGACGGCTGTCTTTGGTGACAGATGCATTATTGACCACCTTCAAAGAAATAACCTAATAAATAAGCATCAGCACAAATTTATTAAACGGCATTCTACCTGTACTAACCTCCTGGAATCTGTAAATGACTGGACAATAGCACTTAACAAAGACAGTCTATTGATGTTATATACATTGATTTTCAGAAAGCCTTTGATTCTGTCTCACACCCAAAGCTACTAGTTAAAATTAAAACTCATGCAATTGGTGGAAATGTTCTTGCTTGGATCACCGCTTTCCTAAGTAACCGCACTCAGTCTGTTCAACTAGCAAACTTAAAGTCAGCAACTACTGGTCAC
This sequence comes from Metaphire vulgaris, assembly GCA_018105865.1. Lineage (NCBI taxonomy): Eukaryota > Metazoa > Annelida > Clitellata > Crassiclitellata > Megascolecidae > Metaphire > Metaphire vulgaris. Next base: position 3,952,962 of record CM030860.1, on the reverse strand, counting down.
CAGCAGTGTTCCTCAAGGCAGTGTACTTGGCTCCACTCTCTTCCTTATTTTCATAAACGATATCATATCCATACTCCAAGACCTTGATGTTGAACTTAAACTTTTTGCCAATGATATCAAATTATACAGCTCATTTACAAATGATTCATCAGAAAACCTAGCTACAGATCTGTATACAGGTCAATCAGAACACTTGCCGGTGGCACTCCTGTGATGGCTCCCTGTCCTGCGTTCAGCCCGGAAGAGTACCATCGGTACATTGATGGAAAGATTGAAGGAATACGGGAGAGGACGGCGTCTGCGGGACCGGCAACCTTCGAGGCCTACGATGGGCCGCATCTCATGGCGTTTCGGGCACCGACGGCGGAGGAGGTGCTCCGCATACTGCGTGCGTCTCCGAATAAACAGTGTTCTGCAGACCCTCTGCCGATGTGGTTGCTAAAGGAATCGGCGGTGGTCCTAGCCCCGTTTCTGAAAGCGCTCATGATCGCCTCCTTAGAGACTTGCGAAGTTCCGTCGAAGTGGAAACATGCAACGGTCACGCCACTACTGAAACAGCCAGGACTTGATCCTCAAGAAACATCAAACTACCGACCAGTGTCAAACCTGCCATTCCTTTCCAAGCTTCTGGAGAGGATTGTCAGCAAGCGGCTGATCGAATTTTTAGATGCTAACAGACTGATGACCCGTGATCAATCAGCGTATCGCAGTGGGCATTCCACTGAAACCGCCGTGCTGAGGATATTCAATGGCGTTGTCGATGCGGTTGCGAATGGCAGGGTGGCTCTCCTCTGCCTTCTTGATACGTGGATCACCAGATTCTTATCCAGCGGCTGGAAAATTCATATGACCTCAGGGGTCGGGTCCTCAGCTGGTTCGAGAGCTACCTCAGTGATAGGATGCAATCGGTCCTGTGCGGCAGTCAAACGTCGGAAAAGCGAATTGTTCAGCATGGTGTTCCGCAGGGGTCGGCTCTCGGCCCTCTGCTGTTCATTCTCTTCATAGCGGGTTTGATGAAAATCGCTATTGCGTTCGGACTGACCATGCATGGCTACGCGGATGACGTGCAACTGTATTCTTCCTGTCTGCCTGCCGACATGGAAAGACTTAAACTTCGCTTCCTCGATTGCATCATGGCGATCATCATGTGGATGGAGAAGAACCGCTTGGCCCTTAACCCGGCCAAGACCGAGTTCCTGTGGATGTGCACCCCCAGGAGGAAGCATCTCCTGAGCCATTCACTGTTCACGCTGGGTGATGTGACCGTCGTCCCCTCAAAGTGCCTACGACTCCTGGGAGTACTACTCGATGAGACGTTGTCGTTCGAGTGCATATTGGTAATGTTGTCCGCGGCTGCTACTACCACCTACGGAGGATTAGGTCAGTGCGCCGGCATCTTCCGATCAGCGGGGCAGTGCACCTTGTGCGCGCCCTTGTTCTGCCCAGGCTGGACTATTGCAACAGCGTGTTGCTGGGCCTCCCCGATGGAAAGTTGAATCGTCTGCGATCCGTGCTCAATACAGCTGCTCGGTCGTCTTCAGCAGCCCCGGGGAGCCATGTGACCCCCTAGTGCGTGATCAGCTGCACTGGCCCGAGCCCGGAGGCGCATTATCCATAAGCGCTGCTGGCTCACCTTCCAGCGTTAAATGACCCGCACTGTCCACAGTACCTGGCTGAGCTGGTCCTAAGATCAACGTCGAACGCACGGAGGTCGGCACTTCGCTCCGCCATCGTGTCCTACTGCTCGTTCCGCCTCCGTCAGACTCGAAGTTCGGAGACAGGTCCTTCTCTCGCGGGAACCCATTGCTTTGGAATGCCTTGCCGACTGCAGTGACTGAGGCCAATTCTGCTGGACTGTTCCTGAGAGAACTAAAGACGCACCTTTTTAGTTTAGGTTATGGTTGACTATGTATGTGCAGCGCCCTTGTCATAGGCCTTAACCTAGTGCACGGCGCTATAGAAATTGTCTTGAAATAAATAAATAAATAAATTGGTCATCATACTTCTTTCCCAACGTTAATAAGACCGATGGTTCCCCATGTAACTCCACTGAAGAAGCTCTACAATGCTTGCAGGAGCATTTCCAAGCTGCTTTAAACTTCCTACCATATAATCATCCTCCGATCTCGATTGCAAAGCATCAACTGCCCTCCCTGACCCGGACATTCTCACCGATGAGCCGTCCCTCGTTGAAGTTATCGCTGCCATTAAGAAACTGAAAAATGGCCGTGCTGCCGGCCCTGATGGTATTCCTCCAGGGCTACTGAAATGTGCTCTGGGCCCAGTGAGTTCCGCTCTCCACTCACTGTTCTTCCAGGTATGGAGAACCAGCCATGTACCTGCAGAGTGGAAAGGTGTTCTTGTCACCTTATATAAAGGAAAGGGCTCAAAACTGGAATGTTGAAATTAAAGACCAATTACTCTCCTGTCGGAACCGGGGAAGGTATTTGCCCATATTCTACTTGCTTGCATACAGCTATTACTCCTTAACCCCTTAACCGGGGATTTAAATTTTAGACGTCGTTAAAGTGTTGGGAAATTATTTTAAACTAAATAATGTAATTTTTTTGTTTTGCCTTTTTTGATTTTTTTTTATTATCTCCGGCTATATGAAAGCTAAGAAGATATGGTATACACCATTCTTTAGTTTATTTATTGCTCTTTCTGACCATCCGTGCCAACAAAAAAAATTGGGGGCAGGGTCCACTTTACAGCCTAAAATAGCACCCCTCAAAAAAAATGTCTAACCTCCGTAGCAAAATTTTTCAGCAGTAACCCCACTTGTGTCAGCGGCAAAGTTGTAGGGAAATGTCAGTGGAACAAAATAAATCAAACATTTTGAAAATCGGACCACACTTGGTAGAGATATTACTTCTAACCTGAACAACCCTTGGTTTTCTCGGCGGTATTTTCTACACCCCGGTCCCAAAGAGTACATATTACTTAGGACATAGAGCCCTACTGACACTAAAAGAGGTGTCATCTATTAAATTGATATATACTAAAGTGATTTCTGGCATAAAATGTATGCGATACGTTGACCCACTATTGACGAACAACTAGGAAGCCTACAGGACATGTCTCAGACTTTGGGTCCAAATAATGACAGATAACGTTTGATGTGTCCCAGACGTTGTCCCCGGTTAAGATGTTAAGAAACGTTGATCACAACCATCTGGATTTAACCCTGGCAGATCCACCATTGACGTCATCCTAGCTTTATGACTCATTTCCGAGTTACACCGAGAGTTCGACCGCCCTCTGAATGTAGCCAATCTGGACATAGGCTGCATTCGATTCGGTGGATCGGACCGCCTTATGGGAAGCATCACAAGCCAAAGGAATTCCAGGCATTTTGCTTCGTCTCATAGAAGATTTACACCAGTATACGGGAGCTAGCGTCCTCTCTGTTCGATTCTCAACTACATCAGGTGTGAGACAGGGCTGTATACTGGCACCAATCCTCTTCTGCATCGCCATCGACTGGATCCTAGATCACAAGTCGGTGAACCATCATGTCGGTGAAGCATCAGAGTCGGTCCATGCCGCTTCACAGACCTGGTCTACGCAGACGATAAAACCCTGCTTCTACCCTCTGCTACCAATGCTTCCGAATATCTCTCTAGTTTCAGCCATGCTTCTGCTTGACTTGGTATGAAGGTATCTAGGACCAAAACCAAGTTACAGAACTTAGGATGTGGATCACAACCCCCCCCCCTCAACCTTGGTTGACGGGGAGTGTGTTGAGTCAGTAGATAGTTTCATATACCTTGGTAGTGTTCAGTCCTCCAATGGACAGTGTCATCAAGACCTGGCCAGATGTATCACCCTAGCCTCTACAGCCATGTTCTCCCTGCATAATATCTGGCAGGAGACGTCTCTCTCTGGCCATCAAGCTCCGTCTGTACCAGACACTTTTCCTGTCTGTCCTACTTCACTCAGTCGAGACCTGGACCTTACTAGCCTTGCAACTAAGGAAGCTGGAAGCCTTCCATATGAGGTGCCAATGCCAGATCCTTGGAGTTCACTGGTCTGACTTCATTACCAATACAGAGCTATCCTTGCAGATTGGATTACCATCACTCAATGAACTGATAAGTAGTCGCCGCCTTGCCATCTTCTGACATGCTGTCCATCTCGGAGAGACAATTGTGGTTCATCAAGCCCTCCACTGCCACATTGACCTATCCATCGGTCATTCACCTGGCCATCAAGGAAACGCTGTCCTGGTTGTCCCAGGAAAACATGGATTGACCACATCCATATCCAGACCAGTGAGATTCTATCAACTCTCTCAAGACAAGCCATCCGGCAGAGTCATGGCCAAAGGGTGATGCAACAGCCCCTGCTTGCCACGCGCTTCTGATGATGATGATGATGATGATGATGATGATGGTGTTGGTTTTAACATGGCCGATTTCAATTAGCACAAGTTGTACACCAGGCCCGCCTGAAGTGGGGGTGCAGCTGCACCCCCTGGAAAAATGTAGGGTGCAATGCACCCCCTGGAAAGATGATGGTCTGCACCCCCTGTATCCTGAAATACAGGGGGTGCAGAGGAGCTTTTTTTGCTTGTCAAGCTATTTTTAAGGTAAAATCGAGCATTGACGACCTTTTTTATTTTTTTGCTTGTCAGGCTTTTTTTAGGTAAAATTGAGCGTTGATGACCTTTTTTTGCTTGTCAAGGATTTGAAAGAGAAAAATGTAACTTCGGAAAAATCTGCACCCCTGACCAAAATTCGTTCCGACGGCCCTGTTGTACACTGTTGTTAATGTTGTCTAAAATTGATAAATAAAATACTGTTCAGAAACTGATTCATTCAAAGAGTGATCAAATTGTATGAGGTTTGTGATGGTAAAAGTGCAGTTTGGAAAAATTTTCTGTTAGTAACAGTTGGTGGCAATAAAGTGCCAATGTCAAGTGTGTTACATGCAATAATGCCTCTAAATGCTTTCAAAATTATTTTTTCCTTTCTTGGGTTTGTATTATAATCAGAGGTTAAATTGAGCTGGATCTTGCCGGATCTCTGATCCGGGACGTCTGGCATGAGATACGGAATGTCTGGCATGAGATCCGCAACATACTTTTGAAGATCCAGTACGTTTTTTGCTGTCAGCTGATAGGCAACAGAAATTACCCAATAGAGCAATACTGTTACCTACAGGCTACAGCTATATGATGATGACATTTTGATTTTGAATATTTAAAATAATCGATAAAACAAAGTTTAATCAATTAAAAATGTTAATGATAAATAAATTAATTAATTGTTAATTTCTGTGGCTATAGTACTGTTACAATATAAATGAATAAAAAAGTTGTGAAGAAATTTTGTGGTTGGAGCAAAAAATAAAGGAGATCCGGCACCTCTGAAAAAGTAATTTAACCACTGATTATAATGTTCACTTGACTGTCATTATGATCATGATCTGATACTAATAAGTTGATTTTGAATTTGAATAAAAGATTACACAGGGATGGGTGGGGCTGGAGACAAAAGCCACGGAGGCAGGGCAGGGGCGGGGTTGACCCTAACAGGGCAGGGGAGGATTCTTGGCCCTGTGCAGACCTCTACTTTAGAGGATCATGTTCAGGTCATTGGTTTGGTGTCTTAACCCCACCCCTTACATCAAACCATTGCATGTATACTTTTGCACATACTTCGGGACCTGATTCCTCCATGAAATACATACAAAAAGTGGCATTTTAGGAAAGGTGTGTCAATAATTCTTTTTGAAAAGGATCTTGTGGGCCAACCAAACACCTTTGCCAGACCAAATTTTGCCCATGGGCCAGGGTTTGTGGATCTCTGCTCTGTCAACAATCAGCCCAACTGTGCTCTAAATTTTGTGTAGTGCAAATGTCTATCAATTAAGAAGTTGCTTTCTGATTATTTTGGTCATTCAAATTACTTTAAGCCATAAGCCGATTGCAAGTCGTCATAATTTAAATTTTATCATAAGAAAGTCTTACAATTAGCACAAGATGTTATTGAAATTATGAAATACCGAAGAGGGTGGCAAGACAAAATTGTTTTTATAAGATTATCATAAGATGTTTCTCGAGAATCTGGCACCAACATTCTATTCACTAAACCAGTGATGTAGTGTTGGATGCGGCCAGGGGCTGCCACACCAGGTGCAAAGTTGTTTTTTTGAGGGGTGGGGGGTGGGGAAGGGATGGGTGCAAAATTGCTAGTGAAAAAAGTTTAAGTAATAACTCCAAACATAGATTAACACACAGAAGGGAAGAATTTTAAGTAAAATGTAAAATACGATCGATACGAGTGAGAACCTTCTTTTACTCTTTTGCCCTGGGTGTTTCCAACCTATGCTACAACACTGCACTGAACAAGTCCTCTGTTCATAAAGAAAAATCTAGTATCCGTTAATCAACATGACTGCTGATATTTTAAATGCTACACTGGACACATAGATTGGTAATCCTGGAGTTTAGCGTCTCCGATTCGAGGTCTCTGGTATGACATTGTTAAGTATATTAATAAATTGTGTCCAAATACTTAAAAATAACCTAAATTGTTGAGTCGCTAAACTCCAGGATTACCGAAGTCTGATTATTATTAGTAGCCAAGTTTAGGTGCGTAAATTATTTCAGTTATTTTAAGTTATATTTATGACATTAAAACCTCTGTATAACAACAAAAGTATCTTTATTATTTCATAAAGTTAACATAGCAGCAACTTACTTGTGAATATCGCTATCGTCAGGATCGACGAAGTGATGTTGATGGACTATAACATCGTGCATGTATATGTTACAGGCAATGTGTGTAATCAGTCATTTCACGAAATGACTAAAAGTTTCAGTCATTTCGTGAAATGCCCCTTAGGGTCAGTGGTTTCATGAAATGACTGAAAAAAACAGTCATTTCGTGCAATGACTAACTTTTCCAATGATTTATTTCACAATTTGCCTGATCCGCTTAATTGCATAAAGCCGTTAAACACTGATCGCTATTCGCGCTAATATAATCCCATAAGACAACACAATAAATATTTAAATCAATATAACATTATAATATTGCATGAAGCCATGTTAATGAGAAATGAGAAAACTTTAAATGATAATATTTTACTAGTTCATTTTGTCACTAGTCCAGTTCAATGTTTATTTGCACATGTAATTGAGCCGTGACATCTGCTATTGCACGCAACTTTACTTTTGAAACACTTACATCGATTTGTTTGACATTTTGATTTGCCAAGACAATTACACTTCAGATACCCTTGACCTCCACACCTGGACTCATGCTGCACTGCATTACGGAGTGATATCTCCTTATCCTGGCAAACGTCGGTTGGCAGCAGCAATATTTGGGTACAAAGATCAAACTGGTTTCGTGAGTATTTTCCCCTAAGAATTCCTCCCTTAACAGCGATCGTATAAAGGTCATTCTCATCCCTATCGATAATGACACCGAGAATGTTTCGTGGATCACCTCGTCCTCGGTCGACCAGCGAAACAGGAACCGTTACATTTTCGCCCACCTTCCCCGGTATATTAATTACCCGGCTGCGCTTCACCATTCGTTCAGCCTGTTTCATCAGTCCATCCCGTGCTCTTTTGCGATGCACAGAGTGCAACTGTGAAGGTCCTGGTTCTACTTCAAGTGCTACAGTGCCTGAAGAGGCTTGAGCTGTCATAGAGCTTAAGGCGGTTTTAACTGTCACAGAGTCAGAAGGGGCTTCAACTGCCACTGAGTCAGAAGGGGCTTCAACTGCCACTGAGTCAGAAGGGGCTTCAACTGCCACTGAGTCAGAAGGGGCTTCAACTGCCACTGAGTCAGAAGGGGCTTCAAGTGGCGCTGAGACAGAAGGGGCTTCAACTGCAAGTGAGTCAGAAGTGGTTTCAACTGCATTTGGGTCTGCTAAGGCCTCAACTGATGAAGACTCAGATGAGACTTCGTCTGGTACTTGCTTGGAGGAGATGTCCGTTTGACCCAAGGCATGTGAATGAGCTTGTCCTGCCTCTGGTGCAACTTCGAAAGTTTGCGGACCTGAGGCTTGACAGCTCAATACAGCTTCGAAATCTTCTTCCGTCAACAGCTTTTCCAAGACCTCAGTAGGAAGTTTAGTAGATCGCAATCCTATTCTAGGATCGCATCCGAAAAGAGCGTTGTATGGCGTTTGATTGATGGCCGAGTGATGGCTGGTGTTTTTCATGAACTGAACGAACTTCAAACCAGCTGTCCAATCAGTTGAGTTGTTGTCGCTAAGCCACGTGGTGAGGATGTCTTTTACGTCACCATTGCATCTCTCAATGGAACCTTGACTCTGAGGGTGTCGAGGTTTGCCATGCACAAGTAACAGATCAGGCCAAATCTCCTTTAGCTCGGATATCACTGCAGCCGTGAATTCTCTACCATTGTCGCTTTGTAGAATTTGTGGCGCGCCCATGAGAAGAAAGATGTCCGCCAAGTTCCATGCAACCTCCGCTGCTCTCTTTGATGAAAGAGGTCGAAGAACACAGAATTTTGTCAGATGATCCTGAGAAGATGGATCGAGAACATAAAGAACACATACCAAATACACATACAGAAATAAACCACAAAAAGTTTTACAACAAGTCTTGAAAACTTAAGGACCATTTTTTATCGTTACATATGTACACTGTAAATATATGAATTTTTTTCAGTGTTGTTTATAACTGGCGCTTTTGCTAATTAATTCGAACTTGAATTAGGTACATGAAATATCTAATTAATTAGAATTAGTAAACTTTGATCTAATTAATTAGAATTAAAACTAGCAAGTATTCTAATTAATTAGCTAATTACTTTTAATTACCTTCATATAAGTAAAACATTGATTTTTTGGCAGGGCCGCAGCTAGCCACTCCGGCGCTCCCTTGCCACCAGGGCAATCTTTAGAATTTTGGACGCCCTAGGCAGATTTACATTTTCGCAAATTTTCGCCGATTCGCATGCGGAAAAAGTCTGACAAGGAAAAAAGGTCGTCAGCTGCCAAAAAACAGTTTGACAAGAAAAAAACGTTGCGACCTCTTTAAAAAACTTCATCCCCATTTTATTTCGCCACTACAAAATTTTTCGCCATAGGCAGTGCCTAAACTACCTAATGGTTAAGGTGGCCCTGCCTCCAACTTCGAATTTGGCGCCATCGGCGACTTATTTTTGCGGACAAATCACAATTAGACCCTACACGGAGTGGGTCGCTTTGGCCGTGTTTTTTTATTTAGTATTCTTCTGGTTCGGGGTCAATTTTTCACACGACAATTGACCATTACCCAATTGCAACTCCACCTAAAAATTTACTTCGTCACAAAAAACTTTCTAGTTAGCAGCAGTGATGGGCAAGATACTATTTTGAAAATAGTATTTCTATTTTGAAAATAAAAAAATACTATTTTATTTTCTATTTTAAAAATACTTTTTAAAATTATTTTATTTCATTATTTTCAAAATAGTTTTAAGAAGTATTTGTGACCTTAAGGAAATACTTTTCCAAAATACTTTTTCAAAATAAAAATTTAAGAATTTTTTCGAAGTTTGTTGTCAACTTGTAAGGCTAACAGACTTACACTGTTCTTGTGAGTTGTTCTCGTGTTCAACAGTTCAGGAATTATGCTAACTTTGCCGAGGAACTGACATTTGCGGTTGGTTTTTTAGTTTTTACTGGCCATAATGGACAATGGAATGTGTTGAATCTGCTGCTGTAGAAAACCTTAATACAATATTGTGATGCAATGCAAGAATCAATTTATTGACGTAAAGGCAAAGTATTTTTTTAAAGTATTTTCCAAAAAGTATTTTGAAAATACTATTTTTTTGTATTATGCAAATACTTTTGTAAAGTAGTTCATTTTGTTATTTTCAAAATACTTTTTTTGCACTATTTTATTTTCTATTTTGAAAATACTTTTGAAAAGTATTTTGCCCATCACTGGTTAGCAGCAACATAATCTAATATATAAAGGTTGTCATTTAAAGGTACCTGAAAAACCATTATCCACTTGTTTTCTCTGCTTGGCATTGATTGCATATCGATCAGGTCGACTTGCCCTCTTGACCCGTAGTCGTTGGAGATGATAGGTTTCACAACAACGCCTTTCATTTCCGGTCTTTTTCGCTTCTTAAGGCATTCGACACAGAGTGATTTATACAGTTCAACAACCTGTACAAATAATGTTAGACGGTAATAAGAAATTAACTAACAATTTGGAATAAACTCCCCTCCAATATTAAGAATTATAATAATCTCTCTTTATTTTTAATGCAATGTTTAATAAATCCTTTTATTAAATCAAGTATAATAACTTAAACCAACTGAACTGATTTAACTCTAATTTTATATGGATTTTATTTATATTTCTATCAAGAAATATATATCTAGCACATCATTTTCAACATCACTTCTACTTCTAACTTACACTTACATACATTTACACTATAATCACTCATAATTATTTTTCTGCCATTCAACCATAACTTTAAATTGAGATAACCACCTTACGGGATTCTTTTCCCTTCGGTTATCCGTCACTCATTTTACTATAATCAACCTCTGATCAACTAATTACTTTCTATGTAAAATTTTAGTCACATCTGTTTAGTTACTAAATTTGTATTCTTGTGCTAATTTTGATTATTTCTAGTATAAATTAATTCAGTATCTTGAGTCATGTATTTTTGGTTATGATGCTGGTCGTGTAATAGGCTAATAATAATAATAATAATAATAATAATAATAATAATAATAATAATAATAATAATAAATGATAAATTGTCAAAGAGATTGAAAGTTTATTATTAGACAAACCTCTCGTGTTATGTTTGCATATTTGGTTGACAAAGCCTTCAGCATCTTGTCCCGTCCTCCATGCCCAGTACTCTGGTGAATGCGCTTCAATATATCAAATAATTCATCAATATGTGCGAAATACACCGTTTGCTCTTCGCCATTAGCTCCTGTGCGTTTCTTTATCAATTTTTCGACATCGCCACATTGCAGTACATCATATCGGTTAAGAATGTAATACTGTCGCCTTGTCTTCGACTTAGTGTTAACTGATGATTCCTTCAGCTCCTCGATCAAATTAAAATATTCGTCTTTCGTTAGCAAGCCAGCTTTTTTGTTGATTGCATGGAGTTGTTCGACTTGTCCTCTGAACGTGTTTTCCATATCTCTGTTGTTCTCCATTTTAGCACCGGCTATATTCGTACTAAGTGAGACGTCAAGGACCTAATTCCGCTTATATAGGACCACATTTCTATAGGATGGGTGTACTGGAAATCTGTTAGTGCCAGTCTCGATTGGTCATAAACCAGGACTGGAGATCGAGTCTTGTCTAGCATATTTGAATTTGAATGCCTGGCTTAGTATCACAGGCTCTCTGTTAGTGCCAGTGTCGATTGGTCATAGCCCAAGACAGGAGATCGAGTCTTGCCTCTTAGTATTAAACAGTCTTGGTCTTGTCTAGCATATTTGAATTTGAATGCCTGGCTTAGTATCACAGGCTCTCTGTTAGTGCCAGTGTCGATTGGTCATAGCCCAAGACAGGAGATCGAGTCTTGCCTCTTAGTATTAAACAGTCTTGGTCTTGTCTAGCATATTTGAATTTGAATGCCTGGCTTAGTATCACAGGCTCTCTGTTAGTGCCAGTGTCGATTGGTCATAGCGCAGGTTCACTAAACTTTTCTCATTTCTCGTTCTTCTATCACATTTTAACACGGCTCAATTGCATGTGCAAATAAACATTGAACTGAACTAGTAACAAAATGAACTAGCAAAATATTATCATTTAAAGTTTTCTCATTTCTCGTTAACACGGCTTCATGCAATATTATAATGTTATATTGATTTAAATATTTATTGTGTTGTCTTATGGGATTATATTAGCGCGAATAGCGATCAGTGTTCAACGGCTTTATGCAATTAAGCGGATCAGGCAAATTGTGAAATAAATCATTGGAAAAGTTAGTCATTGCACGAAATGACTGTTTTTTTCAGTCATTTCATGAAACCACTGACCCTATGGGGCATTTCACGAAATGACTGAAACTTTTAGTCATTTCGTGAAATGACTGATTACACACATTGCCTGTAACATATATACCATTGCCGATATGGTCAATATTGGCGTAAGATGGCCAACCGTCAGAAATTATATGAGTACCAGGGAGAATAAATCCCTGAATTAATGGCTACAGCCAGCAGCTGTGAGGTTAGGAACCTCAATCAGAAAGCACTTACCAGTGCCGTGTTCAATGCAACCAAACACCCAATGGCCATCTCGCCACTGACCATAGTAAAATAATTTACGCACCTAAACTGCAGGATTACCCAAGATTTTATTGAAATTATGAAATACCGTAAGAGGGTGGCAAGACAAAATTGTTTTTATAAGTAACTCGCCGCACCTGGGTACAACAGATCGGTAACGGCGCACCCTCAACAATCGCAAAAGAATGGGAAAAGCCCAAGATCGCTGCCATAGTAGATCAACGCTATGGACCTTCGTTGTCTAAGCGAAAGAAAGAGAGAAAATTTATTAATATACTTGGCTTCAGTCGATTATCGCACCGGACTTAAAATCACATTCTCAAATTCAATAAAAGGTTCGTTTAGTCAAAACGAGACACTAAATTGGAAATAATACTCTCAAGAGGGGAGGCGAAATTGACGCAGGGCCATATCCACTATATCCATCACTGACCACGCATCGTGCAGTTAAACGACCGGCATCATAAAGCAATGTAAAAATGATACGTGCGTTAACTTAAATTTTTAAGAAATATCAAATAAGGGAAAATTCAGTGCCACAGTAATAACGGTTTGAAGTTAGCGCCCGGTCACGTAAAACTTCCTAACATTATTGTCCACTTTTATCAAATATAATTAAAGGACACTCACGTCCTCTGTATATACACTGAAGCAGCAAAAATATATTCAAATTAGCAGGAACATATCAAGTTAATACGAAAATTTAAGTAAAATAGTGGGCAAAGAGCTTAAACCCACTAACAGCCTACCGTTGTTTAGCTAAGCGTAGCAACGGGATTTAGTATCATAGATATTGATTGGGACAAAAAACGTTATTTTAACCACGTGAATTGTAAACATCTCTGGTCCCGAGTGCATGTTTGGAAATGCTAGTTGAATCATAGATCAGGGTTGTCCAACTGGCGGCCCGCGGGCCTCATCCGGCCCGCGGACCAGTTTCATCCGGATCGCCACCGAGTTTTGAAAAATAAAAATTTTTGCTATAGGACCGGTTATTACCGTTATTTTATAGGACTATACTTGGACTAGGAAGTTACCAAATTGCTTACTTATCCACACCACAGGTGACGGCGGTAATTAAACTTACTTATTTGCTACTTATTACTGACTTACTTACATTTGTCATCTCGCTGCAAAATCTCGTTCTCGCTCAGTTACCGTAAAATTTGACGCCGTTTTCAGCTTGGTTTTCAGCAGTTTGCTAATGTAAAAACACTCGTTTCTTGAATACGACTTGGCGCCACAAGCATTGATATCGATATTGCTGGAATTGTTTGAGAAAAACATTATCCGCAGTGCTCGCACTAGATTGGAAAGTTTTCACTCAATAGAATAGAATGGATCATTAGATTGAAATTGAACAGAATCAATCGAATGACTGCCCTTTTTCTTAAATAATTTCCTTCATAGCTGTACAACCTAGCCTGACTGCCCTTCGGATGTTGACTATTGCCTGGCTGATCTCTTACCTTTCCTATGGCTATTTTAAGAGAGGCTGAGCGCCTAATAATAAGCAGCTACTGTTGTGCTGCTTTCCAAGGCCCTATATAAATCCACGAGATTTGGCTAATTATATTACTTACTTACTTACTTATGCACAGAAGTATGAATCCATGTCACCGATGCATGGAGGCAGCAAAAGAGGGAAACCAAATGCTGGGAATGATAAAAAGGACAATAGTGAGTTGAGACAAAGATATAATCGTAAAACTATAAGTCATTAGTAAGTCCTCGTCTGGAATACTGTGTTGAAGTGTTCAGGCATGGAATCCATTCTTTACAAAAGATATACAGTATAGCTTTTTGAAGAAGTACAAAGACGAACAACGAATTCAGATGGTCAATGAATGCCATAATTTAAGCTACGAAAAAAGACTTCAATATTGTGGTCGACAACACCAGAAAGGAGAGAGAGAGAGAGAGAGAGAGAGAGAGAGAGAGTCTTCAGGGAGACTATATATAAATAAATAAATAAATAAATATATATATATTAAGCTCTCCCATATTTCACCCATACTAAAATCATTGCAGTGGCTTGGATGCTTTAAAACAATAAAATCCGACTCCTCATTTTCTATAATTCCTGTATTATCTCCTCAAGTCTTCAGGTGTAAGCTTAACTCCTTCCTTTTTCTGAAATCATTTCCTCTATTGCTGCGACAACTTAGCCTCACTACCCTTCGGATATTGACTATTGCCTGGCCGATCTTTCACTTTTCCCATAGTATTTTAAGAAATTCTGAGCGCCTAAGAAACAGTAAGAATAAGCAGCTATTGTGTTGCTCTTCAAGGTAGAGGTGGGTCGATTAATCGAAATCGTAATCGAAATCGCGATTTTTGGCAAAACCGAATTCGAAATCGACACGATTATTAAATAAATCGAAATAATCGATAATCGTCGAAAAAATAATCGAAATCGCGATTATTTTTCGATTATTCCCATAAGTTATATTATACAATATTTCCGATTCAAAGAAAGATCAATTTACCGTTGATTATAAGATTTTCATTGAGAATGGATTCAACTGCGTATAAAGACAGGCACCATCTTTCTGGGTTTGACAGCAGCTTTCGATGCGGTGTGGCATGCGGGTTTAATGTACAAACTCTCGCTCAATTTGCCACCCTGGTTCTGTCAACTTGTGGAATTACTCATCTCTGACAGACGGTTCTTAGTTCACTTGGAAGGAGATGTCAGCTCCTGCAGACGTCAGCGAAACGGTCTAACACAGTGTTCAGTTCTAGCACCTATGTTATTCAATTTTTAGGCTTATAGGTCTACACACGACTTACCGGATACCATAGGTAGGAAGTTTGGATACGCTGACAATATCGGTCTTGCCACCCAGGCTCGATCCTTTAAGGAGATTGAAAACCAGGGTTATTTCTAGGATTGTGAATTGGGGTGGGGTGTCGGGAAAATCTGGGGGGTGTTTATTTTTGGGATTGTAGGATTGTGAATTTGGGGGTGTCGGGAAAATCTGGGGGTGTCGAAATTTGGAAGTCTCTACCGAAAAAGGCTGACAAGCAAAAAAACCTTATAGAGACTCCCAAAAGTCTGACAAGCAAAAAAAGTCATCCGAGGATAAAAGTTGTGGGGTGTATTTCTGCATTTGGGGGCAGGCCCCTTCAGAGGCTGAAGGAGGCCCAGGCCAGTTGGAATTTCGAGGCCTCTCCTAGCCTTCCCAACAACTAAAATTTTGACAAGTGAAAAAAGGTAATCACCAATTTTGAGGACCGCAGAATACCTTCCTAGCTTTCCCAAAATCCCAAAATTGTCGACAAGCAAAAAAGGTCATCACCAAATTCTGAGGCCCCTTCTAGTAGTAGCTATCTAGCTTTCTAGCTCTCCCAGAATTCTAGACAAGGAAACAAAGGGAGGCCTCCAAATGATGGAGGCCCGGGCCGAATGGCCCTCCTGGCCCTCCTCTGAATGGGCCTGTTTGAGGGTGTTCAGGGCTAATCAATACGCATTCTGTATGCATACCATTGTCACATTACCAAATTCTAGGGGGTGTCGACCTCAAATTGGGGTGTTGGGGGTTTTAGGGGTGTAGAAATATCCCTGTTGAAGACCAACTGAACATCGATACACAGAGGATTGCCGAATACTGTAAAATATGGCGGGAAAGCCAGTTTCTAAAGGTACTGTGAAATAATCGAAATTGAAATCGCGATTATATAAAAACCGTAATTGTAATCGAAATCGTAATCGTGAAAAATAATCGAAAATAATCGTAATCGTAATCGGAAAAAATAATCGTAATCGACCCAGCTCTACCTCAAGGCGCTATATAAATGTACGAGATTTTACTTACTTTAACTTTTTAATGTGTCTTTAACTGGCGGTTCCCTGTTACTTCCTGGACCGTCACTTCCTGGACCGTCATTAATTGTAAGGTAAAACTGTACTGTTCAGCCTTTACACCACACCGCTCTCATCTTTAATTAATTCCCTTAATTTAAATCACCAACTCTATGCCAATGACACTCAGCTATTCCTTTCCTTCTCACCTCTTTCATTTAATGCTTCTATTATTGAGCTTGAATCTGGATTCTCATCAATCTCTGCTTGGATGTCATCTAATCTCCTCGCTCTTAACCCTTCTCAGACAGTTTCTTTTAATTGGACTACCCCAACAACTCAAAAAATTGACAATCCTAAACTAGTTTTGGCTCCTGACACCACAATAATCCCTGTTCCAACTGCTAGAAATCTAGGATTCAAATTTGATTCTTTTCTAAACTTCGAATCACAAATCTCTCAACTTTCAAAAGCCTGCTATGGTCATATTCGTGACCTTCGCCGCCTACGTCCTTGCCTAGATACTAAAACTGCCTCCACAATTGCCACCTCAATAGTCCACTCCAAATTAGATTATTGTAACTCCCTCTACTATAACCTTCCCAAAGCCTCTATCAACAAATTGCAATAAATACAAAATGCACTTGCTCGTGCTGTTACTAAGTCACCTAAATTCTCCCATATTTCACCCATACTAAAATCATTACATTGGCTTAAAATAACTGAACGTATCCAATATAAGATAATAACACTTACACATAGCTCACTTCAGTCATCTAAACCTGTCTACCTTAGGTCACTATTAACCCCTCAGCCTCTTCGACCCACACGTTCGTCATCTCATCTCACTCTGTCACGCCCGCTGAATCAGTCATCCCTGAAAATTTGCAACCGTGCCTTCTCATACGCTGCACCTGAACTTTGGAACTCGATCCCAGCTTCCCTTTGCACACTTGGACACTTTCAAACAATAAAATCTGAGTCCCCGTTTCCTATAATTCCTGCACTATCTCCTCAAGTCTTCAGGTCTAAGCTTAAATCCTTCCTGTTTCTGAAATCATTTCCGCCATAGCTGTAACAACCTAGCCTCACTGCCCTTCGGAAGTTGACTATTGCCTGGCTGTTCTCATACCTTTCCTATAGCTATTTTAAGAGAGGATGAGCGCCTAAGAATAAGCAGCTAATGTTGTGCTGCTCACCAAGGCGCTATAGAAATCCACGAGATTTTACTTACTTACTTACTTAAAACAGTGATGTACAAGGCGGACAGCTGCTGACCAATAATAAGCATCTTGTCGAATAGCATTTCCCGAATACTTGCCCGCGTCTTAAGCCCATATTTGTCTCAATTATTCAAGTTATTGTCAAATGCATACTAGGCCTATATGTTGAATATGGATGTTTACATTACCGTGACATGTTTACCTAGACGTGTTATTGGAACGGGTAAGGGAGAAGCAGATGGGTTTTGGTTTAAACAGTGAGAGAGTTGAACGGGTAGGGGAGAAGGAGATGGAGAATAAGACGGAGAGGAAAGGCCGGCGCTGGTAGAGAATGGAGAGGCCGAAGGAGATGGCAGCGTGCCAGAGCGGAGCTTATAAAAGAGGGAAGCGCGGGTAGAAGAGGTCTTGCTTGGTTGGTTGGTTGGCGTTGCGGCCGAGGTAGGTCTGCCAGAGACGCGAGAAGACGCGGTCAGCGGGAAAGACCTGGATGCTAAAGAAGAAAAGACGGATCGGAAGGACAGGGAGATCCAAAGACGGAGCAGGAGCGAGTGGTGATGGTAAGAAGTTTAATACTAATTCTGTATTGCGTAGTGGTCGTAGAATAAATTCGATTAGTTCACATTTAGACAACCTTGACGATTGTTATATGTTTATTGGAAGCCTTATAATGTTAATAATAATCACATGTTAAAACCAAGACAGTCTTATCCATTATCTCTCGGTTATCATCAACTAAGGGAACCCAACGGACGAACGACATCGGGTCAGGGGAGGAGGAAGGAGAGCCTCTAGGGAACAAGATTTAGGAGGAGTTGGTAGAAATAGAGGGAACCCCCCCCCCCAAGAGTCGTTGAAATTGGTACCAGAAGTGATTTTTTCTAATCCCTTTCGAGAGATTTTGGAGTTGAGAGAGAAATTTTAATGTGAGGATTGCATAATCTTGATTGCATAAATTTGTGTGCATAACGTGATTGCATAAAATTGTCTTGCATACATTTTTGCATAAATGGCGGCACGATCGACGCGGGTAGATTCGAGAATGTCGATACCGTTGTTGAGTATGGAAAGGGTGCCCGACGATCCCGAAATTAGTTTCGATGATCCGTTAGAGCCCGTGGGAGATAATCGGGGAGCTACACCGCCCGCTAGAACGGCCTTTGATAGCGACAGGGGAGTGAGGGGACATGATACCGCCAGTGTCGCGAGGGGCCCGAACCTTAATGATGGCCTGTTGCGAAGCCCGTCTCCGAGGCGTACGATCAGAACATTATCTCAGCACCCTGGGGACCGGGTAGGACGAGGAGGGGTCCGAGACAGTGAGCGACCGTTAGCAAGGGGTGTCGACCTGGCCATAAACACCGAACACGAGGCGCAATCGCCTGGCCTTAGTCCGATACCGATTTATAGAAGGGAAGAAAGGGGGGCTCGGCCCGAAAACGATCAGGTTTACGATCGGAGGGAAAATAACTGCAATCACGACCGAAGAACGGGGGGAGAATTTTACTACCCAGACAGACCCCGAGGGATGACCGTAGATCATTACCCGATAGACACCGATCATAGAGGAAATCATGATAGCAGATACCGGTCGGGGCCCACCACACAGATGATTGACCCGAGCCACAGTGATAATCGAGGGTCGGGGGCCGAGTACTATAGACCAGAAACACCCGGTTTTAGGCCATTGAACAGGGGTCCGATCGAAATGGCAGACAGAATAGATTACCCCGATCAAAATCATTGCTATCCGACAATTGATCCGAATAGAGTATATAACCGGGACAACCGTTGGCCCGAGACCGAGTATGACCGATGGGGAACAGGCAGAACGCTACCATTGATCACTAGACCGATTGATATTAACCACCGCTTGGACCATGACTCACCGAGGCCAATGGATAGAACCGATAGGCCCGGAAATCAACCCAGACAGTTCATGAAACCTGCCAAATATAATGGGACGGGGCCGGTCGAGTCCTATATCCGACAGTTCGAAATTTGCTCACGGTATAATGCCTGGAATGCAAGTGAAAATGTGACTTCCTCCAGTGGGCACTAGAGGGCGGCGCCACTGAAATTTTATGGAATTTACAAGGCATAGGGGACCTTACTTACGAGAAATTGGTGGACCGCTTAAGACAGCGATTTGGCTGTCAGGGCCAGTCAGAGACATATAGGGCGGAATTATTTGGATATAAACAGAAAAAGTCTCAATCTTTAAATGACCTAGTGTTTGAGATACGAAAGTTGACCTGTTTATCTTACCCAAATCAAAGCAATAATGATGCAATTGAAGGTATAGCCCGCGATATGTTCGTTCAGGCTATAGCAGACCCCCAGTTAAGTTTGAAGGTCCGTGAACGAGAGCCCACGACCCTAAATGATGCCTTCAAAATAGCCCTTCGGTTAGAAAGTTTTTCTAAATTGAGCGGACCCGAAATTACACCACACCCGGTCCAATATATGGAGGGGACGAAAGGGGGAACGGAAGCTGAATCGATTTGCCGTAGATTTGAAGAAGCCATAAGAGTCCAGAACATGGCGCAGGAAAAGTTCCAACAGTCCGTTAACGACCAGTTGCAGAAAATGGCCGCCATGTATAGTCAGAAAACCAGCCCTCCCCCGATGCAAGCGACCGAAAAACAGGTCCGTTTCGAAGTGAACAATCGTCCGTCACCAGCTCCGTCTCCGACACCATTCTTTACACCGAGACATGAGGGGCCAGAGATGAATAAACATGATAATAATTGGCGATCTAGATCCGCCCCTGATAACCGTGAAACACAGGCTAGATCCTATGATCAAAATAACCGATCAAAAGAGCCCCCCCGGTGTTGGAACTGTTTAAGCCACGAACACCTTAGACGGAACTGCCCAGAGAAATGGCGCAATAGAAGTCCCAGGCCCCAAGTGAACCAAAGTGTAAACCGGGAAGGCATTGCAGGGGGCCCGAAGTCACTTTATGTGAAAGCCAGAATAAATGGACGACCGTTGTGGTCACTCGTGGACACCGGGGCTACTGAAAATTTGATCCACAGTCGTTTCACTAGAGGCACCACAATCAGGCCCACTGTTGTCGATTTATATGCAGCCAACGGTAGCAGAATTAATGTGAAGGGCGAGACGATTTTGACTATACGATTTAACCCCAGATGTGTTTCTAAAGTCAGGTTTATTGTGTCCGATGATATAAGTGAAATATTACTAGGAATGGAGTTTCTTAAAAGCGAAAAATGCAAGCTAGACTTTCAGACTGACACGTTACAAATCGGACAAGAAATAATAAAATTGACGACCTTTGTTGGCCAGCGTTGGGCCAGACGGGTTCAGTTAGGGGGAGAAATAACCCTGCCCCCGAATCGACCAGTATAATACCGGCCAAAATGTTGATAGGGAACGCCGAGGAGAAGGGGAAGGAGGTTGGTTGCTCGAACACAAAGAGGTCAGCCCTGGCGTACATTTAGCCCGCGCTGTATACGGAGGCCGGGCGGGGGAAGCAGCAGTGCAGATGACTAATACGAATCCGAAGCCCGCTGTTATAAGAGCCAATGAAGTACTAGGTGAACTCACCCCGGTATCGGTCCAGAACAAAAGCCATAAAACCGACCCCGAAAACAACGAAGTATGGAAAACCGCTGTAGCCACAATTATGGAAAAATTACCCACTGAAGTAACCGATGAAGAAAAATTAAAATTAACCGAGGTACTGCTTCGCTACCGTAACGTATTCTCAATGAATGATACTGATTTGGGATGCACTGATTTGATAGAACATAGTATAACAACGACGGATAATATACCGATTCGACAACCCCTTAGGAGACAGCCTAGCGCATATTTAGATGCAATTGACGAGCACACTGACCTGTTGTTAAGACAGGACGTCATACGGCCCTCTCAGAGTGAATGGGCGTCAAATGTAGTGTTAGTAAAGAAAAAAGACGGAAAATTAAGATTTTGCATCGATTATCGCGCTCTTAACGCGAAAACTAGATATGATAGCTATCCAGTCCCTTTAACTAAAGTCTGCCTGGATTCGCTAGGGGGCAGTGCCTGGTTTAGCGTCTGTGACCTCCGTTCTGGATTCCATCAAATTCCAATAAAGGAATCAGACAGTCACCTGACTGCTTTTAGAACAAGAAAAGGCCTTTTTGAATTTAAGCGAACACCCATGGGATTACGCAACTCCGCCATCACGTGCTGTCGCTTGATGAGTGTACTTCTTAGAGGGATGGACTATATGGGTTCTTTAGCCTACTTGGATGACGTCATTATATTTGCACCCGACCCCCTGACCCATATTGAAAGGCTAGCAGAAGTGTTCGAACGAGTAGAACAAGCTGGTCTTAAGTTTCGTATTGATAAATGCAAGATAATGCAAAAGAAGCTAATATTTCTGGGCCACTCTATCTCGGCTCAAGGGATTTCCCCGGACCCAGAGAAGATGCTAAAAATAAAACAGTGGCCAGTACCGAGAACACTGAAGGATGCGAGAGCTTTCGTAGGAATTTGCACGTACTACAAGTCATTAATAGAAAAATTTTCTGTACTGGCTGCGCCTTTAACTGATCTAACACGCAAAGGGCAACCGTTTGTATGGAGCGCCGAATGTCAGTCGGCGTTCGAAAAATTAAAAATGGCACTCACATCTGAACCAATTGTGGCGATGCCAAATGATTATGATCCCTTCATTTTGGATGTTGACGCTAGCGATTTTGCTTTAGGCGGCGTTTTAAGTCAGAGTCAATCAGGACAAGAAAAAGTCGTAGCTTATTATAGTTATAAGCTTACCCCCACCGAGCGAAATTATTCGACAACTCGAAGAGAATTTTTCGCCTTAGTCCAGGCCGTTAAGCATTTTAAACATCACCTATTAGGAAGACCGTTTGAGATCCGAACAGATCACATGGCCCTCAAGTACATATTTAAAGCCCCAGAATTATATGGTCAAAATGCGAGATGGATAGATTTTTTATCCCAATTTAATTTTGTTGTTTCATACCGTAGAGGTTCTTTACATGGAAATTCTGATGCATTGAGTCGTCGGCGTGCCATAGATTCCGATGACAGTGTTGTAGAAAAGGGAGAGAGGGCAGAGCAAGAACCAACCGTTGGGTGGTTACAAGATACGACCGAGACAAATGACTGGAAATTCCAACCGCAAGAGGCGCACAAAGTTGACCCAGAGCAAGCGAACAAACAAAGACAGGACCAAACGGACGACGACGAGGAGACAGATACACACACGGACATAGACAGAAACGGAGACGGAGAGACAATACGAGAAATGCACGCAGTGAACCCAGAAGCAGAAGACGGACAGAGACTAAATGACACAGAGAAGGATGAAGAGACAGACAAAGACAAGGGTAGGGACATAGACGAAGTCATGTTCCAAGGAGTGCACGCAGTGCACCAGAAACCGATAAAAATAGACAGGTATTTCCCGACTCCTACTGCCCGTATAATAGCTTTCCAGAAGGATGACCCAGTTTTAAGTAAAGTTATACAGTGGTTAATAGATGGCGCCCCAGAGCCAGCGGAAATTTTATACGAAAGCGCCGAATTGAAGCAATGGCATTTCCAACTAAGTCAAGCGGTAATCATCGATGATATATTGTACAGAATTAGTGCGACCCAGGTTAAACAAGTGGTCATACCGAAAGCACTCCAAAATGAATTCTTGACCTTGACACACTCAAACCCAGCCACCCTGGCCCATTTGGGAGTGAGACGCACCCGTCTAGCAATTCGTAGCCGAGGATATTTCGTCGGCTGGTCAAAATACACAGAACTATTCGTGAAAAATTGTGAGAAATGTCGTCGGTACATTCGGCAACCCCTTCCCCACCATGGACAATTACAAACACACAAATGCGGGGACAGTTTTGAGCTTCTCTCAATCGACTGGACTGGCCCTCACACCTGCACCGAGAAGGGGAATAAATACATTTTAACCGCCTTATGTGGTTTTACCAAGTGGATAGAAGCCATCCCGATAAAATCGACAACGGCAGAATCGGTCGCTTCCGCTTTAGTCGAATCTGTCATCGTGCGCTTTGGGGTCCCCCACCGGGTCCTTACGGATAAAGGGGCCGCGTTTGAAAGTGCCCTGTTTAGCGAACTCTGTAGAATTTTGGGGTGCATAGGGTCCGTACCAGCAGCTTCTGGCCACGGGCAAATTTTGTGGAGGGTGGCACCGTATGATGAACGGGATGCTGGGAAAATGTGTTAAAGCCAATCATCGTAATTGGGATGACGTCATTCCCCTCGTAACCGCGGCATATAGAGCTTCGGTCCACGAGAGCACGGGCCAAACACCGAACGCAATGGTGCTAGGAAAAGAAAATCGAATGGTCGTGGATTTAGTATATGGTATACCGCCGTCTGAAAAAGTGGCGACCCCTAGCGAATATGTCACAAGACTGAGAGATAATTTGGAGGCATCGTACGCCCTAGTCCGTACTAGATTAGAACGATGCGCTCAAAGGAGGGCAGATAAATATTTTCCTTCCGTAAAGCCCAAAACTTTTGTCCCCGGAGACCGCGTTTATTGGTACACGCCGCAAAAGAAGAAAGGCCTATACCCCAAGTGGCAGCTCTGCTACGACGGCCCGTACGAAGTGATCCGGCAGACTTCACCGGTAAACGTAGAAATACGGAAATTAGACGCCAGAGGGCGAGTTTTTATAACCCACATTGACAAGTTAAAGAAATGCCGAGAAGACGATGCAGCAGGATTAGAGGAGAGCCAGGACGAAAGAGATAATGATGCGGGAGAAACGGGAGACGCTGAGATTGAAGAAAGACAGAGAGAAGATTTAAACGAAGACATGGAAAGTGCACCGAATGACCCGCTTGACCCAAACCCTGAACCAGAATTTAACCCAGACCAAGGGAACCGGCCCAAGAGATTAATTAAGACCCCGATACGATATATGTGAAAATAACGGAAAGGATACAGAATATTTAGACGTGCACTGTATATAAAATTAAGATAGAACTGTAATAGGACCTATGTTGTCAAAAAAAGTCAATAAAAATAAAAATAAATTCAAGAAACGCGGGTAGAAATAGCTGTAACTGTATATATACGTATAGTGCATGATACTGTTGGGACAGTAAGAGGAGGTTAAGCAGAATCCATTCTGAAAGGTTATATAGCATTAAGGAATAGCGTAGAAACAGAAAGGACTACAAGTGAAGTAAATAAGTAAGGAGAAATTTAAGCAACAGAAATAGAAGATAAATAGGTATGTACAGGAAAATAGAGTGAGTAAGTATCATAATGGTTAGTAAAAGGAAGATGGACAAGAATTAAGGGAAGACTTTAAGAAGAGAACAATTATATAGCGACGGAAGGATGGAAGGTTAACAGAAACATGGAAGTGGACGTAGTTGACCTTTTTCGAATTTCGAATCGACTGAGACGAGACCCCTGGGGAGTGACTGGACGAAGGCAGAAAAACGGGGAGCAAGAATTTAGAGACGCAGAGAGGATGATTTTACGAGGGGGAAAATGAGATCCCTCGGGCAAGAGTAGATCGTGAAAAGAAATAGGAGGATGTTGAAGATTTGCTGGAGGGCAAAAGAGGAGAAGGTGAATACACCCCGAATTTTGAAAAAGGGTGGGGAGGGGAGAGTAAATTTGCCTCTGTAGTATGTATTTGCAGACGCAGACATAGCGAAGGCGACAGAAGTGATTGACAGGCGATGGGATCCGACGTCATGGAAGTCGGGCAAGAAGAGGAGGCGGAGACACGGAGAGAGCGGACGCTGAAGATCACGCCGCCGATGACGATGGCGACGTCCCGTCCAAGCCTCGGGACGGTGTCGACGGTTGGCAATATCCGACCAGCTTCAGTCGGAAGCCCTTCGGGAGACCCAGCCAGAGCAGTGGATCCGCGGGCGCCGTCAGGAGCGTTGCGGATGCCGATCCCAAATATCACGATGGAGAACGGCAACCAGCTGAGACGCCAGACAGCAGACGCAACCACGGAGGCTCAGCCCACCCTGCAGGCTCACGAGGCTCAATTCAATCGTGTGGAGACGCTCATGGAAGTAGTCTGTCGCTGGAGTCGGACCTTCTCCATCGGCTATCTAACCCATATAATTGTTGCAGAATGTCTTAAGTTGCTTTTATAGGGTAGAGATGACATTATAGTGAAACGGAGAATTAACATTGGATTGATTTCATTGTAGGATTACCAGCTATGTTAGAGCTATATAATAATTTACATTAGCAGCCAGATTGCATTATAGAATCGAAATATATGTTTAGGCCGACACAACACCATCAAGAAACAATTTCGATTTAACCTTTAATATACAGTTTAGCATGTCAAGTTTATATTTGTTACTAAGTATGGATCGGATGGAGGATGGGTTTTGGTTTAAACAGTGAGAGAGTGGAACGGGTAAGGGAGAAGCAGATGGGTTTTGGTTTAAACAGTGAGAGAGTTGAACGGGTAGGGGAGAAGGAGATGGAGAATAAGACGGAGAGGAAAGGCCGGCGCTGGTAGAGAATGGAGAGGCCGAAGGAGATGGCAGCGTGCCAGAGCGGAGCTTATAAAAGAGGGAAGCGCGGGTAGAAGAGGTCTTGCTTGGTTGGTTGGTTGGCGTTGCGGCCGAGGTAGGTCTGCCAGAGACGCGAGAAGACGCGGTCAGCGGGAAAGACCTGGATGCTAAAGAAGAAAAGACGGATCGGAAGGACAGGGAGATCCAAAGACGGAGCAGGAGCGAGTGGTGATGGTAAGAAGTTTAATACTAATTCTGTATTGCGTAGTGGTCGTAGAATAAATTCGATTAGTTCACATTTAGACAACCTTGACGATTGTTATATGTTTATTGGAAGCCTTATAATGTTAATAATAATCACATGTTAAAACCAAGACAGTCTTATCCATTATCTCTCGGTTATCATCAACTAAGGGAACCCAGCGGACGAACGACATCGGGTCAGGGGAGGGAGGAAGGAGCCGCTCTAGGGGAACAAGATTTAGGAGGGGAGTTGGTAGAAATAGAGGGTACCCCCCAGAGTCGTTGAATTATACTGTTATTACAGACCATCGTTGTCACGTGTAGCTGTGTATACGCATGTAATGATTTATATACCATAGTGTATAGCAGTGACGGCTCCACCTGGGGGCCACAGAGGCCCGTGCCCCCTTACTGAGTGCCTGTCCCCCCAGTGGCCCCATAGTTGGAACCCTATACTTAATGCTACATACATTAAACAACAAATGGTTGGCCCCCCCTGATTAGAAGTTGCCACCCCAACGGCCCCCACTTGCCAAATCCTAGAGCCGCCACTGGTGTATAGGTCTACACTTGTTTACATACACCTAAAAGATAGAACAATAGGAACGGTCCAGCATGCAACTAACGGTTCATGAAGTGACGGTCCTGGAAGTGACGATCCAGGAACTGATGGGACACCAACTGGACCATAGTTGCAGCGGTAAACAAGAATATAGTTGAGCATCCATTCGCTAGGTGGTCTGACCAATCAGCTTCAAGATTGACCACCAAAATCCCATTAACATTGCAGAGATAGGCACTGATCTCTCCCCGGCTTACAGCCTCCCTGCTTTTACTTAAGTTAATCCTAACCAGAGAGTGGGACGCTCAAGTAACAATAGTTTATCCGAGATTATCTATGATTTCTGTGTCAAATGTATATCGATGGTCAAATGTCAATTAATTTTGTCAAACATAGAAATCATAGAATTCATAGATGTCTATGATTTCTATGGTGTCAATTTGGTCAAATTGTCAATTTTACTGTCAAATTATAGTGTCAAATGTCAATTTGTCAATTGAAGACAAGCGCCTCAAGACAGTAGAGCAGAACAAGGCTCCGACCAATCAAACATGAACTCCGACCAATCAAACATGAATATTCATGTTCAGTATATAGAGTTTGTATAATGGCGTCCGTAGCAGCGGCAGTCGATGCGAGAAAAGAATTTGTTTATATACATTGTAATAAATCCTATATGCTGAATAAAAATCTTCTGCGACACGTCCGAAAAGCTCACAATGGAATGCCGATGCCGAAACATCAGGATAAAGGAAGAAAGGCGAAGAGAGCAACTGGCGACAAGTACCCTTGTGATCAGTGTAAAAAGTCTTTGCAGCAAAACGGTAAGAATCCGCCTAGTTCCTAGCTTTCCTGTACATCTATAAGACTAGCTTCATATATTTTGAAGTACTGCAAGGCGTTTGACGCCTCTGTTTGTTTAAAAACTGCCTAAAATGCGCGTGATGTCGTTTATGGACGGCCCCTACTTTCTTTTTGTAACATATGCAGCTTCTACGGTACCTGCTTTTCAAAGGGCTGAAGAAGAGGACACGCGCTATAGAAATTCACGACATTTTACTTACTTCTGCCGAATAAAACTATATAAAGTAATACAGGGCCTGACCAACTAATTATCACTTACTTGGCTATTATTATAATTCATTGGGCCTGACGCTGCCAAAAGACGAGCCTGAGCTCGTCTGCAGGTTATGAATATTCATAATGAGACTGCTTTGATTGGTCGGAGCCTTTTTCTGCTCTACTGGCTTGAGGCGCTTGTAAATGAAGAGAAGAGACGAAGAGGAGGAGGAGGAGGAGGAGGAGGAGGAGGCAAAGGCCGGTGAGGCGGTGACTTCATTATCTTCATAGTTCATACATAGGTATTAAAGATTTAAAGTCTATGGGTGACTCGTCGGAGTAAACACAATGGCTAATCCGGAAATACCTGACGTTATTATTCTTGAGATAGATGACCAGACAAGCTGCAAAATCCATTTATTTGGTAAGCATTTTCTATTTTTATGCGTTTAATAATGAGTTTGGATTGGTAAGTCAGGAAGTTAGTAGATTTGGCACTTGTCCAGAAGTTAGCCGCACTTTATATTCAACTACATGATACTATATACCACCAGTAACAATCATCCAGCTCCATGGGTGCTGTACCCGTAGGTGTCGACAGCCTGATTCACAATTTGTCTCCATCTTTCTCGGTCCTGCGTCGCTTTGATCAGTATGTGTAGCTCTGCGTTCCCCATTCCTCGATGTCATCCAACCACTCTTCTAGGTCTCCCTCTTCGATTTTCTCCATCCATTGTTCCCAGCATGATCTTCTTCACCAGTCTTTCATCCTGCATATGTGCCCAAAGAAGTTCATTTTTCTCCGTATCAATATTTGCATAATGTTTGTTTTGTTCTTAATTCTTTCTCGTATCGTTGTGTTCTTTATTTTCTGTTGCCATCTGATGTTCAACATTCTCCTATAGCATTTCATTTCAAAGGCTAGTAGTCGGTCTCTGTCTCTCTTCTTTATTGTCTAGGTTTCCGATGCGTATAGTAATACACTAAAGATGCACGTTCTTAGTATTTCCAGTTTTGTCTCGACTTTCATGACCTTGCTTTTCCATATTTTTTTAAAACCCTGCCATTGCTCCTGTTGCTTTTGTTATTCTTCTTTTTATCTCCTGGCTGCAGTCGTTATCTCATGTCAGCAGGCTTCCAAGGTATTCAAATTCTGTTACGTGTTCGATTTTATCTCCATTTACAGTTATGATTCCCATGGGCTCTTGTTGTCCAAGCACCATTGTTTTTGTTTTTTTTATGTTTACCCTCAATCCCATAGGCTCTGCAGCTTCCACCACACTATTGAGGCTTTCTTGTAAGCTTTTAATTTCTTCTATTAGGTCTATGTCGTCTGCAAATCTCAGGATGTTTAGCATCTCTCTGTTGATATTGACTCCTTTTCTCTTGTTCTCCCCTGCATCCATTACCCTTTCTAGATATGCAATGAAGTTAATGGTTGAGACTGGGTCTCCTTGTTTCGTTCCCTCTTTCTGTTTGAACCATTCTCCTAGTTCTTGTCATACTCTTACTGCTGCCTTTGCAGTTTTATACATGGTTTGTAGCGTTCTTGTGGCATTGCTTGTCTACCCCATGGAAAAAAGAAGAGAGAGAGGGGATTTGATCGAGACATACAAAATACTAACAAACAAAGTGGAAATGCCAAGAGAAAGATTCTTTACAATGAAGCAGTATGATCGAACCAGAGGACACAGCATGAAACTGTTCAAGAAATGGGTTGGGAGACATAAACAGCATTCTTTTAGTGCAAGAGTGGTGGACAGATGGAATGAGCTGGATGAGGGGATAGTAATGGCTACAACTGTAAACGAGTTCAAAATAAACCTCAGTAATTTAGGATATTAGATTGGACGGGAACAACAGTGGTTCTCACACAGGGCAGTCCCTACTGAACCACTTTAAACCTTGTTATATTATATTATATTATTATTTGTTGTTATGAAACGTTATAAAATTTTCAAAGATACATGTAGGCCTCCTTAAAATATGCAGCCCCAGACCAAATGGGACCTTAATCCAGCCCTGGGATAAAGTATGTGTTGAGGCTTTTGAAATCAAATGGTTGACCGAGATCCTAAGAATTAAATGGACTAAAAGAAAGTTGTTTTATTTGGTCATAATTTGTACAACTCTGATTTTTTCATCATGAATATTTATATTTGTTCTCATTTTAGGTGCCACTCTGATCTCATGGATTTGTGGGGGAGATGAACTTATTTTTGTGAGGTGGGTACTGTGTTCTGTTGTAAATAATTGGTATGATATGTATCAAATACCAGCATTTTAAAGCATCTTGTCGACAGGTGCAATCCCTTTAATCTGCCACTTGTTAATCCGCCAAATTTGTTAATCTGCCAAAAATGTACAGAACGAATTCAATCCCGTTGTAAAACTACTCGTTTATCCGCCAATTCGCCAACCGCCATCTGCCAAAGCAATTGTGATCCAAACCAATTGATTCATTACTCCTTAATCCGCCAACCTACTAAATTTCTGATAAAATCCATGGTCATTCATCAGTTTTTGGCGGATTTACGGATTTAGCTTTCTGCTTTTCTATATATTGGTAACGTGTTTTAACAAATTTTGTATCAAGTAACATTCTCACCATTGGCTACAAAACGTAAACAGACTGATTTAGGAATTGAACAAAATGCTACATACTGTATGTGTATATAAAGACAAAAATCCGGACGAAATCAAAAAGAAATTGCTGGTCACTTCAACTGCGATCGTCATTTTGCGCCCCATCACCAGACAAAATAAACTGACTTTTTCATTAGATTTACACACAGTAAACTATCATGCCAACAAGTTCTGATGACTGAATGCATATAGCGTGAAGTAACGTTTTTTGTGTGTAATACTACAGTACATTGTACACTGTAAGAACTACAGCTATGCTTTTGCGAGGAATAATACTGTAGCACAGCATTTGTCATGTTACTGTTTGTGTAGCGTTACTAGCGTATAGTTGTTTTGTTCATGACAGTGTACCAGTATATACACTCCGCCCCATCAAAAGACCTGTTTTCGCTAATCTGCCACATTCGTTAATCCGCCAAAGTTTCAAAAAACGAATTATAGCGGATTAACGAGAGTGGACCTGTAGTTAATTTAAAGTAAAGCACGTCTTAGGTTTCAGCAGTTCCACTTGGGTGAGAATAATTTAAAATGTAAGACACTCGGATTCAGTCCAGTTCTCTTCCCTCTCCTATTTCTATTTTTTTCTGCTCATTTCTCTTAAGTTTAACTGTCTTGACTAATACTTTTGCTTCTTCAGGATTAATTTTTCCTATAATTTCCTTCCTTTTGCAAATAAGAGGTATTCATAGAATCTGAGATCTTGTGCCTAAATCTGCCTTTTTCCTTCTTGCCAATGTTCTTGTCACCAGCATATTGTAATTCCTTGTACAATGGTATTGCTATGGTATTGCCACATTTAATGTGCAAAGCTTCAAAGGATTCAGAATGCTATAGCTTGTGCCATTACTAAAATCATCAAGCATGACTACATCAAACCCATTCTTAAAATTTTTCGCTGGCAACCTGCCAAATAAAAAATTGCTTTCAAATTTGGTCTATTGGCATATAAAGCATTTAATGCTCACTTTATAATGTAAGTTTTAGCAGATCTATGCACTTGCTTAGACTTTTGCATATAATTTTAAAATAGGCAAAAAATAAAAATATGTTTATTTGTAGTCTGAGAAAAGGGATAATTTTGTTAAGACTTTAGTTTTAAATTATTGAGATGAACATCTTGCCTTGGAAATGTGTGATCTTCGATTGTCACCTTCTGGTATTTTGGTTCCCGGAACATTCGGTACCGGAACATTTGGTACCGGAGAATTCGGCACCAAAATTTTACGCGTGGAAGATTCGGTACCGGAAGATTTGGTACCGGATAATTCGGTACCGACATACAGATAAGATGACGCCTCAGCGGCCTCACCTGCTGCTTGTATTTGTCCGTTTTAACTGTCGCGCGTCATTAGCGGACACCCAGCATTCAGGCGCGCTTTTGCTCCCCCCACCGATTTAATGGATGTAAACATAATGTTTCAGATCGCAATACGTGCAGGGAACTTGAGCTGTTTAATGCGACCTTATAGAAAAAGCCATATAATATATAGATATGCTACGGTACTACGTTTTACATGTAACCAATAGCAGGGTTTAATCTGGGCCGTTTCTGGAGGGAAAATTTACCTTTTCCCCTGGAAATTTCAGCAGCCCCTAGCTGATTCCCCCCGGCCTTGCTAGTCCCCCTCAAAAAAAGAACAAAGCGGTAATGAACTAACTTTGGAACGTCATCTCGGTGGTGAATCTCCACCTCCAAAAAAGAAAAAAATACAGAGATGATCGTCAGCTTAAGAAGATTGTGGTGTCATATGATTATGGTAATGCAATGGAATACTTGTGTCTTTGCAGTCACAAGATCAGTCTTGTAAATTAGACATTTGAAATTGCTTTTCTGACTTTAATTTTTACTTTTTACATCTATCATATTAAAATCCTTATCTGTATGTTTCTCTGTCTGTTACCTTCAAGCGTTCTGATTGGTTGACTATTGGTAGACGGGTTAGACCGTTTAGTCCTTACGTCGCGATGCGTTGGTGGGCGAGCGTTGACTATTGGTAGACGGTTTAGTCCTTACGTCGCGATGCGTTGCAGGACGATGTTCGAAGACGACGTTGCTATTGGTAACAATTGTTCATAGTTTAGCACGGCTTAGTCGAGTCATTGCAGCGTGAGAGGGGTGGGCGTGCGACGACGTTGCTATTGGTAACAATTGTTCGTAGCTTGAAATTTTAACGTACATTTTAACGTACACAAAAAATACGTGTACAGCGTCACAAATGGTCACAGTTGCGTGATTTTAACGTACATAGGCCTAATTTTTACGTGGCGCAGAGCTTGGCTAGGTGGCGTATGTACATTGAAATGTTGTTCAGCATGAATTCAATGATTGGGTATTAGGTATAGGTATTGGATTAGTATTATCCTGCACTGCGAGCGAAGCGAGCGCGAGTGAAGCGAGCATCTTTCTAGTTTTGCATGAAGACTTTTTATACTTTTAATGTGAATTTTAAATCTCAGGTTTGTTAGACTTTTAATGTATTTGAACTCACTTTCAAATTGATTTTTAGTATTAATTTTTTCGACTTTTATTGTTGACTGAATTTGCTCATTGTATTTGAACTTGCTTTTAAATTGATACATATGCATAGACATTAAACTATATATTTCATTGCATTTGACTCTTATACGATAATAATTATAATCAGTGGCGTAGCCATCTTATGCAAAGTGGGGTTGTTAACTGGAAGCACTACCTATGCAACTGAACATTGAAGCCGCAGCCGACCCCGACCCCACTACTCATCCTTCAACCAAAAGTCAACGGTTTTACATAAATTGTGTTAGTTAGTTAATTAATGTGCCAACTTATATAGCGCTATAGTCACAGCAGGCCAAGATCAAGAGCGCTTTACAGATTGCACTTAAATGAGATGTTAAACAAGTGCGTCTTTAGTCTGGTAGCAAACATTTCTAGACTAGGTATTCGTGTTAGTTAGTTAGTTGTGTTGGTCATGTGTTTGAAAGTGGGGTTGTTTGAACAACCCCAAACAACCCCGTGGCTACGCCAGTGATAATAATCTTACATGCCCTGTACCGATGTTGCGATACCCAGTGCCCACACGTGACTTTTTTGGCCCGCTGCAACTTATACGTAAAATCCATGGGGGTCCAGGCATTCAATAAGAGGGTTGCATGCCCAGTACTGATGTTGCGAGAAACACGAGGAACGAGAACGACGAACAAGAGGAACACACATACACACACACACGCACACACATCCGCACACAGCCTCCGAAATCAATTCCATGCTGCGCAGCTCCCGGACCGCCCCACCCGCCGTGCGATTACTATCGTAGCTTTGTTATTCCCCTCCCCCCAGCGGGCCCCCTGCCCATTGTTCCGGTACCGAATCTTCCATGATCGGTACCGAATCTTCCGTCCCGAATCTTCCGGTACCGAATCTTCCGGTCACGGTATTTTGGTGCTTGGGTTTTTTTGCCTCAATTATGTACTTGTATGCTTTCTAGTTTGCAATTACTGGTATATTCAATTTATTGATTTTATTTTGCTTCAGTGTTACTTTTTATTTAGTGCTAAATTTTTAATTCATAAAATAGGATTTGCAGTGCAGTGGCAGTTCCACCATTTTGATGACTGGGGATGCATCCCCCCACCAGAGTTTTTTTGCTTCTCAATCCATTTTCTGGTAAGTTTATAAAAAAATCTAATGAAAAATACTGCAAGTGAGTTTATTTGCTTGTCAGCCTTTTCCGGCAAGGTTTATTAACATTTAGTGGGCACAGAAACACTAAAAATTACCTTTTCCCCCTCTCCTATAAATTTTTTTCATCCCCCACCAAGAATTCCTGGAACCACCACTGAGGATTTGCTTGATTTTGAGTGACTAAATTATCCTCAGGGCATCACTACAATTTTGCTATAGAGGTTCTGTGAGTGCATGAATATTAGTGAGCAAATGACTGAAGGAAGAGCAAATGTCAGTTAATAATAATAATATGTAATCAAAAATTTGTTTATTATTCAAGAATTATAGTTTTGGCTTTGGGTGACCAGCTCCCAGTCACAAAACATATATTTGGCTTTGGGTGACCAGCTTCCAGTCGAACATCAACGTTAAGCAACATTGAGTGCAGCTGATATGTGGATGGGTGACTGTCCCAGATTCTAGTTGTGATGATGGCTGCCAACCAAGTCATTCATTGCTTAGGGGTAGATAAATTGGTAGGAGCATTAAGCTGTACACTTCTGGAAAAATGTGGGTCTAGAGAAGCCGGGTACATGGAGATCAGTGCCAAACCTACACTCATTCAAGTGCAGGTGTAACTAACTTTTCCTTTTTGACAATTTATCTTTTGACATTTGTGTTGGACATACGTTAAGTATTTTAAAGGAAAGTGATGTGCTATAATTTTACTTATTAATTCTGGTTTTAATGTTATTTTTTTAGTCCAAAGTCTAAATTTGATAACAAGTCTGCAATTAGAGGTGGAGTTCCTATTGTTTTTCGTAAGTTCTTTGCTAATTTTCATCAATGAAGAGCAGAAGCAATTGGTCTGTATGTTTGAAGCATTTCAGTCAGTTTCAGTCAATCAATCGAGCATCAATCGATCAACTTCTATGGTGCCACTATTATAATGTCTAGGTCTAGGGCGTCAGCTGATGGTGCACCAAAACCAATCTAGATTAGAGCCAGGTCAAGCTGGTAAGATCAGTCAGATCAGAGGGGGAACAATCTAAATAGGGAATGACCGAAAACCACACCAGACATTCACTTTGGCTGGATAGTGGTTTTTGGCAATATCTGGATTCACCAAATACTTATGTCACAGAACTACCGAATCCAAATATTATTGTCACATTTCATGTTTTACTGAAGAGCAACTTAACTGACCAAGAACCAAGAAAAACATGGATAGAAAACTTAAAAGAGGATGCAGAAGAAATGCAAATGAACTTCATCCAATTGACCAGAGTAGCAAGAGACAGACAGAAGTGGAAGGAACTCATTCAGACCCATCGTCCAACCCAATAGGGAAAGACGGAAGGAAAGAAAGAAGAACTTAACTGAAGTTAATGAATGCACCCACAAATTTAAGTTTCCTAAATTTAAATTTAGCCAGTCAGACAAAAAAATAGCTGAGGCTGTATATGGCACATAAGTAATGAGTATCAAGTGACTACTGGTAACTTTAGTAAGTAGTAAATTAAGGGCATTCTAAGCTGTGCGGTAATATTTTCTTGAGATCAAGATCCAGCAAATGTTGACCCAAGCCATATATAGCTCCTTTGTCAATGTCAGCAAACTGGTTGTTAATTAATTACCATATTTTCGCGTATATTAGATGTACCCAATTATAAGAGGCAGGTTTTGATGATTTGTGAAAAAAATTAGGAATAAGATGCCCCATATATAAGATGCACCAACAGAGTCAAATACTGAATCTCTATTCAGTAGCCTGGTTAATTGCAATCCTCTTTCACTTGAATGTGGCTTCTTGTGGAGAGATAGACCGATAGGGGAGAGAGAGAGAACGGAGGAGAAAGGGAGAGAGAGAATGCCTTAAATTGGAAGGGGTCCGTCAACTGTCATAATGCCAAAATAGACCTAAATCAATCCTTTAAACATCTAATACCAAATCTCTATTCAGTATCTTGGTTAATTACAATTAGAGCTGCCTAAATGCACATATCTTCAGACTTCAATATTCAGGTGCAATTTGAGGTTTTCTAAGAGACTCAATGCATAATGTGTGGTTAATCAATAATAAATAATGATTTTGCTATTAATACTTATTATGTCAAATTTCGAATTTCTATATTCACATTGTAATTTATAATTTTATATCTGAAGTTGTGATTATGAAATTATTCATTCATTAAATTTAAAACCAGAAGTGGTTGTCAGATAACAGAAACTTGAAACATCGACGCGGGCAGTTAGCTTTTGAGACTTATAACACGCTATACTGTACTAATAATATGTCTGCACAATGTCGACAAAGTCAGATCGGATCATCGGACATGAACTGCCTCCTACCGATGGTCAAGAGATGTCGATGAAGTCAGATCGTACACTAATCACATCCTACCAACTATTGAATCAGGATACGCTGGCCCTCCTTCGTTCCTCCCTCCATTGACAGTTCTATGAATTCACTGCCGCCTCCGACTCCCCAGATGGCTCCCACTTCGGCCCAAAGGAAGTGACCAAGCAGTTAGGAGTAGGACTCCCTGAGGGCGACACAACCAGTCATCATTCACTCGGGCTGAGAGGTCATACAACTGCTGACCAGAATAAAAAATAATCGGCACCCGATAGCCGATTGTTCCGATTGCCCTAATAATCGACCCGAAAACGAATGTTTATGATTAATCGGTATCGGAACTGGACTGGCGTCCGATTACCGATTGTTCCCATTGTCCCAATAATCGGTCCAATTATGAATGTTGCGGATTAATCGGTACAGCTCTAATTACAATCATTTTTCACTTGAATGTGGCTGCGGGCAGAGAGATATACAGAGAGGGGGGAGAGAGAGAGGGGAGAGAGAGAATGCCTTAAATTGGAAGGGCTTTAAGTCCACTGTCGTTGACTGTTGTATAATGTCTACACCAGTGTCTCGCAAACTGTGTGCCGCGGCACACTAGTGTGCCGCTAGAGATTCCAGCTGTGCCGTGAAAGAATTTCAGAATTTTACTATTATTTTAATTTTTTTGTTCCCTTCCTAAAAATTTTGCCGGATGAGCAAGTGTAAAAATGGCGTCATATATAGAACCTCACACCAGCCTGCGGCACAGCCTACAATACAATATATCGGACATCCATTTTTTATATAACGTTGCGCGCAACGATACAACTGCCAGAAATTAACGTCTTTCGTTAGCGCCACAATCACCTTTTGTAAAAACAACAGCGTCTTGAATTTGACTCAATTACCGTTTTGAAATTATTATATTGCATGTGTTGAGATGTTGCAATAGTAGGGTAACTATAAGTATAGTAACAGTTGAATTTGATGGAGATTTAGCCCTATGAAATTTGAAATGGATAAATTTTTGGCAAGATCTGAGAAAATGCAAGGTGAAAACGACACTAAGGAAAACAAGAGAATCTACAGTCTATGCGTTACTTTCGCGTTTATTACATCTACATATCATTATATGTGACTGCAGACTGGCAGTTCCTTAATAAAGAACACTCAATTTAATAAATTGTTGGTTGGTTTTGTAATTTTATGAAGAATGTGCCGTGAAAAAAATTTGTTCTGTTTAGTGTGCCGCGAGGTAAAAAGTTTGCGAGACACTGGTCTACACAGTAGTACACATAAGTTGCTTAACTATCAATAATGAAATCTCTGCTCAGAAACCTGATTACTGGTAATCACAATCCTCATTTATTTAAATGTGGCTGCTGGCAGAGAGAGTGAGAAAGACAAAAAGAGATTGTCCTGAATTGGAAGGCTTTCCCTCCACTGTTGACTGTCCTAATTCTATAATAGGCCTACATCAATTGTTTAAGTATAAAATATCGATTCTCTATTCAGTAGCCTCAGCAATCACAATCACTTGTCCAATTCTGCTTAAAATTGGACGTTTAAACAAAGTTTCTCTCTGCTGTTAACTGGGGTAGGTCCTACTGCTGCTCCTTATCAGGCAGTTTCGCATGAAGCCATCCGCTAATTACCGGATATGATATTTTCATACACCATTGATGTCTTAATAGCACCACTATGTATGTTGACTGATTGGCCATTAGGCATTCAAGTTATTGAGCATCAGATGTATCTGAAGAGAGTCTACTTGTAGTCTTGGATTTATTTATTGATGGTGGCGTAGACACTGTTCTTTGTATTCTAAAAAATTTGGATAAGACACCCTGAATATAAGACACACCCATGTTGCAGGATATGTAAAATTTCATATAACAAGCATCTTATGTGCGCAAAAATATGGTCATTGGCATCACACCCCTGAATAAATCCCCTTGAAGTGTTTTACACACAGGTACCAGAGCAGGCCAGTCACAAAAAAGCCACTTGGTAGTTTTACAAATTGTTATAATACAAATTAATCTAAGTGTCTAAGAATCTATGTAAATTTTCAAAGGTCCTAATAAAGTTAAGTTATAG
The DNA here is from genome assembly GCA_018105865.1 of Metaphire vulgaris. Classification (NCBI taxonomy): domain Eukaryota; kingdom Metazoa; phylum Annelida; class Clitellata; order Crassiclitellata; family Megascolecidae; genus Metaphire; species Metaphire vulgaris. The sequence goes on along the minus strand of CM030860.1, from coordinate 3,914,556 downwards.
AATAATGTCCAGAAAATTACAATAAAAATATGAATGAAGGAGATAGTTTCATTTGCTTTGTATTTGATTCTGGTTTAGATAAAAGAACCATCTTTCCATGATGCCATTTGAATCTGAAAAGGTTAACATAGACTGAAGAGGAGCATGTAGGATTTTGCACATGGGCATTGTTTCAGAAAGCCATGATATTTGTAGAAAATTAGACATAAGGTAGAAACCATGACCTGTTAAACCTTTAATTATGGCACCATAGTAGCCATAGGTGAACATTAAACATAGAAAACTCACCTTAGTTTATGTTAAGGAAAGTTTGCTAGGTGTCTCTGTATTGTAGTGAGATATAAGTCATATTTGAAATGCATTTAGTATACCGGTACCTTCTTTAGGAGCAGACTTGGGTCCCTATAAGACGAATGATGACCATGAAAACAAAGTTTTTGAGTTAGCTCATAAGTAGCTTGATAGATAGATAGATAGATAGATAGATAGTTCATTACAAGGTGCATTAAGACACTAAAGCGCCGCTGCTGATTGCTCGAAACGAAATGTCTTCAGCCTCGATAAGAAAATGTCCCGTGTAGTAGAACGGTCATGGAGTTCCAATGGAAGCTTGTTCCAGTAGGTTGGGCCAAGCTTTGAGAACGCGCGATCGCCGAACTTTGAATTAGTCCGAGGAGTAACGAGTAAACGAGTGTCACATGATCGTAATCCGTAGGTTCTGCCTGATGATCGGACAAGTATGCAGTCAGTTCTAAGGTATTCCGGTGCATCGCCACAAAGACATTTATCCACTATTGAGATAATTTTGAAATCAACTCTGGAGATCACCGGAAGCCAGTGCAGTTCGCGAAGGACTGGCGAAATGTGCTGGTTTCTTCGCGTCTCTGTTATTAAGCGAGCTGCTGCATTCTGTAGTGATTGGAGTCTCTTTAGTTGTGTGATGTTGATTTGAGCAAGTAGGCTGTTACAATAATCTAAGCGTGTACAGACCAACGCGTGAACGAGCGTCAGTACCACCTCCCTGCGTCACCGAAGTTATAATTGCTCTTAGTTTACGCAATTCCAGGAAGCCGCATGAAACAACCCTGCTTATATGATCGGCCATTGTCAGATTCTCGTCAAGAATCACACCCAGATTCCGAACGACCTTTGAGCGCACAATCAGATCTGAACCAACTTTGATTTCATCAAGCGTCACTTTTTTATCTGCCACCTCTGTCCCAAGCATATCAGTTCGGACTTTGACGGATTTAGTTTAAGTCTATTCGCGCTTAACCATGCATGAATTTGCACAATGCCCTCAGACAATAATTCAGCTGCCTGTTTAGCCTCCTCGAGATGATGAGAGTGGTATAGTTGAATATCATCAGCATAGTAATGTGTGTTAAGTTGCTGATTAGTCTGAATACTTTCAAGTTCACTAATGAAAATAGTAAAAAGCTTGAGGTGAATGGACCTTCTTTTTAGGGGAGGTGCCATTCACTGCTACAGGGAATTTGTGCAGTTACCTGAAGCAGCTGGCCCCCAATATAAAAAATCATGGCATGAATTGAAGAGGAAAAGAGTGAGAACACCACATGGGTGTGAGTGCTTAGTTATAATGACACTGTTCTGTTCTGTTCTTTAGCCATCCTCGATGCGAGGTTGGGCTACACTATGTATCACATCTCTCCATGTCTGTCGTTCTTCTGTTTTCCGAATCATGTTTTGAAACGAGAGTCCAGTCCATGTTGTTATGTTATCTAGCCAGGCTGTTCTTGGTCTTCTGCGTGATCGTCCTCCGGATAATGTTCCTTGAATTAGTTCTTTTTCTAGACAAGAGCCTTGTTTTCTCATGACGTGTCCATAATAACATACTTTGCCTTTTTTAATGTTGTTCAGCAGACTTCTTGTTGTACCTGCCTGCTCTAGCACCCACTCATTAGTTCTTTTTGCTGTCCATGAAACTCTTAGAATTTGTCGTAATCCTTTCATTTCAAAGGCTTAAATTCTTCGCTCATCTTCTTTATTCAGTGTCCAGCTTTCTGAGCAGTATGTTACAACTGGCCAAACCAATGCTTTCCACAATCTGATCTTTGTATTATTTTGCAGATTGTGACTCTTCCACAGTTTCAATAGTGCTACAATGATGACACTACAAGGGTGCATTAGAGCACTAGGTGAGCGCATGAAGGTATGTGCAAATGCAAAGGTAGGTGCGAGTTTAAAGGTAAGTGTGAGTGCACATAGGTGCGGGTGAGATAGAGCACTTAAATACAAGTACAAATGTGATAGTGCACTAAGGTGCAGATGCAACAGATGAGAGGTGCACAGTTGCACACTGAGATAGAGCAATCTTAAGCACTTAGAGATAGAGTACTATTGAAATGCACTGAACTATGTCTGAGGTAAGTCTGAACTCATGTTCCCATCCAAAAAGGTGGGACGGACTTGCCACTTGCCTTGAGTGAAGCTAGACCAGCAGTTCCCAAACTTTTTTTAAAATGTACCCCAAGCAGGCAAGTGAACTTCGCGTGTACCGGTACTCCTAGGCACGTGACATGCAACACTTGAAATAAAACTGATAACATAAGAGAAAATTTTTTACAATGTGTCTGTCTTTTGCTTTTTATATATTGGCATTTAAATTATTAAATTAAAATAAATTTTGGGTCACTTCATGTGTTCAGCAAAAAGTGTGACCTGTTTTTTTCTTCTCAGTAATTTTAGAGCATCTCCTCTTGCTGCAATTACACTATGTTTGCCCCACATTGACCCCTGTTGTCATTCAAATTCACTCTTGGTACTTTTTGACTGTTGCCATTCTCACCTGTCTTTAGATCATTACTTTTTAAAAATATTTTTCTTTACAATTTTCAAATTTTTTTTATTTCCTTTGTGTACCCCTTTGCAACAGCCTTGCATACCCCTATGGGTACAGGTATCGCCGGTTGAGAACCGCTGAGCAGGACCATGTGTGAATGATGTTGGAGGAAGCTGTCCTGAGTGCAAGGGCAATACACAAGTAGAGCTAGATAGAGTGCACCCGAAGTCATCACAATATAGCAAATAAACAAACAGCTGGTATTTGAAAGAGATGTAGCTTATTTAACTTATGAATTGACTTTTTTAACACGCACAGAGATCTTAATGATTTGAGCTGGAAAAATTTCATTCAGATCCATATATTATACTTTTCAGAATTTAGCCCCTTTATCGTTAATTAACTCTTTTGAGGTGGAATTGTTTCAATGCTATGGCTTAGACGTTAACAAAAGTCGACATCTGCCCTGAAATAGTTAAATTTTTGAAATCTGTCATCACGGCAACAATATATTTTTTTAGACAAATGCAATTATTTAAATATTTTAAATACTTCAGATTTTCCAACTTTGAAACTAAGAAGCAAAAAATTGCTATAGAGGTCACATTTAGCATCCAATTATGATTTAGTGGAATTGCAGTGGTGCCAATTGAATCCAGTCCCATTTTTTGATTGTGTTGTGTATAAGTTGTCTATCACACCAAGCAAAATTTGATCCGTTAACGTGATTTTGTTGCCATCTGGGTCTTGAAAATCACTAAATCAACTCTCACTTGCTTTTGCTGTCAGCTACCAACAGTTCATTGCTGCATTATAAGAGAATTGGCCTAATTTTGCCTGTATGATATTGCTACTTCACTGCCATTTTCAATAACAGTGAATGCTGCCATTGAACATAAATGGAGGGTAGTTGCTTTGCTGAAAACTATTGAATTCTTAGCTCTAGCATTGTAAATATTCTAAAAATAAATGCCATGTGGTGAATAAATGGACACTAAATTCATAATTATTATTTCCCTGGTATGAATAATTGTTGTCAATTAGCTGTCAGCTTGCTAGTGTACAGCCCGAGTCCATTCCAGGGTAGTCGGATAAAGAAAGATAATGAAACCTGGGCGGTTCTCGAGGTAACCAGTTAAGGGGTTAAATTTAGAACAGACTCAGTGCATAACTAATGTTTAATTTTGGTCAAACTATTGTCCATTTTGTATCAAGTAATTTTCCATGTTTTCTTACTGATTTATATTCTGTATGACAGACTGTGAGATACTTAATGGATCAATGAAAACTGTCTCTTAAGCATTACCAAATGTCTAGAAGTGTGCAGACTTTAAACAGTAAGAAGCAACACTTTGAATTTAGAAACATGCATTCCATGACCCTGTGGCATACATTTGCGTCAAATATGACGTCTATGAAGAAATGTCTGGTAAATGTCAGGCTGCACTTTGCTTCTAGAGCATTTTTCTTTAGTATTTTTTCTGATGATTTTGTAAAAATTACTGATGCACAAACAGTATGTTTAAATTGTATGCTGAAAGTAAAATTTGGGCGTTTTAGCTAACTTTGGCCCGTGGAGTCAAGGGCCACAGCATGGATTTGCAAGAATAAGTCACTGGTCAGTAGAACAATTTCCACTGAAGGTAAATGTACAGGGCCATGGAAATTTATTACAGTCTTCCCGCCTTACCACACCCATATTGGTCTCGGGTTCTATTTTGGCGAGGGGCAAGGGTGGCGATATAATGACAAGTCAATTGAGTAATCCCTTCATTTCTGTCTCAACCTCCCCTGCCTCTTTTCCGTTCTCTCTTATATGGGCCTCCATTAGAATCAACGGCCATTAATTGTACAGGTGGTACCTCTCTCTTTCTCTTCCTCCCTTCTTCCCCATCTCTCTCTCTCTCCTGTTTCTTGCCTTTTCTCTCTGATTGGAGCTCCCATTAGTTATGGGCAATTGACTTTCTATGGAACTGCCGACACTTAACCACACTGGCGTAGGGCGATGATATGGACAGATTTCTTCCATTTATTCGTGCTCATTGGCGAACGAACAGGGAAAGATTGTGTGGGTTGAAACACATTTGTTTCATTTCAGGGATGGCAAAGGCAGCAAACAGTGGCAACATAAAGTGGGAAATAACATGGGAGGAAATCTTTTCTAGGCCTTTTTTTGGCAAGAGACAAGTTTGGCGAGAAAACGAGGGGTGAGATAACGCGGGAAGACTGTAAATGCACAAATTGCAACATTTGCTCTGTGTCCGAAAAAGGAACCCTTTTATAATTATGAGAACAAATGTCAATTATATTTTATTTATAATTTTTATTCAAGACCTCATTTCATTTCTGATTTAAAATTAAATTGAATATTATCTTCATTTGAAAACATTTTGTTTGTTTGTCAACACACTCAGTGACGTAGAAAATGATGTCAGCCAATAAATAGGCAGAAAACTGTAATCTGTGACAGCTGACTGCAAAAGTTATAAACCACTCAAACGAATAAACGAACTCTAATGAAATTTTGTGCTATTGACACAAATAGATGTCTCTTTATGTGTTTACAATTTTGTCTTAATCAGTACAAATTCAAGGTAGTTATTGCGATATATTTAGAGTTCTTTCTTTTTCCAGACACAGTATGCAGTAAATATAGTATGATATTGCTGTCCATAATTGAATTGTATTGTTGGTAACTGTGGAATTAAATTCGATACTGCTACTGAACTGAAAGTAACTATTGTTTGCATTATTGGTGATGCATAATAATTGGTTTAATTAGCAATGATTTAAAGAAATGATGTAATTTTGTTGATATTATAAAGGATGATTGTGGAAACATGTCTGCTGTGTTTTGCCTTGAAGATTCAAAGGAAACCAGAGCAATGTGGAACAACCAGAGGTAAAGTCTTGCTGATTTTTTCACTGCCTTTTACACCAATGACTACTGTCTTTTCACACATATAAGACGTAGATGGTTGCAGATGTCCTAAGGGTGAGAGCTGTGGGTCAATCAGAGGGACTGGACCGTCCCACCAACAAATTGATTGGACTTCCACAGCAGTGCTTCGCTTAATCCTTCTAGGCATCATGAAATAATTCATCTTCAGGTGCGTGGTCACCTTGTGTGCACTGTGTCCACAATGAAAGGAGGCAGGCGACTCATCCTTCTGTTGTTTATAGATTAGATGCCATCTTTTTTTCTCTTCGTACAGATGAATGAAACATTTTTCATATGACCACACAGAATATGCAACGAGGTCTCTCGATCATTGTCCTATATTTGATTTGGTCCCAGATTGGCTGATTTTCCATTGCTGTCATTGCAGGTACAGATGCATTGATGACCCTTGACCTTTCTTTCTTCGCTGCAGCTTCTTCTTCCACTAGGCTGACTAGGTTAGGTCACTTGTCTACGAGTTAATTCAGTCTCCCCTCAAATTCGGCTCCTATTGCCAATAACGTCAGACCTCGTATCTGAGACACTTTCTACGTTCTCACGCCCCTCCTCCATAATTCTTATCTTCCCATATATGCCCTTTGCACATATTTGTCTATATATTTACGGTCAATGCTCGGCATTGGCCACTTATCAATTCAATTGATGGCTGAAATTAATCGGTGCGCCTCTACTCTACAGAACATATCAATTCACTTTGTCACATTTGTTTTTTAATTTCCTCACTTTAAGCTGGTCTTCAATTGGTAAACTCCAGATGGCTTAATTCTGCATTAGGGTAATTGCTGATGTAACAAAACATGATACCTGAGTGATTATGTGATGAATGTGCTATGTTGGCTTGGTTTTTTTCTGCTTAGTCTAAGTTTCACATACAGATTTTCGAAGATGCAATAAATAAATAGTATGTTACGTATTGCAGCTTGTGAACAACATTGATTCATTTGTGTAACATTGATCAACATAAGTTGACGTGTCTTTTCTGATGAAAATGCAATTATTATTGCAGATATAGTTTGAACAAAGTGCAGGTTTTATTAATTGGAATTCATTTGTCAGTCACAATATTGCTTCATACATCTGTGTAAATTTTAGATGCTCTTATGAATTTATCTTTAGATTTAAGGTTGATGCTCTTATGAATTTATCTTTAGATTTAAGGTTACACTGACAGTGACACTTTCTCATCAATTGCTGAAAATGACACTTTTGATTCTAAACAAAGGTTTGGCATACTTCAATTGGCCATTATTTATAACCACTAGAATTTCTCATTTTTAATCTATAGCACTTTTATTAATAACAAACTAATAAAATTTGATAATTAAAACTGATATACATGAATAATTATAAGTTGACATGGAAATAGCAAGACCTTTAGATATTGATGTTCAGTACATTCTCGTTATAGCATACTACTCTAAGGGATCTGGCAAAGTAGTCTGTTATATTCAGAGTTGCTGCATGCCCAGAACACAACAGGACACCATTTACTCATGCCACACCCCAGCAGACACACTTGTGGTATAGGTTATTATAATGTGCATGCAGTAATCCCACTTTACCTGACTGTTTGGAGTATATATGGCATATATAATTGGCTATAGGTGGATATAGACTATAGAGCATAACTATTAATAATCTTGACTATGTATCTGCACTAGATATCACTGGTACGTCATGTACCTTGTAGGCCAGTGGTTCCCAAATGGTGGTACGCGTACCCCCAGGGGTACGAAATGGACTTCCTAGGGGTACGCGGTGGAAAGTGGAAAGTCAGTGGAATTTTTATGCACTGATGTTTGATAGTAATAAATTTCACAATATTTGCAAAAGTTCTAAAAAATTATGATTGGATTTGATTTTCTCAAACTGCAGTGACAGATGTAGACCTTTTGGACTCCTCTAACCCGTCACCGATCGCTATAAGTTTAAAGTTTAACCTGTCCTATCACCTTGTGGTATTGGACTCTTCCTTGGTCAGCGTGGCAAATTCAAAAATCGCCCTGTGTGGATCAAAGACGCAGCCAAGATTCTCGAAACAGGCTGATGAGATGCAACCTCATCCATATCATTGATTCATTTTATTGTTTTCATTTGACCGATAGGTTAAATGCAAGTTTAACTTTGAATGCTACAAGTACGATATTTTTATCCTAATAAGCTTTAATCAAACCTAGTAGGTCTAGTAACTAGTTAATGATTATGGCTAATGCAGTCCGATTACATGTAGGTTTGAAGACATTATTAAATTTCATGATTCAGATACCATGTTTATGCTTTTAAAATCGAAAGTGTGCTTCCTTAAATTTACTTTGAAAATTAGGGGTACACGGATTTTCGAAAAATGTCTGAAGGGGTACGCCAACCGAAAAAGTTTGGGAACCACTGTTGTAGGCAGAGCCTACATGTCCATTATAGCCGAGCGAAACTACAGCTAAAAGCAGCTATGAGAGGACCAAGTGTGGCGACCGTGTGCCACAGATAGCGAGAACATTATTATTATTATTAATTATTTCCTAATTATTATTATTAAAGATTGATTAACTGTATAAACTTGTTAGTTAATAATTTAATCTAATTAATTAGCTTTTATTAATAATGTATATTTGTACTAATTTTAATTAATTAAATAAGTTTTAATTCATGTAAAATGGACAAAGTACGTGCTAGGCTAGAAGGGAGTTTAAGACGTTAAGACTTCGGTAAAATTATTAGATTCGCCACGTTCGCGTAAGACCGAGGGGACCTTTAGAAATATCAGCAACTCCTATTAAACCAGCGAGCGCTACGCTCTCGGACATCAACACTGCTAATTTTAAGTCCGCTGCGTGCAGCTGGCTTAGGCTGACTGGCCGCTGACGAAAGGGACAGACAGTTGGAGTGATGGAAAGAGGGAGAGAGAATGGCAGTGGCCGGCCAGCTGTGTAGTCACTGCGTCTGCCTGAACACCGGCGCCCGGTTACCAGGAATGATTAGAGAGTCGCTAAGCCTTAGACGAAGTCCATTACCACTGCTAACGACGATGCCACTACCTGGGTCCCTAGTTTACTCTCCTTTCGTGACATCTAAGCGAACGTGGCATAGCAGTTGATAACTCTGCCTGAAGACCGGCTCGTGGTTAGGCGGCCGTGTGTGCTGCAGTTGTAATGTCTGCTGGAACGCTGGTGCGTGCGAAGACCTGTCGGTGATGTGCTTCGCCGTCAGCGAAGCGTCTTATCGCTGCTAATGATGACGCTGGGTGGGTGGGTCCCAGGTTTAGCTTTCTGATGGCTAATACGCAGAAATACAGACAGCAGCAGCCGATTCTCCTCAAGTGCCGGTCTTAAAAATTAAAAATCTCTGAAAATTTGGCAATTATGGATATGAGATCTTGTATCCGCTGTCCCATTGCTATTATCATGAGGCGATAGAGCAAAGCACAGCGATTGAAAGCGAATGAGCATTGGAGCCGATAAGTGCTAAAAGCTTATCGCTTCATATTGACGCATCAAAGGCTATTGATTGCATTCCTCACGTGGCGCTAGTTATTTTGGCAGCCCGAGGGTGTGTCTAGCTAACGCATCTTTGTCCGTGTTACCCAGTGTTGCCACTGTAGCCATTGTTTTCATTGTTGCTTGGTTTATTAATAAATAAATAAACCAACAATTATCAAAAGCTGCATTTGTGTCTTATAAAGTGGTGACCGGACAATTCGGAGATGGACAATTCGGAGTGGACAATTCGGAGCGGACAATTCGGAGATGGACAATTCGGAGAAGGACAAAAATCGCCTCAAAAGTTGTAAACAGTTGTAAAACTGTATTAAAATATGACTTTTATAATGGTTAGGGTTAGGGTGAGGTTTAGGGTTAGAGTTAAGGTTAGAGTTAGGGTTAAACTGTGCTCCGAATTGTCCGTCTCCGAATTGTCCGTCTCCGAATTGTCCTAGAACCTATAAAGTCGCTGTTGACCGAGTCTCAGCGCACTGTCAGGGAAGGTGAGTCTTGGCTGTGATGCAAATCGCCTACCTGAGGTCACGTTAGCGCCCAAGAGGTCAACTCTGAGCCAAGGAAGGAGACAGACGCCCGCCTGTCAGGGCACGGGGAGTCAGTTTGGGTGAATTGACTGTTTGGAAAAAGAGTGGATTCAGAGTCCATTCAGGTATGGTAAGCCCGGTTTTTGGTGTAACCGTGAAGTGATCAAATAGACACCGCTGCCTGTCTATGAGTGAGAGCAGAAGGTACCACTTTATGGGTTTGACAGCAGAAGCCGCAACAGAGGAAAGACACCGCCGCCTGTCTTTGAGAGAGGAAGAAGACAGTTATATTACGAGAATGAAGAGACGTGGCACCAGAGTCGAAACCGGTGACCAAGAATATGTCAGTTCTAGCGAAATGTTATTCAAGGCACCGGGACTAAGCGGTGGCCAGCGATAAGGGGAGCCAGATAATGGGTCTCTCAGACGAGGCCGGAGCTGGAACAGACAGAGACATCAGATGAGGAAAATCAGAACCCTGTGTTATGGAGCGGCCATCCTCAGTATGCGGCCTGCCCAGCAGCCTCATCTGATGTCGGTGAACCGGAAAGGCAAACAGACGCCGCTGCTCAGGCAGAGTCGGCGGCAGATGGCGATCGGGAAACCGAGCGAGCGTTGGGGGCTGCCCGACCGCCAGCTGCGCTATGAGACCGCCGGCCGGGGTCGCCACGCAAGTTGCTTGTCCCTTATAGGCGAAAATCTTATATGCGAGTCTGCTATACCCGATGCTTTTTCTGCATATTCATAAAGACACACAACCGGGACCAGCAGACCTCGTCTGCTAGTTAGTTAGTTAGTTAGTTAATGTGCCAACTTATATAGCGCTATAGTCACAGCAGGCCAAGATCAAGAGCGCTTTACAGATTGCACTTAAATGAGATGTTAAACAAGTCAGCGCTCTTTAGTCTGGTAGCAAACATTTCTAGACTAGTCGCGTTAGTCACAATGTCGGCAGGGAATTCCAGAGGAGGGATTCCCCGGTGAAAGACCTCTGAACCCCAAATTTCACTGTCTTAGATGGAGGGGTACAACCAATTGGACCGAAATGCGTGAACGAAGAAAAATCGACAGTCAGTAAAAAGCGATGGCTATGCACAAGTTCAGCCAAGTAGACTGGGCAGGCGGGATCATTGAGGGCCCGGAATGTCAGGCAGCATCGTTTGGAAAAAGATGATGCGCTCCATTCAGGATGCGCAGCCAGTGCAGCTTGTGAAGTGAGTAAGGGGGACACGTGCTCGCCCCATCTGACACCGAAGATCATGTGGGCAGAAGCATTGAGGATCATCTGCAGACGGCTCAGTTGGGCATCTGGTAGGCCAAGGAGGATGCTGTTGCACCAAGTCGATCCTGACCGTGATGACGACGCACGCACGAAGTTGGATCGCTGCCGGCGTTGGAAGGTGCCGGCGATCGCCCTGATCCTCCGAGAGCTGATAGAAGGAACTCCGAGTGACATTGCTGATGTGGCCATCGCCCAGCAGCTCATTCATCTAACAGGACCCGAGGAGGCGTGCTTCAGCCGGCGCATACAATTTCAATCCCATCAATGACAAACGGTACATGGCTAAGCAAGTGCCTCCTCCTGGGAGTAGAGATCCACAGCACTTCGGTTTTGTCGGGATTCAATGCTAGACGATTGACTTCAGTCCAATGTCTGATCTTTGTAATACAGGCGATGACACGATCGCGTAGTAGGTCCATGTCCTCAGGGAGGCATGAGGCGTATATCTGCACATCATCAGCATAGGCATGCGCCGCCAGCCCGCACGATTCAATGATTTGTCCAATGTCTGCTATAGACGATATTCCATTAAAACGGGATTATACTGTAGTGCAAATGCATTACCGGGTAGATAAAAACGGTATCTTAACCTCAATGTTGGAGTTGGGATCATTTCTCGATTGTCATAAGCATGAGGTGCACAGTGTTTGTCATAGTCATAAATTATTTGTTTTAAATCGAAAACATTACTGAAAACCAATGACTCAAATGCTGAATTTGGCTAAAAGGTTTAATTTAGTTCAAATATAAGCAGTTGTCACGTCCACTGAACTAATACTTTATCTTCACAATGAGCATTGGCTACCTTGGACAGTGAGATGAAAGCAGACTGTCATCAGAATTTCTGCTTTTGAGCATTAGTGGATAACGTAAATCTAAATGTTTTTATTTTGTGAAATTTAAGCCAAATAGTTTAATATTTGTTCTTTTGATGCATTGAGTTGTAGCAATATTGGTTATTTTTTGATAGGTGATTCAACAATGAGCTTTACCTGTCTTCTGCACACATACCTTCAGTTGCCAGATGTTTCTTTAGGCTCAGTTTCAAATTTAAAGGGTCTGTCTTACATTGACAAAGTACGTTAATTAAATCTTGTGACAATATTTCATAATATTTATTTGTTTATTTATTTATTTATTTCAAGACAATTTCTATAGCGCCGTTCACTAGGCTAAGGCCTACGGCAAGGGTGCTGCACACACAGTCAACCATATCCTAAACTAAAAAGGTGCGTCTTTAGTTCTCTCAGGAACAGCCCAGCAGAGTCGGTCTTAGTCTCTGCGGTCAGCAAGGTATTCCAAAGCAATGGGTTCCCGTGTGAAAAGGACTTGTCTCTGAACTTCGGGGTCTGTGATGGAGGCAACGTTCCCTCTAAGCGAGAGGTAGCAATGCGCGCTGCTCTAGCGGCATTGTGCAAGGGTCATTGTGCGTTGTGCAACATTTTTACAACATTAGGCCTATATATTAAACGTAGAAATGCGAAGGCGTTTATCATAGCCCAGGCTTATATATATATATAAATCATGGATAATTCAAATTTCCTATTATTACCAGTCAAAATTAAATATGACGATCAATCAGCTACATACTTTTAATAATTTTAATATAGTAGATACCAGCACGGTAGCAACGTGAAAGTTGTCTTATATCGTGCCTATGTGGCATCACTAGCCGTTTGGCATGGGACGTTCCTGGAGGCAACAAATTTTTTCATAATCAAAGGTTGCTGAATCGCCGTGTGTCAAAAGCTACTCATATCGACAACTGACAGTATTGATTGATATGGCCAAGAAAACATTGTCTATGAGAATTTTCACTTGCTCACCTTTACTTATTTGGCGATCATTCACTTTGAATCATTTTTGTCGCATATCCTTTGACTCCGTTAGCAGAAGATTTATCCAATTTCCACCTATCCCAGGCTTTACCAGTCGAGAACTCGCCACTTGCTTTTGCCCAGCACCAAATTTACATATAACGCCACTGCCGTCGGAAACTTTAACCGTCTTAATTCTTAAGTTCTTAGCCCGTAAGACGTATGTTTGTAACTGAGTTTTCCATAGAAAATGATCATTAATCAGTTAAGTGTGGCCCTAGCTGAGCCCTGGTGTCTGATGTAGGAAGTCTAGTTGACTCATCAAAGCCTTCTTGGCTTCAAAGAGAGGTACCGCTAGAGTGGATCAATCAGAGGGCTAGTTGTTGGAACAATTCGCATACTGTATGGTAAAGGGATAAAGCGCACATCTCTAATAATCTGATTCGAGCCACTTTGATTTTAACCTTTATCGACCTTTGGTCGGGAGCAAAGGTCGAGAAATGTTCATCGCTTCATTCATCGTTTCTCGACCAAGGCAATGAATGCAATGAAACATCTCTATTCGAGTTCCATTTTTGATCACGATTTACAGAAGTTTAAACTTTAACGGATTATGCCACAGAGTTTCAAACTGCGTTATGCTAGGCTGATTATTTAGCTATTCTTCATCTGCTGCGCTGGGAAGAAAGTAGCTGCGCGGGGATGCTGGATCAGCTGCGCACGCGCGCAGCTTAGAGGGAACGTTGGATGGAGGCGGGATGAACAGTAGGACACGATGGCTGGGACGAAGTGCCGACTTTGAAGCTGATCTTAGAACTAGCTCAGCCAGGTACTGTGGACAGTGTGGGTCCTTTAATGCTCGGAAGGTGAGCCAGCAGCGCTTTTGGATAATGCGCTCCTGGGCTCAAAGCCAGTGCAGCTGGTCACACAGTAGGGGGGGTCACATAGGCTCCCCAAGGGCTGTTGAAGACGACCCGAGTGGCTGTATTGAGCACGGATTGCAGACGATTCAACTTTCCATCGGGGAGGCCCAGCAACATGCTGTTGCAATAGTCCAGCCTGGGTAGGACAAGGGCGCACACAAGGTGCACTGCTCCGCTGATCGGAAGATGCCGGCGGACTTACCTAACCCTCCGTAGGTAGTAGTAGCAGCCGCGGACAACATTACTGAAGTGCTCCTCAAACGACAACCAGACTTGGAACCGGGTCAATTGGTCATTCAGGTAAACTTTGTCCACCAGGTCTCCGGGTCATCTTTATGACCTGGTTACAGACCCGGTATTAATTAAAATCTTTTTAAGATGCTAAGCATGCAGGTTCATCAATCCCGGAAAGGCTGAAGAGACTGTCCACTTGATATCAGTTAGGTCCACAGATACAAGTAATTGATTTTATCACTAAGGGATATTGGTATTATTACTCTATGGAATGTTATAAAATATAATGAAAAATTCTATGGTGTGATGACAACATTTACTTGATGTCATTGATAAATATTAGAACCAATGACTGGGTCACCGGGTCACTTTTATTTCGGGTCACTGGGTTTCAAAATGTTTCCTGGTTCCAAGTCTGACAGCAACGTCTCGAGTAGTAACCCCAGGAGTCAAGGGGACGACGGTCACATCACCCAGCGTGAACGGTGAAGGGCTCAGGAGATGCTTCCTCCTGGGGTGCACATCCACAGGAACTCGGCCTTGGCCGAGTTAAGGGCCAAGCGGTTCTCCTCTGTCCACATGTTGATCGCCATGATGCAATCGAGGAAGTGAAGTCTAAGTCTTTCCATGTCAGCAGGCAGACAGGAAGAATACATAATAAAGATATGAATTAATATTTTCTTTTTGTACGCAATTTAAATTTGACAGGAATGGGCTACAGGTTTAAGTTCAGTTTTGCTATAATTAATTTGTGCTTAGATTCCTCAAAAAAGGAACAAATAGTTGGAAAAACACTTTGGAAAACTGGGTAAGTATAATGCCATACTAGAGGCGGTTCCATATTGGGGATGACTGGGACTGCATCCCCCACCAAGCTTTTTTTGCTTGTCAGCGTTTTCTGGGTTTACCGGGTCCGAAAAATGACCTTTTTCCTTACCAGCCTTTTTTGGCAAGGTTTATTTTATTATTTACTGGCCAAAAACACTGCTAATGACCATTTTTTGCTTATCAACCTTTTTTCAGGATTTCATTGCATCCCCCCACCAACTTCCTAGAAATTCATTGAAACCCCACCCACCCCACCCCACGAATTCTTGGAACCGCCATTGGCGGTTATAACTTATATTAGTCATTAGTAATGACTAATATAAGTTGAAACATTACCATTATCAACTTTTCAGGTGAGAATTAGATGACTATTGTTGGCTTTGTAGACTAGAAAAAGTGAAACTTTCATTGAAGAGCGTGATCTTTTAAGAATCGATGGTTTCATTGATAGGTAAGTTAAGCCTTCTGGTCTATTATCAGCTGTTCGTCAAGTTTATACAACTTAATGTACTGATGTGTAAAAGTCTATAATTTTAATGGGAACTAACCCAAGAAGTAAAAAGGATCAGATCAGCAAGATGAAAAGGACAGGATTTAAAATTAGTCATTGAAAGTTGTTAAAGATGTTGGTTTTGTCTACAGTAAAACCTCTTTAGCTCGCCCCTCTTTAGGTCGCCAAACTCCCCTCTCGCCATTGATGGGTCAAGAACGGATTTCCACTCATGTAAAATAACTCATTTAGTCGCCAAACTTGCCGTCGCCACAACTTTCAAAATTCCATGCCTATGTATTATTACCTCTTTTGCTCGCCATAGCAACTTTACTTATCTGTTTGACCGTTTATAGGCCAAGCTCCCGACCGACTGTTTACACAATTAATGACCCTCCCCCCCGATGAATACATCGGGGTTGATAATCAGCTATTAACCTGTCAGCTAATGACTGGTGAAGGGATTGTGGTAGAGGTCGGCACGGGGGGGGGGCAAGAATCTGACCCCGACCCGCGACAGTTGACCTCCCTCCCGCCACTCTCGCCCCACCCTGCGGTGGCCAATCCTGCTCCCGTGGCTTTTGTCTCCAACCCAGCCGTCCCCATGGCAGCAGACAATGGATCGGTTTTACAGAACTTTTCACCTGTAGGGCGTAGGCCTGTATGCTGCTGTATTACACCAGCAGCAGGTATTCTGGTCTGCATTATCAACAATACGAAACACCGACGCAGCCTATTAGTTTAGAGCCTTTTTCTTTACAAGTTTACAGTTTCTTGTGGCCGACCTGCCGTCTATATGTGAATATATCGCAACTTGTCATTTGTTCATGAGTTGACCTGTCCCTACTGGTATCCGCAGGGCACCCAAAATTATCACCCCCCGCCCTACTGTAGTTTCAGTAGTGAGCATTGTATTTGTTAAGCCGCCAAAGCCAAACTTTCAGTTTCAGTAGTGAGCATTGTATTTGTTAAGCTGTATTTCACTTTTACAAAGTCTTTCATTTGAGCATATGTTAAAACTTTCACCCTTGTTAACCAAGTTTAAGTGGCGCAATAGGCTTAAAGAGGTTTTACTGTAGTAACATTTTGTATTTACAGCTGTATTTCACTTTTTACATTTGTGAAGTCTTTCATTTGAGCATATGTTAAATAGTTTGTTGCATTTTATTCTTCAGGGTATTTTGACTGAGGATGCATCCCCACGCCCAAATCACACCAGCCCACCAAAATTTCGTGTGGCTTTGATGAATTTAAAAGAAAATTTGTTGGTATTTATTTCTTGATAGTACTTTAGTCTAATAGTATACTTACTGACTATCTATAGTTTGGTTTTGCACTATGACTTTGTACAACCAGACTAAAATGCTTTTATACATTGTCAATTCTGAGCATTATATTTCATAAATCAAATCTACAGATTTCCTAAACATTTACAGGCTGCAGGAATCCAGCATGGCACACTGCAAGTCTTCATAGAATATTTGTATTAAATTGACATAAGCCGAATAATAAAATATTTACAAAAAGTTGCAAAATAGTAGGTAGTTTAACTACTTTGTTTAGTTTAACCTGATGTTGTTTAACTACAAATATTTAGTATCAGTTTAATACTTTTTTTTATACACGTGCAGTTATTCCACATTTACAGGCTGCAGGAATCCAGTGGCACGTAAATATTTTCATACAACGGGAAAGAGAGATGTTGCAGTATCATTATATATACACATGCAGTTATTCGAAAGAGAGACGGGGGGAGAGGAGGGAGAGACAGAGGGAGGGAGGAGGCGGAGAAAGAGAGAGATGGGAGAGGCAGAGAGAGAGAAAAAGAGACGGAGAGAGAAGGAAAGAGAGAGGAGAAAGAGAGAGACAGAGAGAGAAAAATAAACGGAGGGAGGGAGAGACGAGAGGGAGAGAGAGAGACGGACGGAGTTATTGAACATAAGACGGAGAGAGTTATTAAACATAAATACATCTTCTATCTTATCAGCATTCATAAGACAAAAGGAGAAATTTAATTAAGGCCAAGTATTTATATAGCCCAGGGCCTGAGAAATACGTTAAATGAATGATCTGAATTATTTACTATCTAATCTTGCTTACTAGCTGGATTAATTAAACGGTCCTAGAGGCTGGTTCACAACCCTCCCTAAATGTCTCGAGCGACCATGGCCAGCGAAGTGGGTGGGGGAGAAGAGGGTCGTCCAGTGAATGCACTGGACTAACTGCCTCGTCTCTCTCTCTCTCTCTGCCAGATTTATAATGCCAGTAGAATTATTTATGTTAGATGGCCTCTTGCTATTTATAAAAATGTTTTTGTAGAGGCCGCTTACTATTATAGGCCGCGTCAAAGGGCTTCTTCTTGTAAAATCATCTATAAGCTGTGGCGATTTGTCGTGAAAATGTGGTATATGCAGCCTTCTCGCATTATTTCATTGCCCCTCATTTTCTCACCAAACTCACCTCTCACACCAATGAAAGACCTAGAACAGATTTCATTTTATGTAAATTTCCCTCTTTATGTCACCTCCCGTTTGTCACCTTTGCCATGCCTGAAATTAGACAAATGTGTTTCCACCTGTGCCATCTTCCCCCGCTAGTTCGCCCATGGGTAAGAATAAATGGAGGAAATCTGTCCATACCATTGCCCCACACCGGCGTAGTTGAGTGTCAGCAGTTCCATAGAAAGCCAATTGCTCGTAGCCAATGGGGAATCACATAAAGGGAAAGGGCAAGAGACAGTGTAGGGAGAGGGAGATAAAGAAAGAGATGGCAAGTAATCTTCAGCCAATAGATGAGATCTTGTAAACTTTTAGGACATTTGGTGGCAACCGTTCTCTTCATCAATTCCCACAAGATTTCTGTGGGTTTAGATGAGGCAAATTGCCTGGCCAGTCCAGAATTTTGAACTCCTTGTCCCCAAACCATTTCTGTGCAGCATTGGCCATGCCTCAAGGAGCTCTACAGTCCATCCATATAGTACGTATGCACTGAGGGGGTAGGGATTGGATTTAGGAGATATTGCTTATGGATGCATATGGGGAGGTGCAAGGGGGTCTCGACTGAATGGATACATATGCACACATTTATATGTAGCCTACGTGGCAATTAAAAAACCACTTAGGTAGACGACTGGTCATTCACAAATGTTAGATTTGAACACAATTACTTTTCACTGGCAAACAAAGGGTCATGAGAATTGTTCACACAGTTATTAAACATGATATTACAAAACTATAATTTAATAGTAAAACAAGTGCTTTGTGACTATGGCTAAAAATTAATTTTTCAACCAGGGATGGTGGGGTTGAGCAGCTAATTTATATGTATGCATAGGGTAGGGGGTCCAAAAATTGTATAGAGTGCAACAGGATGAGGAGGTTATGAAAATATGCCTTTTTGCATATGTACAATATGGATGGTCCCCTATCTTACAGGAACACCATTGTTCTGTGGATATACATTACTGCAGCAGCCTGACATTAAGAATTTTGACATATTTCTGCAAGTTGAAAATTTCATTTTGTTCCAGGCCACAATATTGACCCATGATCTTTGGCTGAAAAACACCCCAAACCTTAATCTTTTGTGGATGTGTAATTGTTGACATAGTGTTCATGTCTTTGAACATGATGAATGCAAATACCAAACCAGCATAACATGCTCTCATTGCTAAACATGACATGAAAGCACTGAGCATTTGTCCAGTTCTCGTATTTTTGGCAGAACTGAAGTCTTTTATTAGCCTGTGTAGAGTTAAGAAGTGTCTTTTTCATCGCTTGCTAACTTTGAAGCTGGAATTCACAATACAAGCGACATCTTACAGTTCTGAGGCTGGTTTTTGGTAAGCTCTGCTAAGGCCTCAGCTGCACTCAGGAAAGGATGTCTTGATAGCCTTGAGCATTGCTGTGCCATCTCTCTGGGCTGTGCAAATTGGGCACCACACACTCTGCACTCCTCCCGTCTCATTGAACAACTTTGATGTTTTGCTGGCAGATGCTTTGCTACAGCCAACTCTGCAATTGCTGATTACGACAGATTCCTTTTTGCTAAAGCAACTAGAGCTGACCGCATTTTCAGTGTCAAGTCAGAAAACTATATCAGTGATATCATTAATTTTTGGGAAAAATTATTAAATATTTACTCCATGTAACTGTTTAGAAGCAGCCTTAAAGCCAGATAAAACAAAGATATTTTATGCAATATTGTATGTCTGAAGTAAATAAGCAAAATTGTTGCCAATTAATGTGGTCCAACGCGAGTTAAAGTATGTAACAAAAACCCAAAGTGCATGGCAATGCTGGATGACATTGGGCATCCCTAAATTTATGGCCATGAATGTTTATAAAACAAAGACATCTGTGCTGCAAAACAATGCAGTTAACATAATCAGTAAATCTCATAATGCTCACAGTGAAGAAAATAAGTAGGTAATACTTTTTCTTGTGTTGGTTGATTCTGACAGTGAGCATTTTTGTACAGTTTATCTACCAGGAATACCATGATGTAAATTGAATTAGAATTTGAATCCTGCAGCAGACTTAAATCATTTTAATCATATATTAATAAAATTTATTGACACAGGAAATATACAGATATACTGGTTGTATTGTAGCATCTATCAGAACACTCCAAGCCAACACAAAATCTCTGGTCTTGCAAGAGGAAAAACTATTGTTCTTGAAAAAGATAATCTGCCAGACACAGGTTTATAAGATTTATTTTAACTTCCAACAATGTTTAGCTTCACACAGTGTTTGATTTAGGAAATAATACTACTTTGTGCCCTGCCAATTAACTAAGTCTAATCGACCATTAATTTGTAGGTCACAGATGTATTTTTCTAGACTTTGGTAATTTCCAGCAAACCTTCTCAGCCTTAAGTGGGGGTAAGATGCCTCTAATTAAAATTCTGTGTTTTGATAATTAGTGACTATTTAGCACCATTCTAATATTTCTAAAATATTGAGTGAGCAGTAAAATCCCCCAAAATCCAACATGTGATCTGTCTGCTGTGGGAGGATAAACATCTTAGTAGGGGATTGCTCATCAGGGCTATACCATCAGTGAATAAGGCTTCATTGGCGTAGCTAGGAAAAAATTTTGACCGGTGCAACTGCCGCCGCCGCCTTTTCCCCCTTCACCTCTTTTCTTTCCCCTTCTCTCTCTCCCTCCTCTACCTCCATCACCCCTTTTAACGGGGGTCTGGGTGTATAACCCCCGGAAAAAATTTACAAATCATAGATGCCCGCATATGAATTTTAGCGCATTTTAGACACATGAAAAGACACTTGGGATGTACAACTTTCTTCTCTGTGATTGTGAACGTTACAAATTTCAGGTTCAGCGCGGTCCTTTGAGTCATGCTAGATGCTACGCGATAACGACGAGAGACTTAACGGATCACATCTTGAACTTGCTCGACTGGAGAAGCCAGTCTGGCACGAAAAGTTATAACCAACCAGTTGCAGTCTTGCAGAACCTAGTATACCAGGTCTACCCCCCCCCCCCAATCACCAAAAAATCTCATCGGATTTACACGATTTGCACAAGTGGTCCTGGACGGTCCGACCGGTGCAATTGCACCGGTTTGCACCAATGTAGCTACGCCACTGCAAGGCTTTGACTGAAGTACCACTTTGGGCACTATGTGAGGTGGAAGGCCTGATGAGAATCCTGAAAGGATGGCTAACACAGGTGGTCACTCACTGGGCAGCAGCAGTGAGGGCATGCAATTGGCAGACTGTTGGCTGGACCAGACAAAACAACTTTGCATGGAAGTACAGCTTCAAAGTAGAAGTACAAAGTAGAAGTACAACTTTGGAATGGTCTGTTTCTGTGGGATGGAAATTTGGGACCTACCGTATTTGCACAACTATTACCCGCAGTAAGTTTGTAAAGAGGCAAAATTGAATGCAATATTTTAAACAAACAGAAGTCAACCCGGGCGAACTACATTTCCGCTAAAGTAAGAAACAAAACTGGACAGTAGAATTTAAGAACTTTGTACAGCACAGGGAAGTCATTCGTTCTTGCAAAATAGCTATTAAGGCTGAACATCAACCATCTGGTATGGAGGAACAAAAGAAGCTAGGGCTGGTCCGAATATTCGCTTCGTATTCGCTTCGGCGCCAAATAGTGTGACGAATAGTCTATTCGTATTCATTCGAATAATGCTGGTCAAAACGAATACGAATAGTGGTCACATTACTTTAAAAATTTTGCATATAGTTTAATACTTCAGCTTAGTAAATTCAAGTGCTGGAGATAACATTTTGTTCTATTTTCTCAACTGAAATAGCGATATACAAATGTATTATTCCGAACTTGCACTAGAAGAATAATTCTGCCCGTTTCCGGGTAGACTATGTCAATCTATTAGTGAAACCATACGGTAACGCTAGTAAAACGTATTCTAATTAAATTTCTTCTTTGAATAAAAATTAAAATCAAATATCGTTGCTTCAACTAGCGATGCTAGGCAAAGCAAGATTTGGATGTTGTTTAAGATTTGTGAAGATGAAATTAAAGCAATGTGCACGTTGTGCATTACCGTCATTTTTCGAGGTTCCTCGAGGTCATTCACAACAATTGCGATGATAATCATGTTGTTGGGCCTACAAACACCTGGCCGAGTACAAACAGACTTTACCTTCTACTTTGCGTGTTCAATTTGTTTGTCCACACTGGAAGTCACTGAACTATATGTATATATAAGTTATATGAGGATTCTTATACGTAGCAATAGTATTATATTAGCACACAGCACTATTGCAGACCGCATTATGGCGGCTTGCATCGGGAGAAGTATGGTATACACTATTCGTATTCATTATTTGTTGAATAGTGAAGCCGACTATTCATATTCGTCCGAATAGCTCAAAACCCCTATTCGGACCAGCCCTAAAAGAAGCAGACATGAAAGTGGTGTGGCAATAGTAGACAAATCCCATGAACTAGAGACAGAATGGGATAACTTCAAAACAACAATGAACCAGGTAGCCAGTGAAGAACCAGGACACAGAAAGGTGGGTTTCACAGGAAACAGAGACCTAGTAGCAGCGGTCACAAAAGCTAGAAAAGAAATACAGAGCACCAATACAGTGGCGTAGAATGGGGGGCAGAGGCGGTCACCCAGCCACAAAATTTTGGGGGGTGCAAAATTCCAAGTGGAAAAATACCAAGTAATAATAAATCATAGAAATAGCCTGGCTTAACATATGTCATGAACAAAGAAGAATTGAGTACTTTTTTAGTATCTATTATTGCATGTCAGGAATATGGCAAGGACATTTTTTTGCTCATCAAGACATTCTGGACACAAGTTAGAGGTGCATCTCATCATTTGCCCTGGGCGCTGGCATCCCATGCTAAGCCACTGCACCAATAAGACAGAAAAACTCAGATTTGAAAGGATGACAGATGAAGCTAAAATAGAACCTACATAAAGACAAAAATGACATGCTTGAGAAAGTCACTACAGAAGCATACAATTAACATTGAACCAGTTAAGAAGGTAAATGGGGACACAATCACAGAGAAAAGGAATATAATGGAATGCAGAAAGGGAACATTTCAGTAAACTGCTAAATCAAGAAGACTTCAATCTTCAATAGTTATACAATGCAACATGAATCTAAATCTAATGCACACAATATATCATAACTCACACTGCCTTAACTGTATGCTTCTTAATAATATTGGATGGCCTGTAATCCTCGGATAATTAGCGATCTTATCAGTCTGTTATTTCCCGATCTCTCAAAGCCAAAAAGGTCCAAACGCCCAACCCCAATTCATTGTATCGCTGCCCGCAGCACGTGGCAGTTCCTCCCCGCCCAGACCGTTTCTCACGATAGGCTATAATCGCTGTTCCTGTTACGACGGCACCAACTGTCTTTAAGGAAGTAAGAAGTTGGAGGGGTGTTGATCGTACGCAATTTGCGGAGGCGATTAAAGAAAGTTTAATCAGCAGCGTTCCTTCTGAACTGGATTCCGATCGAATGTTTCTTAATTATAACGAAACATTGGTGGGACTGGCCGATCAGTTTGCGCCCAAACATACTATCAGATCGAATCGTCAACCGTTGACCCCTTGGGTCGATGATGAGTGTAGACTCGCCAGACGTACCTGCCGTCGACTTGAAAGGAGGTACAGGAGATCACTCAATCAAACAGATTTAAATCGTTGGGTTGCTGAAACGAGAAAGAAATTCGATCTTTTCCGTCGGAAAAAAGACCAGTACTGGTTAAATAGATTTAAGAATGATGGTCTCTCTAGCAGAAAGCTCTGGCGATCGATGAAACTATTGCTTGGAGACAGCGTGGATCACGATCAATCGGTGGGCGGGCTCAGCGCTGATGGTTTCACCGACTATTTTCAAAAGAAAGTCGAATTGATTAGAAATTCGTTTGAGCACTCTCCTCCGCCAGAGATTAAGCAGTCATTCTCCGGTGATTTACTCGATTCCTTCAAACCGATTACTGAAGAGGAAATTCGGTCGATCATTTTATCGTCTCCATCGAAAACCAATGAAGGTGACCCCATACCTACTTTTCTTCTCAAGGAGCTTATCGATGTCCTTCTTGGATATATAACCGCTATGATCAATGCATCGCTTCAACAGGCGTTATTACCATCTAGTGAAAAAGAGTCTCTTATTATTCCTAGACTGAAAAAGCAAAATTTAGACTCGGGTGACTATGCTAGTTATCGTCCGATTTCTAATCTTACTTTTATATCTAAGACGATTGAGCGTGTTATTGCAGGTCAGATGTTGGCTCACTTGAATAAGTATCATCTGCTTCCTAAAACTCAGTCAGCCTATCGACAAAATCATTCAACTGAAACGGCGCTTCTACACATTCTCTCTGATGCGTTTAAGGCTGCTGATAAAGGCAAAGTGACCATGCTGATCCTACTCGATCTTACAGCCGCCTTTGAATTGGTTGATCATGAAATTCTTCTGCAAAGGCTGCGACTGAGAATGGGTTTGGATGGTGCGGCCCTGCTATGGATTAGAACGTATTTAACCGACCGAACAATGCGTGTATGCTATCATGGATCTGTGTCCAGTACTAGAAAGATGCTCTGCGGAGTTCCACAGGGGTCCATTCTGGGCCCTCTGCTGTTTGCTATATTTATCAGTGAACTCGGAAGCATTGAGACTAATCATCAGCTTAACACACACTATTATGCCGACGATATTCAATTGTATCATTCTCACTACCCTGATGACGCTATGCAAGCAGCCGAATTATTATCTAATGGCATTGGACAAATTCAGGAATGGCTAAGCGCGAATAGACTTAAATTAAATCCATCGAAGTCAGAACTGATATGCCTGGGACAGAAGCGGCAGATCAAAAAAGTAATGCTTGACCGAGTCAGGGTCGGCTCTGATCAGATTCTGCGCTCAAAGGTCGTTCGGAATCTAGGCGTGTTCCTTGATGAAAATCTGTCAATGGCTGATCACATAAGTAGGGTGGTATCAAGAGGTTTTCTTGAATTGCGTAAATTAAGATCGATAATAACCTCGGTGACGCGTGAGGTGGCATTGACGCTGGTTCATGCGCTGGTCTGCACACGGTTAGACTACTGTAATAGTCTATTGGCTCAAATTAACGGCACACAGTTAAAGAGACTACAATCATTGCAGAATGCAGCTGCTCGGTTGATAACTGAGATGCGAATGAACCAGCACATTTCGCCAGTTCTTCGTGAACTACACTGGCTTCCGGTGATCTACAGAGTACAGTTTCAAAATTATCTCGTTGGTGGACAAATGTCTTCGTGGAGATGCACCAGAATACCTGCAAACTGAATGTAGGCTTGTTCGATCATCTGATAGAGCTCATGGATTAAGATCATGTGACACGCGATTACTCGTCATCTCTCGGACTAATTCAAAATTCGGTGATCGTATGTTCTCGAAGCTTGGCCCAGCCTACTGGAACACTCTTCCGTTAGAACTTCGAGATCGAATTACTACACGGGACATTTTTCTATCGAGACTGAAGACGTTTCTTTTTGAACAATCAGCAGCGGCGTATTAGTGTTTTAATGCGCTTCGTAATGTTCTATCTAATCTAATCTAATCCTCTAAGTGTGTGTGCTATAGTTGACTATAGCCAGGGCTTTTTTTCAGTGGGAACGCATGGGAACGCCGTTCCCACACCTGTTTTGTCAGATTGCATATATAATTATGGATATGTAATAATGTGTTTGGGAAGTGGAGATGTGCAGGTCACACCTGTTTTGTTGATGAGTAAAAAGGGATGGGTTCCCAAACCTTTTTTCCTAGAAAAAAAGCACTGACTATAGCTATAGGTATGAAGTGGAGATGTGCAGGTATACCCGTACCTGTGGGTTGGGTCCAGTACCATATACGGGTTGGGTACGACCATATGGGTATAGTGCTACGGGTACATCCGTTTTTACCCGTAAAACATGATATTTTCTCACTACTATAGCAAATTAGCAATGCAGTAATAGAAAAAATATTATTGAGTAAAGTGTATTAGTGTAACTTGTATATCGTGTTCAGTTTGTCAGACAGTTATATGCCACTGCATGCATTTTACTTACTGAAAGCATAAAGGAAATACAAATGACTTTATCTGACGTCATAAGTAAAATAGCAAACATAATCAAACATAAAATCACTGCAATGGCCTCCTGCAGTGATAATGTTCCTTTGGCAAATCGTTTTGTTGTTTAACTTCAGCTCTAATGCCTGCTCATAGCTAAACTATATCTACCAAATATTATAAACAGGCCCATCTAGTCTTCTAGTCCATGTATGACCTTCATGTAAGCTTAGGCTAGCTGACTAGCGCCCAGCCCACAATGTTACAAATGACACTAAACCTCAGTCAAATTCAATAACCTCAACAGCTAGCAAGGCAAATTTCTACAATTTTTCTCAGATAAAATACAGTATCTAGCATCAGGCTCAAATTTCCAACATACCGCCCACCAACAGAAGACAACTGCTCACTGCCAAAAACCCCCTCCCCAATATTCACAGCATTCCACCCCACCAATCTCTGAGAACATACAGATAATTATTTTCTCTTTGATAGATAAAAGTGTTTGCTGGCGTTATTGCAGTGATAATGTTCCTAAATCAGTGTTTTGTTTAACTTGGGCCAGTAATGCCCGTTTAGCTAAACCTATCTCTGTCTTCAGGCCCATCTAGTTTCCATCAACCTTCATGTGCTAGGCTAGCTGACTAGCTGTATTACCACCCATTACTACCTCAGTCAAAAAAACCAACAGCTAGCAGGCAAATGATTTTTCTAGATAAAATAGTATCTAGCATCTTAAATTTAAATTTTATATCTAAACTTGTGCCAAAAACCCCTCCACATTATCCACAGCATTCCACTTAATCTCTGAATAAATTACATCTTTCATTGCATAATAAACAGTGTTTCTATTATTCCAACCCAATCTGTGTTTTGATGTCGAAAGTTTCATTCAACTGAAACTGCTCTGTCTCCTGGCTGTTCCATCAACCTATTATATTACTGAAAAACCAACACTCGACCCAAATGATTTTTCTAGCTATGGCCTATCTTAAATTTAAATTTTACTAGAAAGATGCCAGCTCGCAGTGCAGGATAATACTAATCCAATACCTATACCTAATACCCAGTGGCGGCTCTAGGATTTGGCAAGTGGGGGCCGTTGGGGTGGCAACTTCTAATCATGGGGGCCAACCATTTGTTGTTTAATGTGTGTAGTATTAAGTACAGTAGCATCATTTCACACTTTTCTTAGGGCCACTGAAAAATTTTTGCCAAATTTTAGGCAATTTAGGCAAATTTTAGGCAATTTTGGCAATTTGGAGCCAATTTTGCAAATACCCAATTTTAAATATTTTTTGATAAACATTTTTATATATAGTATATATATATATAGTATATATATAGTATAGGGTCTCAATAGGGGGGCCTGGGGGCGTTAAAATCTCAGCAACTGGGACCATTTGTGCCCCTGTACACGTATTTTTGGAGCCGCCACTGGTAACTTAAAACTTATTTTACTAGACTTGTCTGAACAATTTTTACACCATAGATCATGCAATCCTTCTCCATGGACTTGAACATTGGTTTGGCTAAATCAGGTACTGCATTACAGTGGTTACCACATCCCACCTTCAACATCGCTGTCAATCTGTTTATTGTAAATGGTACAATAGTCAAACTCAGTTAAATTAGATTTTGAAGGTAACAGACAGAGATCTGTTACAGATAAGGATTTAATATTATAGATATCTAAACTTGTTGAACACATTGTGACTATCATTTCTATGCTAAATGTACAGTTATTCATTGCATAATTTGATGATAAAACCTCTTCTGGGTCACTAGAAAATTTATCCATCTATCAAACTAAGATCCTTATCTGGCTGTCTCTCTCATTATTATATTCAAGCGTTCTGATTATGGACTATTGGTAGACGGTTTAGACCGTTTAGTGGCGGCTCCAGGATTTGGCAAGTTGGTGGGCGATGTTCAAGGGCGTTGCTATTGGTAACAATTGGGGCCAACCATTTGTTGTTAGGTTTAGTATTAAGTCACAGTAGGGCATCATTTCACACTTTTCTTAGGGGCAAGAAATTTTTTGCCAAATTTTAGGCAAAAATTTGTGCAAATTTTAGGCCACAGTTGCGTGATTTGGGCCAATTAGGCCTAAATTTGGCACAATTTTTAAATAGGTTTGTTGATAAATTTTTAATATGAAATGTTGTTCATATGAATTCAATGATTGGGTATTAGGTATAGGTATTAGTTAGGGTATCCTCAACAGGGGCAACATCTTTCTAGTATGACATTAAAACTATTTTGAGATAAGTAAACTTATTACTTAAACCCTTTACAGACCAGGAGAAAAGAAAACTGGTAACTGCGCTTATTTTGAGACGTCCTAACTTACCAGTGTTTTTTGACACCATAGATAATATTGGATTTTTTCAACCTCCAATTGTTCTGATTCTTTGGTTAAAACAATCAGGTATACATTAATGTGGTGCACATCCCACTTTCAAAGCATCGCTGTCAAAATTGTTAATTAAAATGGTGCTATCTGGTCCTAAAACAGTCAGTTAAATTAGATTTTTGTGTTCCAAGCTGTGCATAAAATTTTTTAGGTAACCTCTCCTTTTCAAAGATGTTATATACAAGAAACAAAATAAATCAAAAATTTTCAAAATTGGGCCATATTTGTTGACTATCATTTCTATGCTGAGCACCCTCTGTTATTCATTTGCATGAATTCAATGATTAAAATTAGATATAGGTATTGGATTAGTATTAATTGCGAGCGAGCATCCATTTCTCTGAAAAATGTTCAGTCTTGGATGTTTAGTAATAAGCTTGCATTAAACCCTTCAAAACCCGAGTTTTTACTTCTTGGTGCATCTTTTAATTTAAGTAAATTTGAGGACATGCATTCCTTTAAATTTGACAACATTTCAGTTAATCAGTCAGTCTGACCTAGGTGTAATATTTGACAAAAACCTGTCTTTTAATGATCACATAAATAAGGATAGCAGAGCTACTCATTTTCAAATCAGAGACATTCGACGAATTCGTGATCTAGTGCCGAAACCTGCTCTGATTCCTCTTGCCAATGCTCTTGTCAGCAGTAGGCTTGATTATTGCAATTCCCTTTACAATGGTATGGCCAAATCTAATATACAAAAACTTCAAAGGATTCAGAATTCTGTGGCTCGGGCCATTACAAAAACTCGCAAACATGATCACATTAGACCTGTCCTTCAAAAGTTACACTGGCTGCCAGTAGAACAGAGAATTGATTTTGACTGGTGTCCTTGTTTTTAAAATTCTGCAGTCTGGCCAACCTCAATATTTAAAATCCATGATAAACCATCCGAAACATTATCATTCAACAAGATTTGCTGATTCATTGTTAAATGTACCTAGAACAAACACTGAAATTGGTAAGAGAGCTTTTTCTATTTCTGGGTCAAAAATCTGGAACTCTCTCCCTCTGGTTGTCAGATCTTCCAATAAACTGAGCATTTTCAGATCTAGGCTTAAAACACATCTCTTCCAACTAGCATTTCCTCCATAGTCTGTCTTGCTGTTTCCCTCTGACTGATCTCTGGAATGACCTGGTCTTTTGCGGATGGATTTGAAGTACCATTGGTTGTTTCTGCCCCAAGCGCCCCCAGTCGACTCAGCTGTGAATGAGTACATCGGGTGTTAACTCGGTGGAAGGAAAGGCGGCGAGGGAAAGGCTGGCAATCCGCTCTCATTCAGCCGTTGCCGTATATAACGGAAGTCGCTAACCCTTCGGTTCCCGACGGGTCCGCGATGGGCTATGGGTTGTACCTTTACCTTTATATATCAATCAATCAATCAATCAATCAATAAACTTCTATGGCGCCACTATCATAATGCCCAGGGCATCAGCCGATGGCGCACCAAATCCAAATAGAATTAGAGCCAGGTCAATCCGGAAGATCAGTCAGAACAGCGGGGGAGCAATCTAAGGGGGATAAGCCAAGTCAAACAGGTAAGTTTTAAGACCAGATCTAAAAAATGATAAATTTTTAGTTTGATATTGGTAATGAATTCCAAAGCTTAGGGCCACACACTGAGAAACAACTAATGCCAATGACAGTGCGAGAATAAGGAACAACAAATGAAAGTCCTGCCAAATACCTAGTTGGTCGAGGGATTAGTCGCATCTTAAGGTAATAGGGTTCATTATATGATATGGTTTTAAATACCAAAAGACAAATTTTATAATTAATTCGGTATTTGATAGGAAGCCAATGTAGGGACTGTCTAGCTGGAGTTATATGTTCAAATCTTGGAGTTTTGGATATTACTCTAACTAAGGAATTTTGTACTCTCTGGAGTTTCTGCATATTTGAATTTGTGATGCCAAAAAGCAGGGAATTGCAATAATCGAGGCGACTAGATACCAATGCATTGGCTAACTGAATAAGAACAGGCTTAGGGAGGAGATGTCTGATGCGATAGATGTCCCGAATGTGATAATGAGAAATTTTGCAGACTGAATTTATGTGACTAGTAAAAGAGAGGGAAGAGTCAAATATCACACCAAGGTTGCGAGCAGAAGTACTTCTAGGGACAACAGCGGAATCTCCTAATACTACGGATTTCAGATATATTATATATATTTAGATATATTATTATATATATATATATTGTATGTGTATATATATATATATATATATATATATATATACTGGCAATTTCTACAGGGTCTCTTTTAAAAGGTCTATTTTATTGCTTTCAGTCATATGGAATCCATGGGAGAAGGGATTGCATATGGATGACTTGGGTGACAACTACTTACACATGCTTTGTGTCGAAGCTGGAAGAGTGTCCAATGCCATTGAATTACAGCCAAAGGGATCATTTACAGCTTCACAGTCACTCAGCATTGTCTGAACTTGTTTCTTGATGCTTTATATGCATCTATTTTATATTATTTGTATATACAAATTTTGCTGCTTCTGATGTTAAATAAATTTCTGATTAAATCTCGATAGTAAAATTCTCAAATCAGCTTAGCTGATATTTTCGAAAATTGCATATTTTTCTTCCTTTTAGCATACAAACAATATATCCATTCATATATTTTAATTCTGAAATTTTCAAACAAAATTGAATTGCATATAATCTACCAGTAAATTGAACCAAAATTGGATTCTGCTCAAAGCACCTCTGCTGTCAAATATTTTGACTACTAGAACTACCATTTAGCTTGAGAGTGACACGGTAACAGTTACCACTGGAAAACGGCGGTAATGGGGAACATTTGGCCAAGAAGTATGTGGGGATGAAGTGGGGCTCAGAGAAATTTTTGGGGGTGGGGATGGGGATAAAAAAGTCCCTATGTCACTCTCTAATAAAGGCATTATTCATTATCTTCATTCTTTGAAAAGATTGCTTTGATTCGAGTAAGTTGCACAAATGGATTGGGAATGTTTTGAAATAATGTTTATAAAATTTACAGTGGAGTTCTTTCAATTAATTGCTGATTTGACTATTTTTTGCTAATATTTGGGGACACATTACTTAATTCAGTCATTGCATAATTCAACTGCATATTATTTGCTTGAACACCATAAGCAATAACTATTTCAAAATATGTGGTTGAAGTTGAAATAAATGTTTCTCATGTTCTTTCATGCATCATAGTTTAATGCTACACTTTAATATTTTGAAGTTGATATAGTGGTTTAATCTTGCCAACAAATTCATTATTGGGAAAGCTGCAAGAAAAAAACAATAAGCAATTACTTTCAATCAGATCATCTTTCCAAATGTAGTTCAACAGATTGTTTATTTTCTTGATCGTATCTGCACTCTGTTGTGGTTTTATTGAAATGGGATGCAGCTGTACAGTGCCTTTTACTTGCAGGATGATTATCATCATCAGTGATGTATGGTAATTCTGGTGGACTTTGAGAACTATCACTTGCTCTCATTTGCAGGTTATGGATGCAAACCTCAGCTGATGCTTGCTCTGCAAATTTTTTTGATTTATCCCTGAAATCAACAGAAACATTAGCTCCATGAGTTAAATCGGCTCAACTAACCTTGCATTGTCAGGTATACTGGTGATCTTCTAATGGTTCTAATTTAGAAGTTCACTTTAATACAGGTCTTTGAATGCACAACAGACATAAAATTCACCACTACCATTAACTCATATAATTCTTCTATTTAAAAAAATTCTGTCTACTTGCTTAAGTCACTTATTTTCCAAAATCGTATGGGTTGTTCTGTGTCAGCTGGGCCAGTTGACCATCTCAGAATCTGATAGTTTTGCCCATTTGTAAGGTATAAATATCCAGCAGATAATCAAAATTTCATGGCTTAATGTCAATTACCTTCAGAGTTTCCTGTCCTAATTTGCAAAGAAAAGTTAATATTTTTCAGTTTGAAGAACCATCAATACAATAACCCCCTATATCAACATCAGTTGTGCCAAATATTGGTCAAAGTAAAGCAAGGAAACCCATGTTGACAGTTTGCCATTTAATTCAAAATTTCCACAATTAAATATACAAAAATACAATATACAACAAAGGCACTATACAAATTTTTAAAGAAACAATGCGACCATGCATGTCTTTCTTGTCTCCTAGTCTTTACCATGTCTCAAAATACTTCAACTTAACCATTTTCTAGTTCTTGATGCATATGGGAAGAAAAGGTAATAATTACAATTAGCAAATATTATTTCTGTTAAGCACATTTTACCAGATTGTTGATGTATATTTCTGACCCTGAAATCTTAAAATAGATCGAAACATTCGCTCAGACGGATGACAAACCTTTACACAAAACAAAAAACCTTTACAAAGCATGACTTGATTTGAAGTCTTTAAGACACTTCTAACATTTCTGAAAGGACTAACAGTATAACTAGCTGCAAACTTTGATCTTAGACATGTTAATATTTTTTTGAACAATCTAGAGTATAAAAAACAAGGCAAGTTGTCTAAAAATCTGACATATCTATAATTTTAGAATTTTACAAAGATACCAAGTACAGTAAACCATATACACCAGAACATAACAAATGATGTCAAATAAAACTAACTGTATCATATTTTGGAGCTGTATAATTGTGCCGCATGGCCCATTGGTGAAGAACAAACTTTGGACTAAGACTGTTTTTACAAAGACGCCTGAAAGCAGATAATTCAGCAAAAGAATATAAAAAATTAAATTTTTTTGTAACTATAAGAAAAACAGTTTTGCTAAAGTTTGCAGACATGTACTGGCAACCTTTAACTCTGTGGTATTAGAATTAATAATCTCCTAATAATGCATATAGCACCTGCTCAGGCAAGGGCTTTACAATTACCCTCTATAATCAGTCATAGTGCTATTTAAACAGCACTAAAGAATAGATTGATATCGATTGATATCCAGTGACTGAGTATAAATAAAGTATAGCTTCAAATTTAATTAGTTATAATTGTGTTTTTGGAAATTAGGTTGAGCTTTAGTAAATCAGCCAACAATGGCTTTCTTGGGTGCAGATCAAAAGGTAAAATCAATTTTCATGAATATAATGCACATCCTTAACCTTTTCCTATCCACTGTCCCCCTCTGGGGGACCTTCAAAAAATGTCATT
The DNA here is from genome assembly GCA_018105865.1 of Metaphire vulgaris. Classification (NCBI taxonomy): domain Eukaryota; kingdom Metazoa; phylum Annelida; class Clitellata; order Crassiclitellata; family Megascolecidae; genus Metaphire; species Metaphire vulgaris. The sequence goes on along the minus strand of CM030860.1, from coordinate 3,881,044 downwards.
GTGATCCAGTGACCTTACACTAGCTATCCTTTGGCTCTCTACTGGCTACAAACTAAAAATAGTATATTACATAATGATTGTGCAGGGTTTTTCCTAACGGAAAATCACACACAGTCGTACTTTGTTGAAACAAACCTTTTTTTGATAAAATATCGAGCAAGTTTGTGTAAAAATAGCAAGTACAAAACAGTGCTTTTGTAGGAAAGAAGTTTTGAAGTGAATTTACAAACTTAAGTGATAGTAATGATGAAATACTGAACGTATTGACAGTTTTAGTGAAAGCTAATGTTATTCTGATGAACTATTACAATAGATTGTTGACAGTGCAAGTGCTAACGGTGATATAGGCCTGGCGAACCTATCTCTCAAACGACATTCTGTCTGGACCAAATCTACTACTAAATTGTATTTCTATTGTGGTTATTTGACAGTTTTTGTGTTGAGGTTAGCTTTAAACCTTCAATAATAATCAAACTTCGCCAGTTTTTTCTTATTACTACGTATATTCAGTAGTTATATGGCAACAATGGAAATGTCACGCTTTTTCGCCCCAAAATTAGGATAGATACGGGAATGATGCAAAAAATTAATTGGATAGGAAAAGGTTAAAGCTTCACACCCTTACACGTTTACCTTGACCACCTTGGTAAGCTTAATTATTGCTGACAGAACTGTGAATGTTGCAAATGTCAAGAGATTCACTTGTAGAAGTTCCTGAGCCTGTGTTTACTGTAATGAATGGGAAAATGTGTACCGTAATATCTTATTAAACAGAGATTCCACTGTTAGTCAGGCTGAAGTGACACCTGCCTTTGTTTAACTGAGCTAATAGCTAGCAATAGTCATTAAGACCACCCACATTGTGGTTCCTAGTTGTAGTCTCCCTCGCCTCTCCCACTCCCCGCAAGTTGTCTCCATCTCTCTCCCTCTGACAGCAGACACTTTGTACTACAATAGACTAAGCTGTCAAAGTAATTAATGTGGCTCCATGTCGTCATCCCCTGTCACCCTCTGCCCCTCTCCTTACAAATTGTCTCCATTTTTTCTTTCTACCCTTCTCTCTCTCTTTCATTAAATGTCCGCTGTTTTGCCATTCAAATGATCTGCCAAATGCTAAAGAAAGTGCCAGTAAAATTAAGTCTTTGGGGGAAAATGAGGAAAAGTTTCTCTAATTTTGGTATTATATGAATATAATATGCACCCCTAACTTTATCGTAAATTCTGAGTTTAAAAAGTGCACACTATACTCGAGATTTTACGGTAGGTTGAATTTATGGTATTCTGGCTGTCACATAGAAGTCAGTCCTATGTTACATTCATGAGCAGATAATATGCTTCAACTCTAGTCACTAAACATTGTGAGATGTCAAAGAATTCCTACAACCAAATACCAGTGAACATATATTACCAACTACACCTGTCATATTTGCAATCCATCTCATAGACTGTGGAACCATCTGGGTCTAGATGAGATTTCAACTGAGACAAATTTGTTCCAAGTTGAAGCCGCTTCATCTGATGACTAGATACTACACTGTCATGGTAGCTGGTCATTTCCCAGATGGCACTACACATACAAAAGACTTAAATCACACAACTTAAATTCTGCACAACAGTCAGTTTGTGTTACATACTGTGCCTCTAAATTAACAGCTAAATAAATGGCCAAGCTAAGAATCAAATTAAAATACTTAGGGTTTCAGAAATAAACTTCTGCAATACGTGTGAAATTTTGTCACCAGATATCTCTGACAGAAGGGGCTGATAAAAGCAAGCGGCCACTTGGAAGCTCAAGTTCTTCGTGTAACATTTGCTGGATGCAATACTTTGTATTTGGCAATGGAGCATCGTACTGAACAGCCTGAAACACCAATGAACAACCAGCAAGAGTATGAAAGAGCAGAAATTTATTAAAAGCAACAATATACAAAAGAAGTCATTTAAAATTCACACAAATGACTTCAATAACATAGAACCATTAACCTATTTACCATTTGTTTAAATTTTTAAATCTCTTTCCATCAGGTCAGGTCAGCATCCTCCAGCTGTGTCCAGCTATTGACTTCTCAATGACATCTCTCCAAAGTTCTCTGTCCTTTGCTATTTCTTCCAAAGTCATTCAGTGTCTTCGTCAGTTTTTCCATTGAGATTCGGCCCTGTCATGTGCAGATCCTCTTCCAATCCGTCCACCCATCGTCTTTTTAGTCTTCTTTTAGATCTTCTCCCCTCTGGCTTGTAGTTGAAAATTTGTTTTGGGTTTCTTATTTCTTCCATTCTGAGTATGTGTCCAGTCCATTTCATTCTTCTCTTTCTGATAACTTCCATGATGCTCAGTTGCAGTGTTCTCTCTCCAACTTCTTCATTTGTTATATGTTCTTTGTATCCAATCCTTAGTATTCTTCTAAGCCATTTACTTTCTGTTGCTATTAATTTTTTCTGTGTTTCTTTTTTTATGGTCCAAGATTCACATCCATAAATTAGTATTGGTATTACACAAGTGTTGAGAATTCTTAGTCTTGTTTTCATCCCAATGTCATGTCTTTTGAAAATGTTGGTATGGATGACCTGCATTTGAAGTTCCTGAAGAAGTGATTATTTGAATTTATAGAGGGTTTCATGGATCTTGTTCAGGGGCAGGGCCAGATGTTTGAGAGTGGGGGTTAGGGTTAGGGACAACTCTAACCCTAACTCTAGGGTTAGGGATAACACTAACCCTGAAGCTGAACAACTTTACTTTTACAACATTAGAATTCGTTAGAATTACTATTCCAGACACAATGAGTGCATTAAATAACTTTTAAAGGGGTTCTGAGGGCAGAGCCCCCAGTGGGGTCCAGGGGCCCAGCCCCTGGTCAGGGGGGCAAAGCCCCCCTGAAGCTGAACAACTTTTACTTTTAGCAACTAAAGACGCATAAACATGCATTGTAATAGCTATGCATGTACAGTAACGCAGCTGTGAATACATGCAAAGACTGCATCATCTGCATGGATAATAATTTCAAGATGACTGCCAACTTTAAAGTGTATTAAAGTGAACCATACATAATTATATTGCAGTTCACATTATGAATTTATAACGTTCCAGTTTCTACTAACTCAAAGGCTAACGGAACGCAATCAACATACAAACACTGTAACACAAAAAGTCAAACACAATAACAATCAATAATATTAATAGCAACAGGTTCTTATTTAGTTATTTAAATATAACAATAATCTACTACATCAATATTATCTAGCTAGTAACTACCAACCTAGTGATCCAAAACATCGACAGACAAAGCAAAACACTGCATCAGTCCTGATGCTGTATTCGGGTCATTCCGCATCAAATCAACACAGTCATCGGACGTCACCGTCTCAGATTTTGATGAAAATTGGCACAATTGTTCATCCCCATGAGTAATGTTGAAAACCATAATATTAAAGTTTTGGGTCAACCCATGTCCAAACTATGGGTCATGAAACTTTGGTCGACCGGCACCAACTCGGGACACTAAAACTGTAATATCTCCACTTCTATGATAGCTAGAGACATGATCTTTGCACCAAACTTTAGCTTTTTGAAAGCCCTATCTGGGCCAATCAACAGGTACACCAAGAGTTTGAAAACCAAAAGAACAGAAGCAGTCGTACCACATAATTTGACATTTCGACCAATACGTATGCAACAATATTTATGATTTTATTTGTGGATAAGTCTTACATTGTGAGGAATAAATGGTGAAAATTTCAGAGTGGGCACTCTTATAGTTTTTATGCAATGATTAAAAGAATATTCGCCCCAATGCAAAATCGCAATTAAAACATTCCTGTTAAACATTGCATTCACTAAGTGATTGAGCTAATTTAGTGTGCCAGTTGCATCTGACACTTAGGCAAATCTGTGACAGTTTACCTTACATTTAAAAGTATTTTTATTGAAGTATTCAGTATAATAAGCTGTACTTAATACGGTACTTTGCAAAATATCACGAATACATAACAGAACAGCAGAAGATGGAGCTCAACATCATAGCACAGTTAATGAAAAGCATGAAGAATATAAATCTATTCAAGGTACTTTATTTACTTGACTTTACTCTTGTTTTGTGCTTTATTTTCTGTGTTCATATCTTTGTTCTTGTGCTTGAAGGTTGTTATTCTGTTTGCAAGGGCTTAAATCAGTATTAGGTAACTTAGTTTGATACAGTAATTTCATGTAGAACAAGTAACTTAGAACATAGGTATTTCATTAGTTTTTACTTTAGAATACATAGAATAGCTGTCTAGCAGACACAAAGTTTCATGCTATTATTAAAATACCAGTCTGTATATATTGGTCCAGTATTTCTCCAGTCTAATCCTGACTGCAGTTCTGAACAAGAATCCTTAAGATCAAGTGTTAGAAGAAAAATGAATGTGAAATTGCCTAATATTTGTGTCTGCTATCTTTAACACATGCTGATACTGATGTAAAAGCATCATAAGTTGGACTGATTAACTGATTTTTCTGTCTAAATAAGTTTGTCTATTGTATTTGAAAGCCTATGAACACCAGTGAAATCGTTAGACTGCCAGCAATGGCTTCAAGCAGTGAAATGACGGTGTATCTCAATTTAAAAGACTATGCAAACAGTGCTGTGATCATCTTTCTGTACTGTGTACAGACCTTGTAACTAATTTAAAGTCTGAGTGATGGCTGAGATGTGATTGCACCTGCACTGAGCTCTCTCAATCCCTGAGTTTTCCTGAACTGTGCTATGCTGTTGAGCTCCATCTTCTGCTGTTCTGTTATGTATTCGTGATATTTTGCAAAGTACCGTATTAAGTACAGCTTATTATACTGAATACTTCAATAAAAATACTTTTAAATGTAAGGTAAACTGTCACAGATTTGCCTAAGTGTCAGATGCAACTGGCACACTAAATTAGCTCAATCACTTAGTGAATGCAATGTTTAACAGGAATGTTTTAATTGCGATTTTGCATTGTGACGAATATTCTTTTAATCATTGCATAAAAACTATAAGAGTGCCCACTCTGAAATTTTCACCATTTATTCCTCACAATGTAAGACTTATCCACAAATAAAATCATAAATATTGTTGCATACGTATTGGTCGAAATGTCAAATTATGTGGTACGACTGCTTCTGTTCTTTTGGTTTTCAAACTCTTGGTGTACCTGTTGATTGGCCCAGATAGGGCTTTCAAAAAGCTAAAGTTTGGTGCAAAGATCATGTCTCTAGCTATCATAGAAGTGGAGATATTACAGTTTTAAGTTGGCTGGTCGACCAAAGTTTCATGACCCATAGTTTGGACATGGGTTGACCCAAAACTTTAATATTATGGTTTTCAACATTACTCATTGAGATGAACAATTGTGCCAATTTTCGTCAAAATCTGAGACGGTGACGTCCGATTTTATTCAAAAGCGTGTTGATTTGACGTGGAATGACCCATTCTAGGCACTGACACATTTCCTCCCGCTCGTACCAGGAACTCTGAAAACGCAAATTTCGCTTCCCACTAGCTGGATACTCACCAATTGCTGGCCTGGTTGGTCCTTGGTTAATAACTTCATCACGATTGCGATCGTGAACAGTCTCAGTGGCTGAATCACGAGACATTCTAACTACTTAAGAAGTTAAGCTGAAATTTAGCTTTGCTAAATACTACTTAAAGTCAGTGTAGCCAAGTCATTTTTCTAGCTGGATGCCAAAAGCACTGAATTTGGATGCCAAAATAGCCCGCTGGGATGCCAAATCGTGATTTGACATAAATAGATATATAGAGAATGCTTGATACTTAGACTAGCAGAGCCAATCCTAAGCCATCCACTACCCCCCCCACCCACAAAAAAATTCTCTGAAATTTTGCACGAACCTCACAGGTGGCCCTGATGATAAGTGGAGGTGTTTAAACTCCCGTGGCCCCACCACTGATCTTGTTTTATGATTTTTGTCAGCCACGCTATGGCTGACATTTGCACGGCTGCATCGGTGGCAGTGACGATGTTGGCAATGCTGTACAAATGGCTGAGAATTATACTAAAATATTTAAAAGCAGTGAATAAATAGACCAAAAGCAAGATGACTTACATATTTCAAATATTTTCTAATAACATTTTCAATTGGTTCCATGCCATTCTGTGAAAATATAGAAGGATTCCATTGAGCAGCACGAGCAATCATCACAGATGTGGCCCCTGTATCATCACGAAATTTTTTGATGTCATCATAAGAGTTCATTTCAGAGGATCCTCCACTAATTAAAAAAATTTTACAGCAATTTATATGAAACAACTGCAAATAACCATAAAATAGAAATTTTATGCACTATGGTTTATAGCAAGGGCCAGTTCGGTTGCTGGCAAATTGGTTGGAGCCGGTTCGGTCTGTGCAAACCATTTGTTAAAATACCAATCCATTCACACAAACCAATAGTTAAAATACCCATCAGTTTGCACAAACCATTTAAAATATCAATTGGTTCAAGAAGATGACCACTTCAACAATTTGCTGCAGGGTGATGCAAAACAAGCATGGAATGCTTTTCATGTTGTGTCTATAAACTGTCTCGATAATGTTAGGGCAGAAAACTGCAAGGAACTAGTAGAAGACCTGCAGATATATTGGAAACTTGGCTGCATTATGTATCTAAAGATCCACTTCCTTCATTCCCATTTGGATTTCTTTCCTAGCAACTTCGATATGGTTAGTGATGAACATGGTGAACGTATTCATCAAGATATCACAATAATGGAACAGAGATATGAGGGAAAATGGTCCACTGCCAAGCTGGTTGAATACTGGTAGACACTCCCTCAAGATGCTTCCTAACAGCTGTACAAGAGTCAAGCAAAGAAATTTAAGGCATAGTCTATGACTTGATTTTTATAGGTATTAATTAACCATAGGCCTATTATTACTGTTGCCATGCATTAAGGTAATAAACACTGATATGGAGAAAAATGAATTTCTTCGGATGGAAGACAAAGACTGGCAAAGAAGATCATGCTGGGAACCATGAATGGAGAAAATTGAAGAGGCAGATGGAGAAGAGAGTGGTTAGATGACATCGTGGAATGGGGCATGTGCAGCTACACATCCTAACCAGAGCAACACAAGACTGAACAAGATGGAGACAAATTGTCAATCATGCTGTCGATGCCTATGGGTATAGCAGCCATGAAGCTGGGTGATGATGATGATGATGATGATTATGTATATAAATATAACAGACAACCTTCATACAGTATATCTTCTTTGTCTGCATCAGTGAACCAGGTGTTGACTAATTAGCATCACACCCAAAATGGAAGCACATCTGAGAAAGTTGAATTCAATTAAACTTGACCTAGATTACTAGTCAAAATCATTTTATTCAGCATATATTTAAACATTAAGAAGTCATTCATTTCCAGTTTATAGAAGATTTAAATACTATTAGAATATAAGTCTTCTCATCAAACCTACTTAGCAATGATTGGTATGGAAACAGACTTAGCAACAGTTTCTATGACATCATTGTGATTTGCATGATTTGGTCGTTCCTCTCGTAGTCGACCATGAACAGCAATTGCTTTCACTCCAGCTGCCTCAATCAACTTAACCAATTCAACTGTGTCCTCAACCTGTGTACATTATCAAACAACAGTTAGTCTTAAAATGTATGGAAGTAACAGTGTCATAAATACCGTAGAACCCCGTTATATTGAAGTTAACGGGACTGTGATAAATACTTCAAAATATCCGAGGTTCGTTATATCTGATTCCTGGTCAACTGAAGCCAAAATTTAGGTTTTGGCAAATACGCATGTCCAGCTATTATACCATCTAGAATTTCGAACTGTAACCCACTTTTTAAATTATGAAATCTTTTCCCTTAAAATTTCAATATTGAAATGTTGTTTGTCAAAGCTGGCAACTAATGAGGTCACACTGACAGACCAGTCAGCTGGCAGTGAACTAACTCATTGACCCCGAGGACAAAGTACAGTAAGTAAAGTTTACCCAAGGAACAGAAGTCTGAATAAGGAAAGGAGGGAGGGATTGAGGCCCGCTATGGATGATGGCTTTGTTTACAGGTAGACTCGAAGACGGAAACCATGGTAGCGTTTTTGAATGGCTGCAAAGCCAATCTAGATCACTGCTTTTCAAACATTCTGATGCTGCAGTACTCCATAGCTGTAACAACCTAGCCTCACTGCCCTTCGGATGTTGACTATTGCCTGGCAGATCATATACCTTCCCCATAGCTATTTTAAGAAAAGCCGAGTGCCTAAAGGTGCAGGGCCACTAGCGTTCATTGAGCACGTGCTTGCACAGGAACAAAGCAAGCTCGCATTGGCCGCCTGAATGATAAGCCGCTTTCAAACGACGGCTGGGCCACTAGCATACTTTCAGCGCCGGTTGAGTGTGGGGGGAGCGAGTGGAACCTGTTCTTTGCACGCCAGATCATGTTTGCACATTCAATCCTCCTTTCCTTGACCTACTTTCTGATTGTCCATCCAATCACGCGCGAGTTCTACATTAAGAGCGCCAAAACAACGATAAACAGTCGATTGACTCGGATTTTTCCACAAAAAGACGGCTCACTTTATTTTATTTACTAAGAATGTGTACGATTTAACGATTTTGAGTGAGGTGGCTGCCCGTCCTATCCTATGGGATAGCCGGACGGAAGATTAGAAAGATTAACAACGTAGAAATAAAAGTCGATGTAGAAGTGGGCACATAAAAGTGTAAGTCTTTTCAAGAAATAACTCATTTTATGCAGTTTCAGAGTTTCACATTTTCTTACTGGTCCAATTTGCTGTAGGCAGGGGAATTGTAATGGTAATTCTGTTCAGAAATTACCTATTGCTAAAAATCGCAGCGCCATACAAAGTCTCTCCCTTGGTGATATACTCCGACGCATTCTTGTGTCTTCTTTTTGCGATGTCATGTTCAATACGTGATAACAAATCTTCAAAGGCAGCCAAATACATTCTCAAAAAATTGTGAAACGACTGTTGGTCTGTCGTAAGTTCCCTGAAAAGGGTATGGTACGCACCGTGCAACTCCCTACACCTAACCCATGGTCTTACCCATACCCGCTTTCTTTTCTTTGTTTTTTATCCGGTGGTTAATGCATGTACTGATGTTAGTACCGTCAAAAACAATATTCCACATAATAAAACGGCGCAATCCTCGTCAGCCATTTTACTTGTGCTACATCAACGATAAGTTGGTGTGGCCTCATTTCTGCTAGAAGGCAAAATTGTTCAGGGTGGCAAATGCGTATGTGCTTTGTTCCTATGCAAGCGCGCGCTCAATGAACGCTAGTGGCCCAGCACCTTAAGAATAAGCAGCTACTGTTGTGCTGCTTTCCAAGGCGCTATAGAAAGCCACAAGATTTTACTTACTTAGTGCAGCGGCAGCCGACAATTTTCAAGTTGCTGTAATGGTTATAACGCATAGGAATAAGGAGCTACTTCGGTGCTTCTTTTGAAAGCACTATAGAAATTAACGAGATTTTACTTATGGCTTTAGTTACCGATCATTTATAATGACGCTTGTAAGAAAACATTTTCGTTGAATTACATTACACCGATTACAGTACACTTATACTCGCACTGTCATTGGCACTAGTTGTTTCTCAGTGTGTGGCCCTAAGCTTTGGAATTCATTACCAATATCACTTCGTAAAACTAACAATTTATCACCTTTTAGATCTGGTCTTAAAACATACCTGTTTGACTTGGCTTATCCCCCTTAGATTGCTCCACCGCTGTTCTAGCTGATCTTTCCGGTTTGATCTGGCTCTAATTCAATTTGGATTTAGTGCGCCATCAGCTGATGCCTTGGGCATTATGATAGTGGTGCAATAGAAGTTTATTGATTGAGTTGTCATTTGAACTTGTATTCGCATTTTGATATTTTAATTGACATCATTCAATCCATATAGTCTCGTCTAATTATATAAAATTTATAAATAAATTTCTTACATCTACGCGACCCAGTAACTAAACCTCAATGGCCGCCCAGTTTGAAAAGTACTGACCTAGACAACGAAAGATGCATTGTATAGGAGTCATCTACTTGCAAACGATAATAAAATTTAATGTAGATTAGTAACTTGATTGCCTGCATATCCACATTATCCACCCGTAGGTGTAAACCTGGATGAAACAGTGGAGGGGGTGTGGGGGCAACCCAGATGCCTTTTCCTTTCCTTAGCCTACCGTCTCAACTCTCAAAAGTGAGAAGGGAGGGAGCTTGACAAGCCTAGCAGCCTGACAAAAGTTTACACCTATATATCCAGTGGTGAGGAGAATACCCCTCGAGAGACTACGGATGAAGTCAGCAGCTGGCTGCCAAGTTTAGGGCAGGAGAGATTAATAGCCACATTATCCAGCCGTAGGCGTAAACCTGGATGAAACAGTGGAGAGGGTGTGGGGCTAAACAAAGATTGACACGTTGCCCAAAGTCAAATACAATAGATTCCTGTTACATCGAGACAGTGATAATACGTTGATACACTAGACTGTTGGTGACTTCGATATATCCTACAGGCTTCTGATCGACCGGGACTGACAAACAACTTCAAAATAAACGAGATTTAAAAATAAGCGATATTTCAAAATAAGCGAGTTTGATGTATCAGTGTCTCCTTTGTATCTATTAACACTGTGTTTGATGGGACCGGCGCTCAAACTTCGACATAAGTGCAATTTCGATATAAATGAGTTCGATATAGCGGGATTCGACTGTATGTAAAACTATTTAGCAGGGATGTTAACAAGGACTCAACCCTCAAAGTCAAGACCAGGACTTAACCCTCAAGGCCAGGACCAGGACCAAGGACTTGTCTGTACTAGTTAAATTGTAATTTAATGCTAAGATTTATAGGTCTAGGCCATATTACTACTACATAGTATAAAGTAAAGGATTGGAATGCAAAAGGGTAAGAAGCAGCATTACCGTTAACTCCTTTACAGCATGACCCGAGAGAACTTGGGAAAGCCCCTACTTATGTCCAATAAATTATTTTCAGTGTTCAATCATATGTTGCGGTCCCGAGATATGCTGGGCTAATAGTTGATGACTAAGCAACTCAATGAAATTAGGTCACATGAAAATAGCGCAAGATAACAACATAACACAACACAAGATTTAGCCCCAAAATTTTTCCCACAAACGATTCTGCGTCTGTGGGGAGTTTTTGAAAATACAGTTACGTCTTAAAGGGGTTAACAAATGTACGAACATGAAGGAAAGAATGCACTACAAATAAAACATAGCAGCTCATATTTTTGATGAACTCGTTCTACCCCCAGCCCAAATTTGTCCATGGGTCGGTTTTCTGAACCCAAACCCAACCCACCAACTTTCCATCCAACTCAACCCAACCAAAATGAAATTCTTCTCTGCTGACCCAACCCAACCCACCATGACCGGACGAAAATGTGAAAGTAAAATTGCATGTGTTGGGAGCAAGGGAATGAATTCCAGAACTAGGTCCCAGCAACAAAGAAAGCGCATTTGTCAAGAGTGGTCAGAGACTATGGCATGTGAAATGTCAGAGCACTCTCATGAATGTGCAGCTTGTACGTGTGCATATCGTAAGAATAAGTGTTAGTTCAATGGCTTCTATAGCTTATTCCACATGCTCACACTTCAAAGATAGTAGCTATGGCAATAGTTATCACTGTCTCCCATTTAACTAATCCATTCATGTTAAAATCTACTTAATCAATAATATGTTCCACAGTGCATTTTTATGATTCTGTTGTGGCTGTCAAAGCCACCCTTACTCCATCACTGATGAAATTCAGCCATACGACCACAGATCACACCTGTGGCAAAGAGGATTCATGAGCTTTGGCGAGTTTAAAAAATATTTTCAAGTATCATATAATTTAGCATTTACTGTACATACTCGTGGACAAGTCAACCTCACAAATAGGTTGACCCCATTTTTTAGGTAAAAAATTATGTAATTTGCTATGACCAGCATATAAGTTGAAAAGGAAATTTAGGAGCTTACAGATTTCTTGAATTGCCTATTAATGGCCGATCTATACAGAAATTGAGTCAACAGACGGCTGCTTCCCTCCCCCCAACCCGTCGTCTCCAAGCTGTTTACAGGCCAAAGGTCATTATAATGCATTAGGCAATGTGTTCCTTTACAAAAATTCCTTGGAAAATTGCATTGACTCGCAGATAAGTCGACTCGGCGTTTTAAAGTGAATTTTAAGGCATAAATTGTATCCAAGTTACCCTGCATAATAAAACCAACCAAATCTTTTTTCAGTGCTACAAAGAATAACAAAAAACAATTACAAAACAGAACAGCAAAGATTCAATTTACATATTTACTTTATAAGTTTATCAAGAATTCCAATTACCTTTGGCAAAATTCTGATTTTACAAGTCACTGGTTTTGATAAGCCATTGACTAATGTGCGAAGAATCTGCAATGCATCAAAAAGATATGAAATGCAATAAAATAATACATAAAGCATTCTGTTGGACACATATTTGATTTGCTAGGTGGCACTTTGGCATGCTGATACTGGCTATGGAGTTAATTGAATATTCATTGATCTTTATGTTCATCTTCTATTAAATATGACCGTAATGTAGCAAATGAATTCGCTTTGTGCATCTGAACTGGAAAATTCGCTTAACCTAACTTTTTTCAGTGTTTTAAAGTCAAATCTAGCTTGAAACTGAAGATCAGTTTAATGTTAATAATACTGTTAAGGCAACATTCATTCATTCATTCCTAGGTATTTATAGTGCACCTGTGCCAAATAAATAATGTTAGCAGGTGCATTACAAAAGTCAATCGTGGTAGGCACAGTTAAAGAGGTAAGTCTTCAGCTGTTTCCGGAAAGCCGTAATTGTCGCCAGGTTCTGTATTTCCTGTGGTAGGGCATTCCAAGCAAGCGGTCCTGAGTACGAGAATGCTCTTCTTCCCATAGCTGTATGGAGGTGAGGCAAGCTGTATCGACTAGAATCTGCTGACCGTAGGCCTTTTCTTCCGCTTGCCACCGCTTGTGGTATAATGAGGTCTGACTAAGTACGTCGGACTAAGACCATTTCGTGCCCCATACATGAGCACGGACAGTTTATATTGTATCCGAAACTGTATAGGGAGACAGTGAAGCTCTCGCAACGTGGGAGTGACATGGTCCCTAGGTCTCAAGTCCAGGACTAGACGAGCAGCGGCATTTAGCACCTTCTGCAGAATTGCGAGCATAGACTTTGGTAGCCCAGCAAGTTCTGAGTTGCAGTAGTCAATTCTAGACAATACTGTCGCAGAGACCAGTTGTAAGGCAACTTGTCTACCCACTACCCTGCAGATCTGGCAAATGCAGTGCAGATGGTGATAACTCTTAGCCAGCTGTCCGATATGCTGTTTCATTGTCAATTCATCGTCGAGGATTACCCCATCGACTATTTCACAGTGGCAGATTTATTTGAAACTGTGTCTGCCTACATCAGTTTGAAACTTTCTGGAATTTTACATTTTGTCTTGGGAGTTGAATGCCACTGACTTGTATTATCTCTCACAATTGATTTAGTAAATGCATTGACTAATAACTAGATTTTGTGCATTTTTATTTGCATTCCATATACAAAGGAGAAAGAGCATGCAGTATGGTCAAATTCAGCTTGTCACCTATTAATTATTTTCCACTTATACTAAATCTTAATATGATCAACTGAACTCTTGTGATAAACCGTTGCCCTGCACAATGCCAATGAACATCTCAAACCTGGTTTAAGTAGCCCAAATCAAACCCAATGAATGCATCTACCAAGACACAGGAATCATAAATTTGTTTTACTGTCAAAAAGTTGGTATTTTTAGCAAGATTTATTTGTTGTTCAGTAGTAGTTATCATCAGAAAATTTTGTAAACATGTTTTAAAACCATACTCATTAACAATAAAGTTTGATTTAAACTTTCATAAAATATCAGGACAGCGCCTAAAAATCAGGACTTATCAGGACAAATAAAAAATCAGGAAAGTCAGGAAAATCAGGAGAAGTATGAGGCCTGCACTAGTCCAAATAGTTAATAACATCTGCATTGTGGGAAAAGTTGAAGTCAAATAGAAGCTCAACAAAAATCTGTTAATATTAAAATCCTTATCTTTGATATCTCTCTGTCTGTTACCTACATGCAAATGAGATGAAAATTGGTTGACTATTGGAAATACGGTTTTAGACCGTTTAGAAATTTTGATACAAATATATTTTGGAACTTTTAAGAAATCATAGCGTTTTCCTGCTAGGGGTTTTTTCATAGACCGTTTAGTCCTGTACAAAGGGTGCGTTGGTGCACGATGTTCAAGACGCGGCGTTGCTTGGTAACAATTGTTTATTTTCCGGTTTACTAAATCTTCATTGAGCGTCAGAACTCTTGTGATAAACCGGCGCCCTGCACAATGCCAATGAACATCTCAGAACCTGGTTTAGCCCAAATCAAGCGTCAGAGGAATGCATCTACCAAGACGTTGAATCAATGGTGTTTTACTGGCTAAAAGTTGACAGTTTTTAGCAAGATTTTAACGTACACAAAGTTATCATGTACAGCCTCACATAATAGCCATAGTTCATTAATATTTAACGGGCAACAGGCCTAAAATATCAGGTGGCGCCTAAGCTTCAGGGCGTTTGTACAGGACAAATAAAAATGTTGTTCAGCATGAAAATTCAATGATTGGGTATTAGGTCCAGGTATTGGATTAGTATTATCCTGCAGGAAAGAAGAGAGTCAAATAGAAGCTCAACAAAAATATGACATTAAAACTATTTTGAGATAAGTAAACTTATTACTTAAACCCTTTACAGACCAGGCACTGGAAAAAGAAAAGTCCTTTACCACCCAGGAAAATTTTTGGAGACGTCCCTAAATACCAGTGTTTTTGCGTATTTTCGTGTAATATTGGATTTTTTCAACCTCCAATTGTTCTGATTCTTTGAAAGCTAAAACAATGAGGTATACACCAATGTCTTGCATTTTTATTCCTCTTTCAAAGCATATGTGCAAAAATTGTTAAATAAAATGGGATGCACTATCTGGCCTAAAACAGTACCCCCAAAACCTTTTTTGTTCCAAGCTGTGCAGCTAAAATTTCTTATTGGTAACCTAACTTTGGTGAGTGGCAAAGATGTTGGGGAATGTAATAGAAACAAAATAAATCAAAAATTTTGAAAATTGGGCCATATTTGGTTGAGATATAGTCTTCCTACCCCAAGCACCCTCTGTCAGATAAATTGTCACTCTGACCAGTTTCAAACAATGCTTATAGACTTTAAAAATAAAATTGTTATGTCCCAGGCTATTGGATAGCTAAAAGGATGAGATATACACCATTGATTTGCATTTTTATTCCTCTTTCTAACCATTCATGCAAAAATATGCAGAATTTGCAAGGGGGCCACTCTCGCCTAAAACAGCCCCTTCAAAAAAATTTAAAGCTCTGTAGGTAAAATTTTTGAATGGTAAGTTATCTCCAGTGAGACCAACAGTGTAGGGAAATGTATTTGGAAGTAAATAAACCAAGAATTTTGTAAAAAGGACTACATTTGGTGGAGATATACCTTTTCTTAGCGGGGCACTCTTCTTTTATTTCAAGATTTTGAAGTTACAAAAGAAGCCGGTTTCATAGAAAAAGAAGCTAAATGAGGTAAGTGAAGTCTTTTCCTATTTTTCTGAAGTTTATTGATGTTTCTATACTGAGGCAGAGTTTAATTCCTTCAAATTTACTGGTTGTTTATGCAGGCACTGAATTTTAAAAGGCCGATTTAAATGGTGGCTATTTTTAGCTATGATGTCATCGATTTAAATACCCAGGAGAATTCCATGGGTTTCGTCTGCACTCATATGTAGGATAGGTAGAAGATAGACACTACAATTTGCCATAAAAGAGCATTTTAAATACGTTCATTTGCCGCTTTATTTACACATGGGGCAAATTTAAATATCCTCATTTAAAGAGACGATTTTTGGCATAAATTTGATTTTTTTGGTTCAGGTAACTGTAGAAATCTTGAGTTCTAACCCTCCAACACATGGACCTCCAATGGAAACTCCATAGATGTTACATTAAGCAAGATAAGCCGTTAGAAACTAAGCTACTGCACATGGGCGCGTTCGGTTGCTTTGGGACCTAAAGGATATGGGCGCGTTTGAGCGATTTGGGAGTTCAGGCGTATGGGCACATTTTGGCACTTTGGGGTTTAAAGTGTTAAATTTTCAACTTCATGAACTACACAATATGTCATTATAATGTAAAAAATTAATGGCATAAAGTAAGTACATGAGAAACTTTATCTGGCTGTGTCATCAAAGCTGCTCCCATTCCACCCTAAAGTAAGAAATCAAACAATACAAACCATAATCATAATCAGTCATTCTAGTGATACAACCAAATCAACTGTCATCATAAAATATGCAGCAAACGTGAATCAACTGCCCTATTAGCCTGTCATAAATGAAATTGAAATCTTGCATTTTCAAAATAATCTACTACTTTGAAAATGGTAAACTATCACAGAGCAATGGAGGGTCACATTTTTTGACACAGTCTTTTCGCGTGCCATAGCAACAAATTCATAACTACAAATGCCATTGTATAAGAATACAATAGGCCTATTTCAGTGTAATTTTTCCAATGATTCCTTCCAAAATGAATTTAAAAGCAATAGGCTACCGATGACAGAACTATAAGTGGGATTATGTGCTTCTGTGAGAACACTACTACACTGCAAACAAAGAGAAAGAAAACCTTCATCTGCAACTTCCCCTTTTCCATCCTTTTAACCACGATAGTGCTTCATCACTGCAACCTAATTCTGAATGGTCACATTTTCATTGCCTCAAAGAACAATGATTTGTCAGAGTTTCGTCCACTCTAACTCTTGCTCCAGCACAGGTATTCAACAAAATTCCTTCCCCTACATCCTGTATCTATCTATTGCATGCACGTGTGTGTGCATGGCTAAATAAGGTGTTTGGACACATACATTTATAGACCTTTTGCTCACATTAAAAGTACTTGAAAAGTGATATTTTTTAGCAAGAGTATCTATCTGTCAAAAGTTTCTTATAAAGAGAAATCTTGCAGACCAACAAAGCTGCCATGCCGAAATGTGGCCTGCGCCAGGGTTTGCAGATCGCTGGTCTAGAGCATTAGCAGTAGTTCATTAAAATTTATTGCCACATGAATGGACTTTGAATAAAATGCATTGATTAAACTTTAACTCTTACGCGGCCATTGCGGTCGATTTCGACCGCACAACAAAACGCACCCATTTCTAAATATAGACCACCATATTTAGGATCTAGGGTTGCTCTAAAGAAAGCCAACATTGCTTTCGCTTCTAAAACATGCAAAAAAACGGTTTATTTCGTGAGTTTGACTGTGAAAATATATTGATTTGCTGGCAAGATTTGCGGTCCTTCTAGCATTTAAATTTTAAATACCCTTCTATACATAGGGGCAGAAGTTCAACTAAGGAAATTTTGGAAGCGATTGAAAATGGTCATTTTGATGACATGGGCATTTTTAGGCCCGATGACAGTGAAAACGAAAAAAACAAGTCTTTGAACTTTTGTGACATGTGTCAAAAATATGTATGTCATAATTGCTTTGACACATTTCATATAAGATCATTTCTAAACTAAAATATCACATTTTATATAATTTTTAATGTCTATAACACATGTGTACGTGTTTTCAGATAGTTTTCTGATAATGTCTTGTTGCCGACAAAACTTTTTAGGAATTTTTGTAACAAGTGCCAAAATACATATGCCATAATTGCTTTGAACCCTTCACACAAAATCCTCTGTAAACTCAAATATGACATTTATACATCTATATATAAATTTTTATATGTTTATTACATATGTGTACATGTTTGAGATAGCTTACTTACATTGTTTTGTTACTGACAGAATTTTTGATGAACTTCAAAGTCCAATTTTAATTTTTTAATTTTTATATCTTCTCATGAAGTATGAAGAATGTAATTGCAAATGTTACATTTTTCTTTTCATATTCTTGTAGATAATCAAAAACCCTTTCAAATGATATAAGCATTGTAAATATTGCTGTGATATTTGATTTAAAACATTTTGGGGAACTGTTCAGGGGTAAATTCTGTGAAAACAACATGGCAGCCAAAGAGTTAAACCACAAAAACCTTTATTGAGAATTCTTTTGGACAGCCCATATTCACATCAAATGCAGCAACATCATTTTCCCTGAAAACAACAGTTTTACACAAATCACAGACAAATTTGACAGAATTAAAGAATTTTTAAATTAACTGTTTCATACTGTACAAACAAAATATGCCAAAAAACAGAATAAGAATTACAAAATGAAGAATCAACCATAATCACTATATACAGAAGAAAAGAAATTGAAATAGATTATAGAAATACAGGTGATATTCAACATCAGAAATAAGTCATAAAAACATTATGCTTTAAATGACACATAAATGCATCAACTGCTCCAGTAGACTAAACCTAATTTTCTGCCCTTAACAAAATGGCCAATCAAAGAATCTGCTTAATGTATCCATATTTCAATCACACAAATCAAAAGAAAATCCACTGTTAATTTAAAATTTAAAAGATCCAGTTAAGACTTTAAACTGTTTCATACAATTTGTGCAACAAATTCACCAACTTACACCATTTTTGCAGCTCGAAGAGCTCTGTCAGCATCTGAAGTTCCCTAAATAAAATTATGACAGCTTAATATTTCCATCATCACTGTAAGTAGGGGCCAAAATATTCCACAGAAGATATTGAAAATTCCACAATTTTATAAATTCCATGGAATAACAGGACTGCACATCTAATGCATGGTTATTTGCTGATTAAAGTATCTGTTTAATTAAATAAAAATGTACAAGATACAATATTTTGACATAGCTTCTAATACAATAATTGCACTGGGCACTGCAATTTTATTCTAGAATTGAGAGGCAGGCAGTATACCAGTATCTCCTGGGTTAAGCAACTCATTGCCCATTGATATCTGATGCCATCATGCCAGCCTCCATTCCTAGAGCTCTGTGTCATAAATTTTGCAGACCGCCTTTATACCAATCATTTATATCATCACACCATCATCTGTGTGCAACCATCCATATTATCCAGAGACCAGATTCTTAACAATTGATTTAAGATCATTTCATAACCCTAACCCTAAAACTACCTCTCGGAAAACTGTCAAAGTCCAGGCTATTTTTAATATTTGTACAAAAACCAAGAAGAACATTTTATGAGTTAGGGGAGGGTAGAGTGATTGTCAATAAGTTGTCATAATGTCAGCAAAATAACTTTAACAATTCAAGATTTGACAATATCCCAAATTTTTGGCATCTGGGAATGCACCTCAGACTCCGTTGGGAGTTCCCGACACTCTCCAGAACTCCCAGTCAGATCATTTCAAGTTCACCTGGATAAGTGATGATGCCCCATTCTGGAATCCTGACTACACTAGAATTTCATCTTGATCAAAGGCCTAGCAGATTTATTAGATATTATTATTATTAGTATTATTATTATTATTGTTATTACATGACCATAAGCAGTCATATTATGAAACTAGATGTCAATACTCAAAGACATATTTAGCATCTGATTTCTCTTCAGCTGGTGGGAAGATGGCAGGTTGGTAACATCCAAGAGCAGCAAGCTGGAACTCCCATTATTCCCCTAAGGTCAACTCGGTTTTTACTCTCTAGAGGGCAGTGGTACATAAGGAGTGGCTTAGGCCAGTGCTTCTCAAACTTTCTGAAGCTGAGGACCAGTAAATGTTTTGTTGAAATTATTGCAGCCCAACAACTTTTCAAGTTGCATAATGGCTATGGTTTTAGTTACTGATCACTGATAATACCGGTAATGTATTTTAAAGAAAATATACACTGTAGTAACTACCGGTAAACTAAAAAACCAAATTTATTCACAGCTGTATTTAATCGTAGGAATCAAATCTTAATTATAGTTTCAGTTATAGTAGAAGTTTTTATAAAAACACTTAGATAAGAAATAAAATTAAATTTTAAAAAGTATAGATTACAGAAGCATAATCATAACTTCAATTTGTGGATATAACACTAAGGGTGTCAATGGGTACCCAGGAACCCAGTTACCCATTGGAGTCCTATTACCCGGGCAGTAAAATTGGGGACGGGTACCTGTGAAAACATGACCCTTATGTCAAACATCCCCTCATCTAAACTAATGATTCTATCATTAGTTGCAGGGACCGAAGGGGAGCGTGACATGATTATGTCACACTCACACTCTGTCCCTGATAGAGTCAGTGCTTTTTTCTAGGAAAAAAGGTTTGAGAACCCATTTCACATCTGTTTTGTCATAAGAAAATATAACTGATTTGCTCACTGAACACTATAGATATATAAATGAAATAAACATCTTTTATAAGAAACTAAAAGAGACTAAGAGTTAATTTATCTTTAAAACGGTCCAGAGTAAAAGATTAATCTTAACCTAGATTAATTAGTATAACTTAACAACCTTTCGACCAATCATGCCGAAATTTTAATTATAGTAGGCCTAGGAAGCAGTTTCGATCCTCAAAAAATATTTCGTATGAATTATTTACTCGCTTTTAATCATTAAATAAAATGTTGCGTCATTTCCAGTAGCATACGAAAATTATAAAAATGGCGTTCAGTGAAGAGGACAAGATTTCAATAAAATTTTTAAGGCAAAACAAACAATATGGTGCTAAGAAATTTCTAAAAGAGTTTCCTCAAAAGGGATGGTCGTCAGGTGGATTAAAAAAACTTACAAAAAAGATTGACACTGCCATAACCGCTGCAAGATGCCCTGGTAGCGGCCGCAGACGACAGTACGCACTGCTGACAACATTAACGACGTTGAAGAGCTAGTGCTAAGTCAAGATGGCAATCCCCAGACACACGGAACACAGAGACAAATCTCATGTGAGCTCGGTATTTCCCAGCCATCAATGAATAACATCGTGAAACGGGATTTGCATCTGAAGTGCTTAAAGAAAAGAAAAGCACCTGAACTGACCGAGGCAAACATGCAAGCAAGGCCTGACCATTCGCAATCGTTGCTATGGCTTTATCCAGCTGCATTGGTGAATTTCATTTGGTTTACGGATGAAAAGATATTCAAGCAACAATCAAAATGACCGTCTCTATGCTGCAGCTGGTACAAGAAAAAGGACATCACTGGCGCACGTCTTCTGCATACTCATCCGACTTTCACCAAGTCGTTAATGGTATCAGTTGGTGTTTCAGCTCTCGGTCATACAGCTATTCACTTCGTCGAGCCAGGGGTGAAAGTTAATGGACAGTATTACAGAGACAGTCTACCGATGCAGGGACTGCTGCCGGACATCCGAACTTTCTCAGATTATTACACATTCCAACAGGACGGCGCACCAGCACACAGAGCTTGAGAGACAGTTGAACTATTAGGTAACGAAATGCCGGACTTCATTCTGCCTACTCTCTGGCCACCCAACAGCCCAGATTTGAATCTGGTGGATTATAAAATTTGGAGTGTTATGCAGGAGCATGTTTACCGAACGAAAGTCCGTGATATTGTGGACCTGCGACAAAGTATCATGCAAGTGTGGGACGAATTTGATCTAGGCATCATTGATCGTCAGTCAAGCAATGGCGTAGGCGTCTTCGTGCGTGTATTGCAGCAAATGGGCGGACAGTTTGGACACAAACTATGAGTGGAATATCATTAGAACTATCTAAAGTACACGTATTACAACTTTATTGAATATTAGTTGACTTTTAGTTGAGTTATATTCATTAATCTAGGGGGTCCCGATTTTCGTGATCACAGTGTAGAGCTGAATATCTACCTCAAATCAGCCAAGAGTCAAGTGCTTTGCAAGATCAAAATATGAGAGAGGTGGACCCACTAATCTGATGAATAAAAATGATGAGACTGTTTTTGTCATAAAAAAGCAAAGTTTTTGTTGGGGTGATTAACTAATTCATTTGTGAGCATCCCCTTTGACATTCGCTAGAAAAAATGGAAATTGTATTAAGAACATGTATCAGAAGGAGCATTTTATCTAAATATGTTCTTTCCATATTAAAGGAATTCACGGAATCAACGAATGTTTTCTCTTTCGTCAAGTTATAGCCTGCTGCACAAATTCTTGATTTCCATTTCTCAAAATGGAAACTTATTGTTAAAGTTATTAGTCCAATGTCTCTAATCTAGTATTTGAGCTCAATGAGCAAGTTCAAGAAACTCATTAGAGAGTAATCTTTTCACAATTGTAAAAGACACTGGGATCAAAGGTGGATTATTGCATATTGATATAAACAAATCTTGCAAAAAAAGGTTCGTTCCCGCTGATAAAAACACTGGATAGTCATTAGTTGCTGGAATTGGAATGGCAGTGTGACATAACGGTCAAGGTGGTCTATCAGTAGTTCCAGTGACAGGAGGGGGAATGTGGTTGTTTACGTGGGTGTAGAGATCACTACAATGTCAATTATATCAATGATACAATGATATCACTACAATGGAGATTATGCTAATTCTTTTACCCGGAGAGTGGAAAAAAATGTGGACAGGCATCTGGACAGCTTTTTAAAAAAATTGACAGCCCTATATAACATCAATTAATATTTAATGTGAACAGTGAGCTTCTGTCTGATTCATCAATTTATCTCATTTTGTTTCAACTGTGAAAAATGCCACTCGAAATGGAGAACGAATATCAAGAATGTTCCCATGTTCCAATATTTACGCAACATCCAATGTTATCACAAAGATTTGAATTAGCACAGAGTCGTTTGCTATGGAGTTTTTGTTAAATTGAATTATACTGATTACAATATTTTTGCAGATATAAGACGCGTTATACTATTTTTTACACAATTAGCACCCTTGATGTGTCTTATATTCATGGGCATCTTATCTAAATTTTTTGGAACGCAAAAACTGGCATCTATGTCATCATCAATAAATAAATTCAAGACTGCAAGTAGACACTCTTCAGATACATCTGATGCCAAATAAGTTGAATGCCTAATGGCCGATTAGTCAACATACAAGTCAAGTCATTGCGCCGTCGCCGCTTGGCGACGGTTGGCTACAAGAATGGGTCAGTGTTCTCCATTGCGACCTGTCTTGTGCTGTGCATAGTAGACAGTCTCCATAAAGGCCAGTCCACGTCGTAATGTTGTCAATCCAGCATATCCTTGGTCGCCCTCGTCTTAATTCTGTTTTCTTCAACAAGTCCTGTGATCACACTTCTCTCAATGGTGTCTTGTGGTTGTCTTATCACATGCCCAAAGTAACTGTTTCCTTGTTTTTACGTGATTCAGTAGTTCTTTTTCTGTTTTGGCC
The DNA here is from genome assembly GCA_018105865.1 of Metaphire vulgaris. NCBI lineage: Eukaryota > Metazoa > Annelida > Clitellata > Crassiclitellata > Megascolecidae > Metaphire > Metaphire vulgaris. The sequence continues at coordinate 3,857,654 of CM030860.1, read as the reverse complement.
ATACTGTAAACTTCCTAATACTGTTAATTGTTTCAGCTTCAGGTGGAGCCATTGGCTAATCTTATTACTGGGTATGGTATTTTCGTACTCTATTGACGACTATATAGCGTCAATAGAGTACAAAAATACCATACCCAGTAATAAGATTAGCCAATGGCTCCATCTGAAACTGTCTGATAAAGAGTAGAAATAGACAGTTCAGGACCTACCTCAGTAAACATCAGAGTGAAACTTTGTTTAAACATCCAATTAGAAGCAGAATTGGACAAATGATTTGCTGAGGTTATTGGATAGAGAAGTGGTACTTGATACTTAAACAATTGATATAGGCCTATTATATATGGCTTTAGGACAGTTGACAGTGGAGGGAAATCCTTCCAATTCAAAGCAATCTCCTTTTGTCTCTCTTGCTCTTTTTGCCGGCAGCCACATTTAAATTAATGAGGATTGTGATTTATCAGGATTCTGACTAGATTCCGTAATTAGACAACTTATGTGTAGACAGTATATGACGGTCAATGGTGGAGGAAGCCCTTCCAATAATAATAAACCTAATCTAAAACCTAATAATCTAGATTCTAGAAGACAAATTTTGTGAAGTGCTCACGATTTGGAAGATAACTTTCCCCTGCTCTTTGGGACATGTTCGAAAGACAATTGTTCCATCATTCCAAACATAATCAACTGTCTCCAGAATATCTTTAAAAGCAAAAATAATATTAAAATTTCAACAAACCCAATAAAAACCACCTGCAAGTTATTGCAAAAAGACAGTAAAGCATTGATCAGAAGCAAAGGTTGAAAGACTGCATTAAAATTACCGTACACATTGAAATTACTTGCGAATTTTACTCCTTGTCTAGTTAAGCTTTTTTCTTTTCTTGACTTGTATTCAACAGGATGTTGAGAAATAAACTTATTTGAATGATTGATTGATCTAAAGTAGATAGAGTAATAATAATATTCAGAGAACTTATAAATCTTAAAATATGCTTAAATAAATCAATATTAGCAAAATCGTCTGCAGCACAATAATAAGACAAGAAATGGAAAAATTCAATTTCCTAATGTTCATATGAAGAAGGAAACAATTTTATCATTGCAGTGCTTTAGATTTTTTGTATATAAATAAAGAATTCAGAAAGAGAGGGTGAAGGAATTTGTGTAACTCTCGTCATTCTTTAAAGTAGTTGACGAAGTACTGAACTGACAACAAAAGAAAATTTTAAAACATTGTCTGCAAATTTCTTCATTTGCAGAATGCTAATTGTTGAAATTGTTCAACTGAAATGGATAACAGTGATGTTTGATAAAAGTTCATGCAAATTCTGATAAAATTATATCAAACTGTGGTTTAAAGTCTCTAAAATAAGTAAGAATTTTAAATGTTCATGAGATACTGCTAATCTGTAGCAGGATTTAACATAATTTATCTTTGAAAATGTCTTTTTGCACAAATATGTAGTTCCAAAAGCAGAAATGAATTCGCAAGCTAACTTTTTTTAATGAATAAATTGATCACATGGAAGGCATTGATAGAATTCTATCAAATTTCCTTCCTTAAATTTGTCCTTTAGGATATGTCATTTGATTGCAAATTAACAATTTCCATTTGCAAATCAGAAGGCAATTCTTCAATGACAGAGTCAAAAGGATTTTCAGAGTCTTATTTTCGACGAACATGCATCCAGATCAGAGAACGTTCCTGGAACTGTTTTCAAAAATTTGAAATGATATTTTGAGCAAACAAGCATGGAAAGGGTGCTACTGCTTCTTGGCCATAATAGTCACAACACGAAAAGTGACTAAAGGAGCATCTTGATACTGATTCTCATTTTAAAAAGTGCCAGTTTCTGGCGGAACGCTTTAATCTTGGAGTACAAATCACAAATGAGTGCCGTTTCACCTTGCATTCGAATATTGAAATCATTAAGATGCATGAACGGTTCTGTTGATAATGCTAATTTCCAAAGCGGTTCACTCTCTGTGAGCAACACCAGTGGACGGTTCCAGTCATTTAAGAATATTTCAATCTCACTTTGAGGATCAAAAAATCAACTCATTACTTTCCCACAGCTAAACCATCTCACTGAAGTATGGTTACGTAGGTCTGTAAACTCAGATTGGAATTCCATCAGGAAATCATGAAATTGGCAATGACTGAGTCCATGAGATGGCATATATTAGTGGTAAAGAGTAAGACAGCTGAAAGGTGAAGTAAGTTATAATTAAGGCCTCTATGACACAGACGGCAAAACCGAGATTTCTATAATACATTTGTGCATATTCGTCTTTTCTTGCCGCGAGCCGGATTAATTATTATTATTATTATTATTATTATTTAATGACAATTTATAAAGTGCAGTAAGCATAGTGGAGGCTAAAGTCAACAGCGCCTAACAAGAGACGCTAGAGGAAATGCTAAATAAATGCGTCTTAAGCTACCTAGTAAACAGTTCTGGGGAGGCCATATCCAGACCACGGGCCATACTTTGGAGACCCCTGATGTAGCCCTTCTGACTGAAATGCTGCAAGTTTTAATTTAATTTAATTTAACACTGGTTTATTTCCAACAACAAAACATACTAGTTACAAACATAACACGTAAATCAATCGCTCACATTAAACATTTTAGAGCATAGAAAAAAATAAAATAAAATAAAAAGAGCAGAGAATTATTCTAATGATATATCATTATGATCATTCCAATTGTTAAAACGTTGGAAAATAGATACCAAAAGGGAACACAGTTCCCGCAGATAGGTATCTATAAGTAATGTACTGTAAGTCAATAACAATAGAAAATGACAGAGGTACAGTATAGGCTAGTGTAAACATCTTGAAATCATGAAGTCAATAAGTTAATCTTATAACTAATAATTCAATTAATAGATTATTTTAGTGTCATTTAATTAGGATATCATTTTTAAGCTGATTTTAAACATATATAAATTTGATGCTAACCATGGAAATCATGAATGAGGAAGCCAGCCATTTATAGTTGGAGATTAACTGGCAAAAAAAACAAAATTCAGTCCACGGATGCCACTCAGAATCATATGTCAAAAGTGACCAATGTCGGAAATGAAGTGGAAGTGGTCAAAGCCTCCACATATCTGAGCTCCTGTATGAACAACACAGGAAGCTGTGAGCCGGAGATTGTGAAGAGAATAGGCATTTCACAAGAAAGCTTCGCATCACTTTCCAGGAGCATATGGAGCACTAGCATTCGTCTAGGTACGAAAGTACATTTGTATAAAGTCTTCATCCTACTGGTCCTGCTGTATGGCTCCAATATATGGACCCTGACAACGATGGAAAGGAAGCTGGATGCCTTTCACCAATGGTGTCTGAGGAAGATACTTAGAATAACATACATATCATACATGACTTAATGAAGAAGTTTATAGGTGGACAGGAGAGAGTTGCATTTCATTGATAATAATTATAATCAGAGAAGATCATCGTGCAGTCGGTGCCCAACATGGAATACTCCAGAGAACTACAAGCAATAATCAATGACCCACACAATAAATGGAAGAGATCAGTGGGTCGAATGACATAGACGGGGACAATTCAATCTGACCTAAGGCAAAACAATATTGGTCTAAACGCATCTTGGAAGTCGGCACAAAATAGAGATTTCTGGAGACAGTTCGTGGAAAAGGTTATGCCCCAATAGCAGCATGTCGATGATGATGATGAGATAACCAGCCAACTAAGTGCAGTAAGGAAATCCCTTGTGCTTTTAACTGCTCCAGAGGGTGCTAAGACAAAAGGTCTACAGACAAAATGTCACCAACAAAATATCACCCACAAAATGTCATGAGGACAAATTGTCACCAGACAAATGTCATGAGGACGAAATGTTACCGGACAAAATGTCACGAAATTATTATCATTTTTTTAACATTCAGCAAAAATGTAATGGTTCCTTGCCCTTGATTATTTCACAGTGGAAGAATGCTTAATTGTATACAGTTTTAGTCAAGACTAAAGATAAGCGCTCTGATTCAAGTATGGAACCTATCTTTACCTTTCCCTTCAAATAGTCAATAAATTGGAAGATTTAAAATGTAAGTTAAGAAATTTTTAACAGTTTTATGCACAATTTCGTTCATGACATTTTGTCTTCATGACATATTGTCCTCTGACAATTTGTAATCGCTACATTTTGTCCATGATATTTTGTCCAAGTACCTTCTGTCTGGCTATGCTCCAGAGATTTGGCACATCACAAAATGTTCAACTTTTAGTTTCTGAATAGAAAGTAAAAGTAACTCACCATTTTGAACTCGAGTACATTGTAGCATTTTATAATCAATAATTTCCTGCAACATAAATTATCAATAGTCTAAAATGCAGCCAAATAATAAACAATTATGCCCTTTTACAGCACCAGTTCTAATAATCTAAGGGTATCAAACAATGGTACTCCAAATTCATCTGCAAAAGACCAGTTCATTCCAGAGATCAGTCAGTGGGAAACATCGAGGCAGAGCTATGGAGGACTTGCTTTAAGCTTAGATCTCAAAATACTCAATTCTTTATAAGATCTGACAGCCAAGGGAAGAGAGTTCCATGTTTTGGGCCAGAAATAGAGAAAGCTCTCTTACCTAATTCACGTTGGTTCTGGGTATATTTAGCAATGAATTAGCAGTGATGCGAGGACTTGGACTTGGACTTGAAGCGGACTCGAGTCCAGAAATTGCGAACTTGGACTTGTACTTGACGATTCCGGACTTAGACTTGGACTTGATGGTCAAAGACTTGGACTTGGACTTCCAGAAAGAGGACTTGGTTCTCATGTTAAACTGCTTAACTTATTAATATTATTAATATAATATTATAATAAATTTAGTGATCTTATCATTTTACTGATATAAAGGTTACGTTTGAATTTTGGTTTAACTATCGATCTAAGTTTCCAACTCTGTACATTGCAGCTTTACGTGCACTGCAAGTACCAGCAGCTAGCGCCGCAGTGGAACGTGTTTTCAGCCAGGGTGGACTTATCATGCAGCCTCGTCGAGCCAGGCTGTCAGATGCAATGCTCTCTAACTTGATTTTTATGAAATGTAACGGTTTTCAGGAGTGACTGACACTGCTTATTTTCTGTTGTCAACTTGTCATTGGTTACATGCGACAATAAATTCGACAGTTGATAAGTTTCATAACTGAGGCATGATAACTTGATAATTGATAACTGTAACTGAAGCGGTGAAGCCGGTTATGTAGTCATAAGCTAACTTAGCTTATCTGCAATATTCGGCTCTCATTTGTATGATTAACCAAATGAATGAATAAGTTAACCCTTACTTATGGCCGTTATGGGTTAAAACGAAGTGGAACGCTCTGACTTGGACTTGGACTCGGACTTCACGGTCACTGACTTGGACTTGGACTTGCACTTGACGGTCCCTCACTTGGACTTGGACTTGAATGTCCTGGACTTGAACTTGGACTTCCAGAGAAAGGACTTGATCACAACACTGTGAATTAGTGAATCTTGTAAAAGGAGAATGTCTTGGGTGATCTAGCGTAGATTTAAATATTGAGGTTGGCTGGACTAAAACCCCTAACCTGAATTTTTTAAGGCAATCTGCTTCTTAATAGAATTTATGGCTGCTTTTTGGCTAAGCTAATAAATAAACTAACTGCTCTGCTGCACCTGCACTTTTTGCTATGCTCAATGGCAAAGTTTTGGCTAACCACAATATTTTCAGCGGTTTTACAGCTACAACTTTTTCTGCTTGGCTTGCGATAAAAGTTGAGCGGTTTTATGGCTACAACTAAATATTTTCGGCTAAGTGGCTCGGCTTAGGAGTCTAGCCAGACTGCATGGGTTATAAACCAGGAGGCTAATCTTGAATGCAATTCTCTGTTCAATGGGCAGCAAGTGTAACTTTTGAAGAACAGGTTTAATGTGATCATGCCTATGAGGTTTTAGGCCAGAACAATAGAATACTGAATTCTTTGAAGCTCTTGCACATTAGATTTGCACATACCATTGCAGAGAATTGCAATAATCAAGTCTACTGGTAACAAGAGCATTGTCAAAAGGACTCAGAGCATACTAATTTGCATAAGAGCAATTTTGCATGCTTTATTTATATGATCGTTAATCGAGAGGTTTTTATCGAATACTACACCTCTACCGTATTTGCATGATTATTACCCACGGGTAATACAAGAAATTACAAACTGCAGCCCCCCCTTGTGGGGTATATTCGTATGCGGGTTATACTGGAAACTTGAAACCTCGTCAGCACTCTCGGCGCCCCGTTGGTGCTCTCGGCTCAGCGCTCTCACCATCCCGTCGGCACTCTCAGCGCCCCGTCAACGCAGTTCCACAACAATTCGTCTACAGACTTTAGACTTTACAGACCTACCAACAGTAGGTCTACTACGATACCCAAACTTAAACTTAACCCTAACTCTAACCCTAGCAATAACCCTAACCTAAACCCACCCTAACCCTAACCATAGCCCAGATATTGGAGTAGACCTATTAATTATTGGTAGACAAAAAGTCTGTAGGTGAATTGTCGTAGACGAAAAGTCTGTAGACGAATTGTCATGATACCCGTCAACGCTCTCGGCACTCCGTCAGCGCGCCCCATACATCATAGCATATGCAGGTTATACTCGTGTGTGGCTTATACTGGGATGTTTGAACATAATTCATAATTTTCCAGAGGTTATACACGTATGCGGGTTATATACATGTGCAGGTAATAATCGTGCAAATACGGTAGGTTGTGGACAGACTGACTTTGATTAACTGAAATGTTGTCAAATTTAAAGGACTATATGTCTTCAAATCTGCTTAAATTAAATGAAGTGCCAAGATGTAAAAACTCAGTTTTTGAAGGGTTTAACCCTTTCCCCCCCGCAAAGCCACAAAAGCGGCTTTTGCTACTGATACCAGTTCCAGTAAGGCCACTTTTGCGTTTTCTGCGTCCTTTCCTCATTCCCGTACGGCCAGTTTTGATTTTTTTCATGGTATTAAATATTCTATGCTGGAAGTAAACACAGTTCGTTGGCGACCATACTTTAAGTTGCATAAGAATAATAAATATGTGTCTGTGAAGGCTCAACATGCTTGAAGGATTACCATACGAAAAAGGAATTCTGGTGATAAAACTCAAACATATCAGATTATTGTACAGGAGTCAGATTGGTGTATTTCTAGATTGCTTATTTGATGTTATGTTGACTAGCAAATAAGGTTACAGACTACATTATACTTTCTATTTTGACAAAAAATGCATGAAGACAGTGCCTCACTTTTGCATTATGGTGAACTGTCGCATGTTTTATCATTAAATGATTATATTTTCATCTGGAAACAGTTTTGTAATGTATTCACAGTGCCTGCTGTCATTGCCAGTTCAATTCTGAGGAAACTGGTGAAAACATGTTTGTTCTATGTTAACATTTGCTTAAGATATTTGAGTTTATGTGGGAGGCCTAAACAACCCCATATTTTCCCCAGAAGCCTACGGGACAGGGAACGGATGTACAGGAGCCATAGGGGTGAAAGGGTTAATGCAAACTTATTACTAAGCATTCAAGACTGAATGTTTTGCAGAAAAACTGATAAATTTTCTAGTGATGCAGAGGAGGAAGAAGTTGCAATGTATTATGGTGGGTTGGGTTGGAATGGGTCAAGTAACCCTATTGCCTATTAAATTCAGTTGTGCCGCAAGAATGCAATGGCATAGGCAGGATTGCAGAATAGGGCACTCATATTTTTCTGCACAAATGTCTTGACAAGCCAAAAGATCATCATCTCAAACATTTGGTGTTTTCCTCGATTTAATACTACCCTAAATACCTCCTTACTACTCACTGGTTTTGGGCGAATCTCACGACCTGTCCCAAGCCTAATATGTGCCGGGCCCCTGACCCCCCGATAATTAGAAGTCTCCGACACTTATAGATCGAATTCAGAAGTTTGTGTATACACGACAGTGACTCCTAATTCTCATATACTGGCTACTCCCTGGGAAGAGATGGCCATGGGTCCATTTTTTAGAACCCAACCCATCATATCTCCAACCCAACCCATGCTGGCAATAAGGTTAGTTGACCCATCCCAACCCAAATCTACCATAATACATTGCAATTTCTTGAACCATCACTTATTTTCTGACCCAACCGAACCCACCATAAATATGAAAAGGTCTGACCCAACCCAACCTAATCCAACCCAACCCATTGATTAACCCAACCCATGGCCACCTCTGCCCTTGGATTCAATAGCGGCTGATAACTGGGAGAATAAAACGAGGATCAGTTCCAGACAGCCATTCAACTATATCATTGGCGTACCCACGTGGGAGTACCAGCCCCTATTCTGGCAGGGACCCCGGTCGTGCGATTTTGGCAAGACCTTTGAGAAATTTCCAGGAGGGTAGTTACTTTTTTACGTTAGTTAGCATGATCAATAAGAATACATGAATTTGGGAATAACTCCTAGACGAACCTTTTTTACCCGAAATTCTACATATCCCCCCTATTTCAGAACCCTGGCTACGCCACTGGACTATATTCCAGGTAATGATGTTGCAATTCTACTCAATGCATATAAAGCCGAATTCTTGCCTACTAGAGTCCGAAGCCAATTACTATATATTCGGCCTAGATCAGCAATATCCAATATATGAGAAATACATTGATTTTAAAATGATATTGTTTTTAAATCAATGTATTTCGCAGTGTAATGATGCCATCAACTTCCGGTTACTTTAAATGTGTAGAGAGTTCATTTCTAAGTGTGACTACCAAATTTCATAGCTGTATCACTGCGAAAACTTCAGTTGCAGCAGTTAATAGACCTATAGTGTTAAAAACTTAATGGACCCAAGTTCGCGGACCCGAGCATGGCTGACTGCAGTCCTTACTTTAAGAGGTCTATCATATATTTATATATATAAACAGTATATATATATATATATATATATCATAGACCTCTTAAAGTAAGGGCTATCCATTAATTATGTCAACAATTTTTTGGCAATTTTTAACCCCTCCCCTACCTTGCCAACAACTGTCAACTTTCAGTGACCCCCTATAATTATGTCAAAAACTTTTGACCCTCACCCACTAAGACCAGTGATGGGTCCCCCTAAAAAGCTTGGAATGTTATTATTTTTGCAGTGATGAGACCTTTTTCCCTTTCTTTTGTTTATCAAGTGTCATGATGTGGTGATGATGACCTTTTTTGCTTGTCAGCTTTTTTCCATTGTAATAAATAGTATTCCATGAAATTTCCTATTTTTTATAATTTTGTAAAAAAATGAAATTGTTGACGTCAACTTCTTTTGACCCCCCTCCCCCTCTCAACAACTGTCAAACTTTTTCAACCCCCCCCCAATCTGTTGACGTAATTAATGGACAGATATATATATATATACACATATATATATATATGTATATATTAACTACATTATATACATTATATACAGACTTTCAGCAATATATATATATTGCTGAAAGTCTGTGAAAAAGGTGCAAGAGCTTTCTTGGCACTGAGGTGTATTAAGTATAGCAGTGGTACCTTTTGTATGTGCACCCTCATTAAATCTGAAAAATATCTAAAGTAGCGTTATTTACGAAAACCGATAACAATGGGAAGTTTTTAAAAAATTCTAAAATTGTATTCAACAAATGTTAACATATAATTCCACAATGTAATTATGGGGAAAATTTTTCAGTCCAAAAAGGTGCTGGAGCTCAGCTCCAGCCACGCACAGGCTGACTTTCAGCACTGCATATATATATATATATATATACATATATATATATATATATTAGGGCGGGTTGAAACATAAAAATTTTTGGAATTTCTTTACGGAACTTGGTAATTATTTGAGAATTGAAGTCTAAAGAAAGAAACAACTCATAAAATGGTAGTTGCACCATTGCAAACGCCCCATTTTTGGACCTAAACATTGTAGCATTTATCAGCATTTCTCATTGATTACAAACTTGTTACTGCTCCTTATTTTTGGTGCACAATATTTTTAATCTACCTAACTTTCGACTGTAATTTGATTGCCTCTTTGTTTTGACTGTACCCTGTTTAATAATTGATGCTATAAATTTTGGAAAGTGTGGTTTCGACATGAGAACAAGAAACATTACATGGTGTGCTATATTCAGCAATGTTAGAGGACTTCTTTCCAATATGTTGCCAACAAATGCACAAGTTGCACAGCACTTCTTGCACATCAAAACAAGAAAGAATGACACAAAAACAATGAAAAAGAGGCTGTCAGAGGCTGTCATCAATCTCTGGAACAAGGCTTCCATTCCAACACTTCACTCTTGGTCTGTTTTGAAACGTGTCGAAACAATAATTTCCACTGGTCCAGAACTATGTCGTTCTAAGTCAAGTTCAACACGTCAAGCCACCTTCTTGAGTAGCTTGAACTCTTTGTTTGACATTGCAGCATGCAATAATTGTGTCATTTGTTATGACGAATCCACAAAACAACTCAGCACATCTTGCAAGTGTCCTAAACATTTGAATGTTCCGCAACAGGAACAGTTTTCTTATTGGATCAAAAAAATTCGAGGAAAATGCTTATTGGAAGGTTAGACGTAGAATCAACAAAGCGGTTCTGAAAAGTATGCAACGAAACCATATAATGTAGAAGACAAAGCTAAAACTGTAAAGAAAACATCGGATGGTGATAATAAATATTAGATCTTGGTGAAGACAAAGCCAATGACAGTGAAGGGAGTGATTAAGAAAGCAATTGTGAGGTATTTCCGGATAGCGATGCTGAACCCTGTTGCAGTCAAAAAGTAAGACCAAATCAAATGCGATTACCTCTTCCGCACCTAGCAAAAGAAGCAGACAGGTATGGTGTACCTGACCGAGCTGCTGCATCATTGGCAACAACGGTGCTTATCGATAAAGGCTTTGTAAGCAAAGAGGATCAGAGCTTTGTATTGATAAGAATAAAGTACATCGCAAGAGACAGAAATTAAGGAAAAATTTACAGGAAGCTGTAAGAGAGTCACACAAATCCATAACAGGTATTTACGTCGATGGGAGAAGGGATGCCACTTTAGTCAAAGTAAACAAAAATAGCAAGTAGTATGGTGATACTATTGTTGAAGATCACTATGTTCTTGTTGAACCAGATGGCAATTACCTAATGTGCGTTAAACCTTCATCAGGAAGAAGTACTGACATTGCCAGTAGTGAGTATTCTGAAAGTACCGGTAATAACAGAGATGCAGAATGCAGATGCAGGCGATTGTATCTCAGCAGTAGGCTGCGATGGTACAAACAATAACACAGGCTGTAAAGCTGGAGTTTGAACTGATTAGGGACACTTGCAAGATGTGCTGATTTGTTCGTCATAGCAAATGACACAATTGCATGCTGCAACATTCAGTCAATTGGTTTATATGTATGCTGCATACAAATGAATTAACTGTCTTTGAGAAATCTGTTTAAAACGTTTGTTGGATGGATCTACATCTGGACCCTCAAGTTCATCTGGGCTCATTGTGCAGTGAATTGCAGCACTGCGAAAAAATTCATTGTTCATTTTGAAAATATCACATGTGACCACGATATGCCGAAGTTGAGTGAAGACGTATTAGATGAAAATATTGCCAAGCCAAGAATTGCCCCACTCACTTTGGATTACAAGAATCACACACAAGGAGTGGAGCGTTGCATAAAACTATTAACAGATGCTTCAACAGCAGTTTATGGCTTTGAAGCAAGAGATGGTTTTATTCACGCCCGAGTCAATTCTCGAAATCTAATGCCCCTATTTGAGTAAAAAAGAGATTATTGTGCAAACTTCTTGTAATAAACACTTACTGAGTGAGTAGCTGTGCAATTCCAATCGTCTATTGATCATTCATTGATGGCATACAAATGTTTGTAATTTTCAAGTAATGTACAAACTTTCCTAATTAAAAATGGGGCACTTCCACATGTTCCAAAATAGTTCTTTTGTGATTTTCTTTCAAATCAGATGGGAATGCAAATATTTCCTCAGTTCCGTGAAAAAAAATTTTTTCGACCCGCCCTAATATATATATATATATATATATATATATATATGTTTTCGTACACAGACGTATATATCGCGTATATACAGAATTGGGGAGGATTTAAAATCAAATGATTTAAAATCACGATTTTAAATCATAAGACAATTTTATATTTTGATTTCAAATCACATGAAAATACATGATTTTGATTTCAAATCATAATTTTTGTGATTTGATGATTTTGTATGCCTCAAAATCATTTTCAAAATCATTTCTGTCATACTTAATAAAAATAGCTCTGGTTAAGTGATTTTGTCAGTAGGCCTACTACTTAGTAAATTTACTTTTAGTCATGTCATTCTGGACCATTTCCTCTAGGTAATTATCTACCGGGTGGGTAATCTAGTATTACTTGCAGAAGTCGTCTATGCTCATGTCTAGTCTTATCATACTGTTGTTGAAGCACCTCGACAGTTACCACATCATCATAAAGTTCTTGATCAGACAGTTCAGGCTTGTTAGTGCTTGGCCTTGTGCTTGGCCTTGTGCTGTGCTTAAGTACCAACAAGCAAGTGCTTGTGCTTGGCCTTGTGCCCTAGGTGCTTGGCCTTGTGCTTGGCCTTGTGCCTTAAGTGCTTGGCCTTGTGCTTGGCCTTGTGCCTTAGGTGCTTGTTAACAAGCAACAGAATCAGGTAAAACTTAACTTTGTAAGCTTTCACAAAACTTCTAAATAATGCACACAAAGTTTGTAAAATTTGTAGTAGCTACAACTACAAAAGTCAATACAGACCAAATCTTCAGTGCCTGTCAATCACTACACTTATAGCTGCTAATTGTTCAGAAAATTTGCATTGCACTTCAAATAAACGAGCCTTTCCAGTAGTGTATCAGTCATACGAGCACGATTTGGTCTCATTATCAACCCACTGTGAGAGAAAAATTCTCTCAACAAGGGCTGAACTAGCTTGTGAATAGAAGATGCTCGAAAACAGTGGTGTAAGATATAAGAACTGTTTCATCACACACAGTTGCTGCAGATCTATGTCTTCAACAGAGAAATCAGAAGAATTAATTTTTGCAGGCAACATGTGAGCTGCAACTTTGGAGTTGCTGGAGGTTGATTGAACAGATTCTCCTGGACATAAACACAACACACCTTGAACTTGCTGTATTTGATGTTAAGTTTGTTTGTGGCGCTATGCAACATCAAAAGTAAAAAATACATACACATAGCCTACATTTGAGCATATTTGATATTTCACATAACGCGTAACAAAAAAAATGGAATGTCGAATTCTCACCATTTTGTCCAGCAGGTTTACGATAGTGATCAAATAATCTTAATTTCTTGGCTACAGTTGCTCGTTGTTGCAGCTCTCTAGTTGTTAGCCTCGCTGCCCCCCAGATATATTGACCATTGCCTTGCTGATCATACATCTTTCCCACAGTTATTTTTAGAAAGGCTACACGTCTAAGATTAAGCAGCAACTGACAAGTACATGTTCAAATAAACAACCTTTTCGCTTATGCTCAAAATTACAGTACCTTTCAAATAACATTGCCAGTTTGCTTGTACTTGTGTTTTAATGTAAAGTGCTTGTGCTTGGCCTTGAACTATGAGTGCTTGGCCATGTGCTTGGCCTTGTGCCTTAGGTGCTTGGCCTTGTGCCTTAAGTGCTTGGCCTAGTGCTTGACCTTGTGCTTGGCCTTGTACCTTAGCTGCTTGGCCTTGTGCCTTAGGTGCTTGTTAACAAGCCTGGAACAGTTCTTGGTTCTCGAGCCTTTTCAGTGGCTGCCCCCAAACTCTGGAACTCATTGCCTCAACATGTGCTCATTGCAAATTCATTACAGATGTTTAGAAAAAGATTAAAAATCCATCTTTTTTACCTGGCCTATCCACCATAGACTGTCACCTGTTTGCCTGGCTGGATACCCTGGATTTTACCTGGATCATTAATTATTTGGATTTGGTGCCATGTTGATGCTCCTGTGCATTATGAAGTGGCGCTATAGAAGTTTAATATTAGATTAGATTAGATAAAGCTGTTCATCAGATTCAACACCGCTATTCCATCTTCGGCAGCTGTTGAGCGTCTGTTTAGCATAGCAGCCTTAATTGAGATGCCAAGAAAAAAACAGGCTATCTGATGTAATGTTTGAAAAGCTTATATTGATCAAACTGAATCAAGGCACTAGTGTTGATCTCGTTAACGATAACAATAACGAAAATAATCGTTAACGGAAACTAAAGCTTTTCGTTAACGATAACTGTAACTATAACTAAAACATCACTAAAGAACTGTAATAATAACTGAAATGCTTGGTCCATTAACTAACGAACAACGATAACTAAAACCTGTCTAACTAATAATAACTGAAACCTAATAACGATAACTAACGAATTAAACGTGAATGCTTTGTTGCATCTGTCTCAACAGAATCACATTGCCGTCTCTGTGGCCAACTGTACATGTGGGATGATGTGGCCTGTGTGCACTGTGCAACAATTGAAATTCTAAATACTTTAGGCATACAGTTCGTGATTTACCTGATTTACCGTAGTTTTTTTATTGTGATCCATGGCAAAGGTTCCTAAAGAAATAAACGGCGGGCGGCCAAAATCTAGCGTGATTTGGGACTTTTTTTCAATATACAGTGGGCGAGAACAGTAGCGAATGCACAGTAGATGTAGAAATGCACGGGAAGCAAAAACATTGTGCTGCTCTGTTGAGTAGGAGATATCCTACCAACCTCAAAAATCATCTGAAAGCACATCATGGCAAGGAGTAAGCCGATTGTTTCCGCACTTAATGGCAGTTCCTATAGTACTACTGTGCCTTTCTTTGAAATCAAGTGTACTGTACATTTTGACTTTTTTGTTTTATCAATAACTATAACTAACTATAACTAAAACTTGACTAACTGTAACTAAAACGTTCTCAAGTTATATTTAGTTAACTATAACTGTAACTGTAACTAGAACTTTATACAATAACTATAACTAATAGTAACTAAAACTAGGTTGGCATTAACTAATTATAACTGTAACTAGAACCAAACAAAGAACTAAAACAACACTACAAGGCACCTACTAAATTTCAAAATTTGATGTTAACCGTTGTCCGCTACATACCACTATAAAAAAAGAAGCAGTCTTAGTGCTGCATTACTGACTGGCTATGCTTATTCCATTCCCATCAAACTGTTTGATAAGGATTTGCACTTACTGTGAATTTTTATTAGAACAACTTGTTGTCATTATCCCTAGAGAATGGAGTGAGTCGTTAACCCCTTGACTGCGTTGCAGCAATATATATGCTGCTGCGACCGGTTAATTTTTAATATGCGCGTAAACTGTTGCTAACAAAACAGTTGCTAACAAATATAACATATATAGCACATATAACATATATAACATATATATAACACATATATAACATATATATATATATAACCAGTGATGGGCACTAGTTAACTAAAAAAGTTATAACTATTAGTTTAACTGGAAAAATTTAGTTGAAGCAATAGTTTAACTACTTTTTTCTTAACTAGTTACAGCAATAGTTTAACTGCTTTTTAAAATAGTTACAACTAAAAGTTTAACTACTTTTTTGTCAACTTTTTTATTATACGGTACTGCTTATTTCTTATTGCTTTTTGTACTGAAACATGAAAATGAACTACACTAGTCTTGCTGACATTGTTGTTGATCCTTCTAATAGTGAGTTAATCACATTAGTTGATGCAATAACTGTCTGCATAAGTCTTCAGGGCAGTTGCACATTGGGGATGACTGAGGATGCATCCCCACCAGCCCACCACACCAGCCCACCAAAATTTGCGTGTGGCTTTGATGAATTTAAGAGAAAATTTGTTGGTATTTATTTCTTGATAGTACTTTAGTCTAATAGTATACTTACTGACTAACTATAGTTTGGTTTTGCACTATGACTTTGTACAACCAGACTAAAATGCTTTTATACATTGTCAATTCTGAGCATTATATTTCATAAATCAAATCTACAGATTTCTTCTAAACCATTTACATTTAATTCCTTTGACAATTGGCGGGATTTTCTTAGAAATTCACTGCATCCCCCCACCAAGAGTTCTTGGAGCCGCCACTGCAAGTCTTCATAGATTACGGCGATTTCTTTGTATTATATTGAAAGGAGTCGAATTATAAAATATTTACAAAAAAGTTGCAAAATAATTGGAAATAGTTTAACTACTTTTAAAAAGTTTAGTTTAACTTTTTCTTGAAAATTTTAACTATTAGTTAAAATAATAGTTTAACTACAAATATTTAGTTGAAAAAAAAGTTCAGTTTAACTACTTTTTTTCCAACTAGTGCCCATCACTGTATATAACACATATAACATATATAATATAACATATATGTATATGTTATATATATTTTATATGTTATATATATATGTTATATATGTTATATATGTGTTATATATGTTGTGTGTGTTATATATGTGTTATATATATATATATATGTTATATATGCTATATATATATAACATATATAACATATATATATAGTTATATATGTTATATATGTGTGTTATATATGTTATATTATATATATATGTTATATATAACATATATGTTATATATACACTATATATGAGTGCAATATATATGTTATATATATAACATATATAACATATATAACGTAATATTGCTATTTGCTAACAAATACAGCTAAATCGAAACAAAATGCAGTTATCAAAAAGTTTTTAAAAAGTTAACGCTATTTTTTCACGCCAACTGGCTTACTGAAAATGGCAGAAAAGTCACTGCCAATATTTAATTTGTGTATGATAGGACTGGAAACAGTCAACTTATCCGACAAACTGCTGCTTGTTTATCCTGCTTACATCCAGACACTCCCCTTTTCCCGCCCTTGATAGTGTCACTGATGTCACGTGACTTCCATCCAGGCATCAGCTACTCAGCTACCCAGCAACAAAAAATATCTATTCACTACTGCGGTCATTAGGCAATTCAATACTGCAGACATAAGACCATTACAGCACAATGGGAATACATACTACTATATGACGACGCTCGTCGTCACGCCGCAACGGCGAAAAGAAATTTATGACGACGCTCGTCGTCACGACGCAGTCAAGAGGTTAACCGATTAAAAGTTAGAGTCGAAGTAATGATTTTGTGATTCTAAATCATCTGTGATGTGATTTTGATTTAAAATCATGGCACTTGTATATAATACACGTGCAAGTTATTATATGCTGTATGTAAATTACATAGTACCACTAGCAATATGCACCAATTAAAAATTAAATCGCACCTATAGAACTGTTCGAAAAAAGAACTTTTGTTTCAACGTATTTTGTATTGTGATTTGTGACTATTGTCGCACCAGGCGGAAGTAGCCTATGCATAGATAAGTTTAAAATTACCACAGACGTAGAAGTAAGTAAGAGAGTAGTCAGAGTACGACTCAGGACTAAATAAAATTGTCTTCCTAACACTCTGGGGGCGGGGCTACGGCCCCCTTATGGGCGTAAAACACGGGAGGGGCGCCCCCAAAATAATTAGTTGCCTGGAGTAGAGTATCAATTAGCGCACCCAATGTTTGGGCTATATGGTAAAAAACTTTCCTATTCTAGATTTTTTGCCTGGATAACTCCAAATCCGCGCTCACACACTGGTGGCTCCACATTGACGTCTATTAATAGACACCAAAGGCAGAAGCAGATTATAAGTTGCCATCCCAACGGCCCAACTCTTGCCATATCCGCCACTGCGTTCCCGGGATTTTGTTTCGTGAGTGTGGG
Source organism: Metaphire vulgaris (assembly GCA_018105865.1). NCBI lineage: Eukaryota > Metazoa > Annelida > Clitellata > Crassiclitellata > Megascolecidae > Metaphire > Metaphire vulgaris. The sequence continues at coordinate 3,839,811 of CM030860.1, read as the reverse complement.
GACAGTGGGGGTGTCACTGTCCGGTGTTGAGTCATACACTCGTCCCGAGTCGTACTCTGACTACTCTCTTACTTACTTCTACGTCTGTGGTACTTTTAAACTTATCTATGCATAGGCTACTTCCGCCTGGTGCGACAATAGTCACAAATCACAATACAAAATACGTTGAAACAAAAGTTCTTTTTCGAACAGTTCTATTGGTGCGATTTAATTTTTAATTGGTGCATATTGCTAGTTGTACTATGTAGTTTACATGCAGCATATAATAACTTACGCGTGTATTATATACAAGTGCCAAAATCATTTTTAAAATCAAAAAGTTTATGATTTTGATTTTAAAGTCATTATTTTGCTGGTGATTTTGATTTTAAATCCTTTTATGCATGATTTTACCCAACACTGCGTAAAAATCACCATTACCTCGCAATAGACTATATCAGCCCCGTAATCGAGTGCAAGAAGTCGCATTGGCAGCATGCTGATGCGTACCATTGGAGCTAGAATTAACTTATTTCTGTAATCAATTTCCGAATCCGTCATTCTATCAAAATATTAATCAAGAAACTCTAATGTTAGTACTTGGTAGACCAGAATTAAAACAGAAATTCTTAAACGGTCTGTCCAACGCGTTGTTATCAATATCAAGCACTACACAAAAACATAGAACTCAGATAAGAAGATACCATTGACGTCTATTAATAGACGTCAAAATCGTCATTCTGGTCAAAGGAAGATACTGTAGAGTGTAGACTGTAGAGTGTAGATCCAGTGTGCAAATTTTTTAGGAAAAAGTCAGATTACGCATTAAAAAACCGCAGAAAATGAAAAAACAGCAGCGCTCACAACTTCATGAGCAGTGTTGATAGATAGATATAATCTCATTTACGACGAGCATTTTAAAAAATGAAAGCGCCTTTGAGCGCCTAAGAATTAGAGGTGGGTCGATTAATCGAAATCGTAATCGAAATCGCGATTTTTGGAAAAATCGAAATCGTAATCGAGACGATTATTAAATAAATCGAAATAATCGATAATCGTCGAAAAAATAATCGAAATCGCGATTATTTTTCGATTATTCCCGTAAGTTATATTATACAATATTTCCGATTCAAAGAAAGATCAATTTACCGTTGATTATCAGATTTTCATTGAAAATGGATCCAACTGCATATAAAGACAGGCACCATCTTTCTGGATTTGACAGCAGCTTTCGATGCGGTGTGGCATGCGGGTTTAATGTACAAATCTCGCTCAATTTGCCTGGTTCTGTCAACTTTGGAATTAATCCTGAAAACGTTCCCTGGGAGGTTGTCAGCTCCTGGAGAAGTAAGAAACGTTGAGCGTGATCGAGACTGCATGATCGCGTATAGCTGTCGGAGAGCGCGTACGTTCTAACTCCGAGGTCCAATATAACTTGAAGCCGTTTTGAGTAGTTTGCTAATGTAAATAAAATTAATTCGTGTATATAATATTAGACGTTGTGTGGAAATCTGGATCGTAGGCTATACTTGCCAATAATGAGTTCGAAAAGGCGGAAAGTTGATGGCGAAAATCGGTGTTTTAATAGTAAATGGGAAAATATTATAGGCTAGTTATTTTTTGTGCGGACAATTGAGGAGCTCTTTTCCAAAACTCACTATGTCCAGAATTATTATGATTTACCACAGTGTTTAATTTGTCTGCAAGTGGTGTCTGTGTCGAAAGAGTTGAACGTAAAACGACGTTACGAAACTCTACCTAAGAACAAAATTTAATAGGCCTACGATTATACGATAAATATGCTGGCGAAGCTCCCACAGCTAGCCTAGTTGTATATAGTCTTATTTTACAACAGTTTTATATGTCATGCCATACATAGGCCTATATCATAATTTTGCCATATTAAGGGTCTAAACATTTTTTGTGCGGCCCGCAATAGCATGATGGTTGGACAACGCTGCTCTAGCTGTAGTAAAGGAAACATTTCACAGACACATTGCATGCTTATCAAGTTTATCATGCTTATCATCTCAAATCTTTCTCTTCTATCGAAACTTACTGAAAAAATTGTGCTTTCCAGACTGAATGAACACCTTTCAAGTAACTCACTATATAATGCTCATCAATCTGCCTACACTAAACATCACTCAACTGAAACTGTCGTCGCCTACATTTATGACAGACTGCAATTGGTCTCCGACAAGTTACTGGCCTTTGTCTCCTTGATCTCTCTGCAGAAATAGTTCACAACTGGTTTGCATCTTATCTCAAATCTCGGTCTTTTCAAGTGTCCTGTCTTGGCCAAATTTCTCTTTCTCATATTATAGATTATGCAGTGCCTCAAGAATCTGTTCTCGGGCCTGTACTGTTCAGCCTCTACACCACACCACTTTCATCTCTAATTAATTCCCTCAAATTAAATCACCAACTCTATGCCGATGACACTCGGCTAGTCAGCTATTCCTGTCCTTCTCACCTCTTTCATTCAATGCTTCTATTATTGAGCTTGAATCTGCATTCTCGTCAATCTCTACGTGGATGTCATCTAATCTCCTCGCTCTCAACCCATCTAAGACAGCTAGAGTTTCTTTTAATCGGACTACCCCAACAACTCAAAAAAATTGACAATCCTAAACTAGTTTTGGCTCCTGACACCACAATAATCCCTGTTCCAACTGCTAGAAATCTCGGATTCAAATTTGACTCTTTTCTAAACTTCGAATCACAAATCTCCCAACTTTCAAAAGCCTGCTTTATTCATATTCGTGACCTTCGTCGCCTACGTCCTTGTCTTGATATTAAGACTGCGTCCACAATCGCCACCTCTATAGTCCACTCCAAATTAGATTACTGTAACTCCCTCTACTATAACCTTCCCAAAGCCTCCATCAACAAATTGCAATCAATACAAAATGCTTTAGCTCGTGCTGTTACTATGTCACCTAAATTCTCCCATATTTCACCCATACTAAAATCATTACATTGGCTTAAAATAACAGAACGTATCCAATATAAGATAATAACACTTACACATAGCTCACTTCAGTCATCAAAACCTGTCTACCTTAGATCACTATTAACCCCTCAGCCTGCTCGACCCACACGTTCGTCATCTCATCTCACTCTGTCACGCCCGCTAAATCAGTCATCCCTGAAAATTTGCAACCGTGCCTTCTCATACGCTGCACCTGAACTTTGGAACTCGATCCCAGCTTCCCTTTGCACACTTGGACACTTTCAAACAATAAAATCTGAGTCCCCGTTTCCTATAATTCCTGCACTATCTCCTCAAGTCTTCAGGTCTAAGCTTAAATCCTTCCTGTTTCTTAAATCATTTCCGCCATATATAGCTGTAACAACCTAGCCTCACTGCCCTTCGGATATTGACTATTGCCTGGCATATCTCACACCTTTCCTATAGCTATTTTAAGAGAGGCTGAGCGCCTAAGAATAAGCAGCTACTGTTGTGCTGCTCACCAAGGCGCTATAGAAATCCACGAGATTTTACTTTACTTACTTAGTCTTCCTTAAAACAGCTAGGGGAAAAGTGAATTATCTAAAAATGTAAAGCTTTTTTGGCACATTCGCGGACCCCTTGGCACCTTTCCGCGGACCACAGATTGAAAACCGCTGTATTACATATATAAAACTACGTAGAATATGCCTAAGTCCTTACATAGAATAAAATGAGTGAAATGTTGCCGACAAAATAACATAAATAAGACTACTTCCTTTTGAGCGTTTCCGGGTCGGATATCTGAGTAGATTTTATTGAGGTCTGTGAATATATTTCTAATCGAATTAGATCTTGTTAATTTGATCGGGAAAATGCTTGAATTGTGTTATATTTTGCAATTTTATTCTATATTGATTGTATACTTGTACTTGTGGCTTTAGTGATTTTAATTTTTGCATATATTTTAAACTGGCTTTATAACTGCATATATAATTATATTATATTATTATACAACGTAGAGATTTATGTGGCAACTAATACAGTGACTGCGTGGACACATTACAAATTATAAATTACAATAGCTCGTGCGAAAAAGCCAAGTTTTAAGATTCTTCTTGAAGGTGTCTGGCGTTAGGGAGAGTTGTGAAGAAGAAGGCAGGCGGTTCCATGCCCTTGCAGCAGTCACGGGTCATCACGATCGCCTACAGTACGACGGCGCATCAAAGGAACAACCAGAGAAGCGGTTCCAGCAGATCTCAGGCGACGCCGACCTGCCTGATCTGCGACTCGTACTAATTCCGTCGTCAGGCACTCTGGGCCAATACCGTTCAGGCAGCGATAAGCCAGCGTTGCCAACTTAAACTCAATCCGCTCAAGGCATTGATAGCCAGTGTAAGTCTCCTGTTTCGGTGTTCATTTTCACGAGAAGGGACCTGAAAGATCAACCGCCCGCTGCCATTCAATACGACCTGGAGACGGTCCAGCAGGTGATGATCCACACCTTTCCTATAGCTATTTTTTGGTCATCACCAATGATGAAACCAGTGACAGCTACTGTGACTGACACTGATCACGCACACTTCTGATGAGCGCTATAGCGTTTGAAACAGCTGGCAATTGTCTTGAGACATGGGTCCTCAGTCTTAATAAAACAGCTGGGGAAAAGTTCGGACTAACAACACTGCTTTTTGCACCTCAAGTCCATCGATGCTGACCCGTCGGCACCTTTGTTTCTGGACCAGAGGTGATCCATAAATTTCAGTCTTGTTATATAAAGTTGCAGCTGATATGACTTCTAAGCCACCTGGTCACCTCGAATAAAATGAGTGAAATGTTGCTGGACAAATGAACATAAATAAGACTGCTTCCTTTTGAGCGTTTCAGCGTCGGATATCTGAAGTTAGATTTTATTGAGGTCTGTGAATATATTTCTAATCGAATTAGATCTTGTTAATTTGATCGGGAAAATGCTTGAATGTGTTATATTTTGCAATTTTATTCTATATTGATTGTATACTTGTACTTGTGGCTTTATTGATTTTAATTTTTGCATATATTTTAAACTGGCTTTATAACTGCATAGTGCATTGACATACTTCTTCTGTGAACACTAATTGAATGTCTGTATTATTCAAAAATATTTAATTGTTAAAATCGATACATCAATAGACATTAGGTCAAAAGTGCCAAAACAGGCGAGTTTTAACCTAGTTCAGATTCCCACTACTATAGAGTAAGGGATAAAATTATATCACTTTTTAGCGTTCTAAATTATCAAAGTCAAGTAAAAGGAAAATAATGACGATGTCTGAATAATAATGACGATGTCTGCACCAGAAAAAGTTATGTAATAGTTAAAAAACAATGTCAAAATGGTACATGACATTGCGAAAGAAAAAGTTCAGAAATTTTAAAGAAACCACTGTTCTATTTGCACCTGGACGCCCCGCCGTTATTGAATTACAGTTAATTAAATTGAAATACAGAATGAATTCAGCAATTAAACAGGTCAGAATCTTGCTGTCAACGACAATATAGGAGTATTATAAAAATTAAATTGTTCAAAAATTATAATATAGAATGCCAAAATACACTTGACAATCAAAGTCAAAAGTCAAAGTCCTTTCCGAGCCTCACGGGCTCATAGGGCGGCGCTGATCTCCGTTGCTATAGCCCTCAGCCAGGCGTGCAATGCCACGGATATGGGGCTAGTGTTTTGCGTAGTGTGCCTGTTTGACTGTTCGCAGGGCTATTTGCCATTGCTCCTCATTTTACCACCACGAAAAAAGCTGAGTCGACCCTTAGGGCTCCTGCGGGACTCGAACCCGCAACCTCCTGTTCCATTGTTCGACGTTGTTACCACTCTACTAACTTCCCTTGACAATGACTTAAATAATTTAGAATATTAAAATGCACTTTTACCAAATTTGTAAGTAAATAAGTAAATGTTCAGGTTATTGTGTGTGGTGACTCGTACACAGGTGGACTACGTGAACACATTACAGTGTTGAAAGTTCATAGCTAGTGCGGAACAGTCAAGTCTTTAGCCATTTCTTGAGAATGTTGAGCAAAGGGGAGAGTTGAATGGACAGAGGTAATGACTCCCTTGTAACAATAGGTTGGTTGCCCTTGGTTTATGCTCTTCTTTGGTTAACATGAACATTATATTAAGGGAAACATTACCAATTGATTGAATTAAATTTGATACTAGCTTGTAATTATATATGCATACATTTTTTAGTCTCGTGTTCAGAAAATGGCGAAGTCAAAGAATCATACCAATCATAACCAGAGTTGGTATATTTATTTCTGAAAGCAGATGCATTTTTATGATTGGTTTCCAAGGGGCAGGCATATATATTTTTAGCTACACAAATATAGTTCATATTTCATAAGTATTAGAAACTGGGTAAATTGGTAAAACAGAAAAAATTGGAAAAAACATTAGAAAACATTTAATAGGTATCTATAAAATAGTTATATATCATATCAGTGTTTTTGCTATCCATTTCACATCCCTTGGCAAACCAGATATGACCATGTGAACTGCCAATTTGAATATGCCATGGCTAGAGTTACATATGAAGTAATTATAAATGCCTTGGCTAGTGTTATAATGTTGATGCTGTGATTCTACACGTGGATAGGAAGCCATTTTGTTCTTATTATGTAGACTTTTTACTAACATTTAGCTCTAAACGGGCTAAAAACTTGGCAAAAGGCGTTTTTTTCTTTTCCCTGTATAAAATGAGTTGGGTCGAAAATAGGATTAGTATTTTGGGATTTGGAGGATACTAGGGTTAGATTTGGGTTTATGGTTTAAAAATGGGTAAGAGTTTGTGTTTTTGTTTTTAAAACGAGCTAAATGTAGGTTGCATAACTAATGTTTAAGCTTAGGAGGAACAATAAAATTTATAAATACGTAATATGTAGCTATAACCACTGCGATCTGAATATACAGTATAGTGTGGCATTAAAGAGTGGAGAATGCTCGACATGGGATCAATTGTGTGCTTTGGCCGTCTGCCCTCAGGACATTGCTATTCTTAAACCTTAAAATGGTGGGCTTGTATGCAATGTTAGGGCCTTGAATTGCATTTGTTGCTCTATTGACCAGTGTTTGGTAAGGTATGTTGAGTGGGTGGTTTAGTGAGCCATCATATATTCCATCTGTGGGAAGGGATAGCTTATTTGGAGAGGCAAGGAATACCCTCCCAACCGTTAATGGGTGATTGGTGACAGTGACCAAACTATTTGACTTGATTCAATTTAGAAATTCTTGTTAGATTTGCTTGTGGATGGCCTTCAGTTTTAAGGAAACGTGTGTCGTGCTCTTCGCCATCATAGCAATTTGCCTATGCATGTGTTTGGGCATAATTTTTGGCTACCTAGATTTAATTTGGAAATTCCCATTAGAATTATCCACCATTGAAAGGATTAAGTTAACTTTGGATTTTTTGGCAAAGTGACATAATTTTGTAATAGTGCTGTGCACTTGTAGACCCAATAAATATACATGTGAGAAAGTCGCTAACAAGCATAGAAAATGACCACCACATGGAGTCTGTGGTGTTTAGACTTCTTAATAATACTGTAATACATTCTCATGGTAAATATATGGGAATTTCATTATAGATAAAAAGCAACATCGAAATGGAGTTAAGAGACCAAAGAAGCATCGTTATCCGTCTTTGAAAGGGGTATGTTACCTTAGTTTATCTGGCATTGTGATGTTAAATTGTGTAGTATTGATGCATACTTGTAGACCCAAGCTGTCATTTTTGATGTCAGAATTTGGGGGGTAAATGTATGCAACAGAAACTGATTTATGCAATTTTCATGTAGTGGTTGAACACTACACCTGTTTTTTGCTGATAATCATACATAACTACAGTCAGGTCTTCGTCGTCCAGCTATTGACTTCTCCATGACATCTCTCCAAAGTTCTCCGTCCTTTGCTATTTCTTCCAAAGTCATTCAGTGTCTTCCGTCAGTTTTTCCATTGAGATTCAGCCCTGCCATGTGCAGATCCTCTTCCAATCCGTCCATCCATCGTCTCTTCGGTCTTCCTTTAGATCTTCTTCCCTCTGGTTTGTAGTTGAAAATTCATTTTGGGTTTCTTATTTCTTCCATTCTGAGTATGTATCCAGTTCATTTCATTCTTCTCTTTCTGATGACTTCCATGATGCTCAGTTGCAGTGTTCTCTGTCTAACTTCTTCATGTGTTATATGTTCTTTGTATCCAATCCTTAGTATTCTTCTAAGCCATTTATTTTCTGTTGCTATTATTTTTTTCTCCAATTCTTTTTTTATGGTCTAAGATTCGCATCCATAAATTAGTATTGGTATTACACAAGTGTTGAGAAATTTTTGTTTTCATCCCAATGTCATGTCTTTTGAAAATGTTGGTATGTAGCCTGTTGAAGATTGATCCTGCCATTGCTATTCTTCATTTAATCTCCAAGTCCTAGCCTCCTTTTGCTTCCAATTCACTTCCCAAGAAAACGAAATTCTTCACTATTTCAACATCTTTTCTGTTGTGTGATACTATTGGCCATTCTCCAACTTTTTTTGTAATTGGCATAATTTTTGTTTTATTAGTGTTTATTTTCAGTCCAAATTTTCCACTCTCTGTTATTAAGACCAATGTTAACTCCACAATCCTTGAGAGGCATTCATAACTACAGTAATACCACGTTATAATACCCATGTCTGTCCAGCTTTCTATTTTGAGAGGGGGCAAGGGTGGCGACATAACGAGGGCAATTCAATCAGGTAATCCAATGTTGCAAAGTATTACGATATTAAGTTGCATATTTCCTTAAGTTGTAACACTAGGCTACAGTACAGAAGGCCTATTTTGCAGGCATAAGCACATACACAGTTCAACGAGCATTGTTACAATAATTCTTTAAAAGGTGTGTAGGCCTATGGAGTAGGCCTACGAAAATACTCCTGAATAGTAGCATGTCTTTGAGAAATGTTGAATTTGACATTAATATTTGTTTTTATTTAATACATAGTTATGTATCTTATAATACAGAGGTGTAGCAAGGGGGCATATGCCCCGGGGTGCCGAGGTGAGGGGCCAAAATCGGGTTTTGGGGGTTAGTTACATAAAGTAGGAAGGAATTGTGGCGATCTTTTTTTGCTCATCAGGAGCACAGGGAGAGGGGCGCTGTAGAGAGTTGAGGGGGTGCAGAGTACGCTTTTTGCTTATCGGCAGGTTGGTGGATGTTGTGTGCTGCTTGGGGGCAACAGTACACCTTGCTCCCGGCGCCGGATACCCTCGCTACACCTCTGTCATAATATGTTAATTTGCAAATTCATAGAATGTTAACATGGAGTACTGCTGTTGTAGGTTGATCCAAAGTTTCTTCGTAACATGAGATTTGCAAAAAAGCATAACAAAAGACATGCTGAGCCAAAAGGAGTTGATGGAGCTCAGGAGAAGTAGAACTGTGGCAGATACTTTGGCATGTCTGAAGTTATGGTGTGATGAAAAGTTAATTAAATCTTTTCCTGTCTGATATGTTTTTGTGTTGATCAAATCTGTTTTAAGATTATTTCCTATACCACAGTTGGGAAAATTTTTATTTGTTTCTTGTTTTTTTTTGTTTTGGCTGATAGATTGCCATATTATTGGTCAATCTTTCATTGCAGCCTTTTTGCATTGCCTTGCATTGTGGGTACAGTACATAATATTTAAACATGGCTGGTATTCTGATTAAAATGCGAGGCAAATAAACAGGTAACTGAAATATGAACTATGAATAAGTCTATCAAATGAGGATTTAATATTTTAACTTTTGTAGCTGCTCTGAAATTGATGTAAAAAACACCAGATTTTCGTGCACCAGATTAGTAAAAGTTTGTCTAAATGGATGATGATGTGTGTCTGGGCTTGGCCTCGGGTACGAAGTGTGACGAGGGGGGGTTCCGTAAATGTGAAGTAACGCAACACAAATTTTTTAAGTGAGGATTTTTTTGGCTTGTCAGGGCATTTGGAGAGGGAAAATACAGTAGAAGGATGACCGTTTTGCTTGTCGGTATGTTTGGAGAGGAAAAAAATAAGATTATGATTGACCTTTTTTGTTTGCAAAGATTTTTTGGGAGATGAAAAGGGGGTCGGCCCGTTGTCACGTCATACTTTACGGTGGTCAAAAAACTGCCAAAATCCGCGGACCACAGTTTGGGAACCGCTGGGCCAGGCAATAGTCAATGTCTGAAGGGCAGTGAGGCTAGGTTGTCACAGCTATGGAGGAAATGATTTCAGAAAAGGAAGGATTTAAGTTTAGACCTGTAGACTTGAGATAATGCAGGAATTATAGGAAATGATTCGAAATTTATTGTTTTAACGTGTCCAAGTTCTGCAGAGTACAGACTACAGTTGAAATAGCTATATCCGAAGTTTAATGGTCAGTAGGGCAAAGTCAAATCCAGAAATCAGATTGTACTATAGTGAGAGTAACTTATTTGCTGTAGTTTTGTAGTTTGCAAGAAAATATCGGACACATGCATAGGGACCGTCCATATAGTACGTACGCATCGAGGGGAGGGGGTTTGAGATTTAGGCGATTTTGCGTACGGGGGAGGGGGTCACGACTGAATTTGTATGTACGCACATTCAAATTTCTAAATAGATAAGAGGCTGGTATATTCACACAAACATTTGATTTGAACAAAATTAGGCCTACTTCCTCACGGTCAAACAAAGGGTCCCGACTATTGTTCCCACGGTTATTTAAATATTAAAAACCTTTAATTTAATAGCAAACAAATGCTTTTTGGCTCTGGCTAAAAATTTTCACCGTGCGGGAGGGTTGCTAATGTGTACGTAATCATAGGGGGTTAACCAAAAAATGCAAACGATGGGGTTGAAAACAGTGACGTAAAGAGTCAAAACAGCTGACCACGGGCTGGTTGCAAAAATATGACTTCCTTTTGTTTACGTACAGTACTCAACAAAAATATGTTTAAAAATTAATATGGACGGCCACAAATCCGGTATTGCATCCATTTTTACACCGGACAAATTACCTAAATTATTATTAGGCTAGGCCCTAAATACCATACAGTCCGGTCAAATACCAGACACCTGGCAACCCTATCAGTGGTACTGACTAAGCGCATCTGATGTTACTAAGCATGAGTCAGTTAGGTTCACCCTTGAGAAATCCAAACGCAGAGGCTCAATGCCCGTAGGCTCCGGTGCTGATCCCCGTATAAAGACTCATAAAAATTAACTAATGCCGTCTGCTAGGCCCTCTCGCACGCCCTCTCGAAACCTCCTTGGTTTTCACCCCTTCTCCCGCTTATTATACTCCGGTTTTAGCGGCGTCAGTAGAGAGGGCAGAGGAGAGTTGTCCATGGATTGAATGGCAGGGAGGCTTACCGTGAAATTCGAGGCCTAGATGTTATTATGCACTTAATTCTAGCTGATACCTGCTCTATATTAGAGAGGTCTTTTGATTTATTTTAATTAGGCCTATTATTTCTATTGGTGGCTCGCTCGGCACAAGTAATTTGAGAACACAGACTGTTAATGCTAAAACTATGAAGGGCTACTGAACAATTTGGGAGGCTCTCGTGGATCCCCGTCATATTCTCCACGGACCCCCTTCGGTCCGCGGACCACAGTTTTTTAAAACCGCTGTTCTAGACGACAAGTGCCTGCGTAGAGAAGCAGCGGCTACTTGACTTAGGAAGTTAGGACTGTCAACTTGTTCGACAATCGCAAAGATCCTTAGGGCTTCGATCCAATGACACTCGGTTGCTGGTCACATCGAGAACTCGTAGTAGACTTGGAGATCGCACCTTCAAGGCTATATACAGTAGAATGTAGCCAATGTAGTTAGGCCGGTATTGAACTAATGTAGGCCTAGTAGCAATAGCATACACTTGTAATTCCATACATGAATTGTCAGTTGGTTCTGTTTCTGGGGTTGGGGGTCCGCACATAGCAACGACATGCCAAAGGGGTCCGCGGCTTGTAAAAGTTTGAAAATCTCTGTTATATATCATAAACATTGGACTATTTGAACTAAATATTATAGAAATTTAGACGGCCTTTGGTGTCCGTATAAACAATAACATTTTACTGTCAAATATTTTAGCTTAGGCATCTTCTCGCCTCGTTTCTTGTAACTTTCTTTAGCCCCTACATCTTTTCAGTATTCATCTTTTCGGTCTTGAAATCCGTTCATTGGCTCTAAGTTCCAGAAGGGATACATTTCAAGATTTTATTCCTGGCCTACAACGCAATCCAATTCTCAAGGCTCATGTACATTCGTAATGTTATTGTTATTGTTCATGACAATTTATACAGCGTCGTAACATATCAGAGGCCAAAGTCAAGGGCGCTTTACAAAGAGCGTGGAAACAGTTGTTGAATAGATACGTCTTTAATTTGCTCGCTAACTCTCCAAAGAAAGTGACGGACGACACGCTATCCGGTAATGAATTCCAAAGGAGGGGATTTCCGCGCGAGAATGATCGTTCTCTAAATTTAAGTCTTCAACGGTGGTGGGACGCGCAGATGAGTTCGAGAACTGGATCGCAGATGAAGCCGTCGATCGCTCATATCCGGCCTTCGCACGAGCGTCGCTAGATCAGTCTTTAATCTAGGCCGTTTCGGGGGAAATTGCCCTCGCCCCGGAAATTTCAAATTCCCCCACCCCCCGGAAATTTTGGAATACTACATGGACTAAGAGCGGCTCCTATAAGAATTCCCCCAGGCTTTGTCAGTTCCCCCCAGCTTTTTCAGCTTACCCCGGAGTCCAGGAGTCTAGATTAAACACTGCGCTAGATATTCCGGGCAGAGAGGATCGTGTAGCGCCCGGAAATAGCATTCTTCATAGGGAAAAGTCAAGTGTCACACCTGGTTCCTTCTCTTTATCATCACTCCCAGATGTCTTCTGCCAATTTTTCTCCAATAAAATGTCTACCATTCGCCTAAAATTTCAGATCATTTCTTCAACGGGTTTCTCTTTTCCAAAATCCCCACCAACTCCTCTTAATTCCTTTAAACCTACCACCCTTAATGAAGTTCGCCAGATAATCTTTACATCACCAATTAGTCAGTGTACCCTTGATGTCCTACCAACTCAAATCCTCAGAGATTGTTTTGATGTTTTAGGTCCAATAATAACAAACTTCATAAATCTTTCATTGCTTGAAGGGTGTTTCCCCTCTGCATTTGCTCATGCAGTTGTTCACCCACTACTTAAAAAGCCATCTCTCTCCTGACGACTTGTCTAATTATAGACCTATATCTAATCTTAATTTCTTATCGAAAATTCTTGAAAGGATTGTTGCTAAGCAAATGCATGCTCATTTGTGTTCTAGTCCACATTACCTCCCTTTCCAGTCTGCTTACCGAAAATACCACTCTACCGAAACGGCTCTGTTGGCAGTCCATGATCTTATTGTTCGGGCTATTGATGCTGGAAAAGTTACTGCTCTTTTTACTTTTGACCTATCTGCCGCCTTTGATACTGTTGATCATTCTATTCTTCTTCATCGTCTTGAACATTGGTTTGGAATCTCTGACATTGCTTTACATTGGTTTTCTTCATATTTACATCCCCGCACTCAATCAGTGATAATAAATGAGAATCTCTCAACTCCTACTGATCTGTCTTGTGGTGTCCCTCAAGGCTCGGTTCTTGGACCGCTGTTATTTACTCTCTATACAACCCTTTGGGTTCACTTCTTGATGAACATCAAGTGGCGTATCATCTTTATGCTGATGATACTCAAATTCTCATCTCTTTTGATCAATCTTCTTCAAACTCATCCCTTAAGACTCTATCCACTGTCTTTACTAATATTCAGTCGTGGATGGATTCAAATAAGCTTCTTTTGAATTCATCAAAAACTGAGTTCTTACTATTAGGTACTCCAGCTCAATTGACTAAATTTGAATCTCTGAAATCCGTAGAATTAGGAGATTCCACTGTTGTCCCTAGAAGTACTTCTGCTCGCAACCTTGGTGTGATATTTGACTCTTCCCTCTCTTTTACTAGTCACATAAATTCAGTCTGCAAAATTTCTCATTATCACATTCGGGACATCTATCGCATCAGACATCTCCTCTCCAAGCCTGTTCTTATTCAGTTAGCCAATGCATTGGTATCTAGTCGCCTCGATTATTGCAATTCCCTGCTTTTTGGCATCACAAATTCAAATATGCAGAAACTCCAGAGAGTACAAAATTCCTTAGTTAGAGTAATATCCAAAACTCCAAGATTTGAACATATAACTCCAGCTAGACAGTTCCTACATTGGCTTCCTATCAAATACCGAATTAATTATAAAATTTGTCTTTTGGTATTTAAAACCATATCATATAATGAACCCTATTACCTTAAGATGCGACTAATCCCTCGACCTACTATTCAATCAACTAGGTATTCGGCGGGACTTTCATTTGTTGTTCCTTATTCTCGCACTGTCATTGGCATTAGTTGTTTCTCAGTGTGTGGCCCTAAGCTTTGGAATTCATTACCAATATCACTTCGTAAAACTAAAAATTTATCATCTTTTAGATCTGGTCTTAAAACTTACCTGTTTGACTTGGCTTATCCCCCTTAGATTGCTCCCCCGCTGTTCTGACTGATCTTCTGGATTGACCTGGCTCTAATTCTATTTGGATTTGGTGCGCCATCGGCTGATGCCCTGGGCATTATGATAGTGGCGCCATAGAAGTTTATTGATTGATTGATTGATTGATTGATTGATTGATTGATTGATTGATTGATTGGAACGTCAACCAGCAGCGCTTGAATGCGATGCGTTCCGGGATCCGTAGCCCAGAGGTTCCCAAACGTTTTGGATTGCGGACCCCTACTAATTGTTCCCAGCTTAGATTGCGGACCATCCACATCATATTTAACAAGCAAATGTTACATTTAATATTTAATTAAAATAACGGGCAACTATTCCCACAACAGCAGCTGGCTTGCGGCGCTTTTCCTAAGACGATGATGCGGACAATCATTATAGGGCCTACCTGTGTACAATTAAACACCGAACAAACGTTATTACATTACAGCATCAGCTACTCCGTCAACTATCTTTTACTGTTAGGCCTAGTCTGTTAACGAGATGGATGTGTCTGCTTTTTTGCACAAACTGTCAATTCTTGATTGTATTTGTATACGCACGCACGCAAGTCACTTTAAACGAAAAGTCCGGATCTATAGGCCTACTTCGTTTTCATTATTCACTTATTTTTAATGGGTAAGAGACTAAAATCATATGAAGGTTTTATTTGTGTTTCGACTCGTCCACAAATGATGTAAAGCGCCTAGGGAGAGGATGGGGTCCGGACATTTGTTACGAAGTGTGACGAGGGGAGGGGTGTTCCGTAAATGCGACGTAACGCAACACAAAATTTTTAAGTGACGATCTTTTTGCTTGTCAGGGTATTTGGTGAGGGAGAAATACAAGGATGGCCTTTTTTGCTTGTCAGTATGTTTGGAGAGGTAAAAATAGAAGGATGAATGACTTTTTTGCTTGTCAAGACTTTTCGGAAAACGAAAAGGGGGGTCGACCCGTTGTTACGTCATACTTTAGGGGGTCTGACTTTTTGTTACGTCGCGTTACGTAAAGGGAGAGGGATTCAAAAGTGCCAAAATCGCGTTACGTCACTTATGAACGACCCCTTTTGACGTGTTCTTTACTGTTTTTAAAATGTTCTCAATTCTTCTGTTAGCCACTATGGCCTAAGCTCTATAACTCTGAATAGCGTGTGATGCTGTGTACTATTAATTCTGGTTGTCACGGAGGTCTGGTGGTCTTTGTTTATGATTAATAGATGCAGCTCTAGGTGGTCTGGTGGCGGCCAGATGAATTTGTGTGTCAGAATTACGTGGAAAGAAAGTACTGACACGCCTTTAATTTCCTTTCTTTTCTCCAGGGCCAGACGGCTGGTAACTGACTAAGCACAGTACGGAGCGAAATGCTTCTGTAATATTAATTTAATATTTCTTTAATGAAACAAAATCTGTTATAAATAGCGTTCTGAATAAGGACTTTCAATGAAATAAATTTGATATCGTCTGCTGGGACCTCTCGCACGCTCGCAAGACCTTCTTGGTTTGCCCCTTTCCCACTAATATTATACTCCGGCTGGCGGTGTTAGTATTGGTCTATATCTAGATATTATCGCGTGGCTCTAGTATATTATATCTAATGATTATATATTATTATTGTTATTGATGGCTCTACCGGCACGCATAACTTTGTGAACAAAGTCTGCTAATGCTAAAATAATAAAGTGCTACTTAATATTTTGTAAGCCTCCCGCGGACCCCCGCCATATCCTCCCCGGACCCCCTTCGGTCCGCGGACCACAGTTTGGGAACCGCTGCCGTAGCCAGTGTAATTTGTCCCTGAGGAGCTAGGTCACGTGGTCGTGCCACCGAGCGCTAAATATCAGCCTGGCTGAGGTGTTGAGGATCGACTGGAGGTGTGCGAGCTGACGGTTATGAAGACCAAGAAAACCCAATTGCATTAGTCGAACGGTGATACAACAGCTCGAACCAGTTGTACTGTAGCCGCGGTTGAAATATAATGACGCACCTTTCGCGGATGGATACACCAGATGATTCGACAATCCGACCGACGTCAGCCGCGTAAAGCACGAGCAGGATCGAGTGGGCCCAGTGCCGACGGTTCGGTTCCCAGAACATTCGGAACCGGAGAATTCGGCACCAACATTTTACTTGTGGAATATTCGATACCGGATAAATCGGTAGATGTTCGAAATACAGATCAGTAGCCATAAGTCTAACCCTAATCCTAACTCTAACCCTAAAACCGTATAAATCAGTAAAATTAATATAATTATCAATAGTATACCTACCTAAATTCTACTTAAATATTCTACTTAAATATATAGGGGCATATACATAAGTATAGACACCACCCAAAATCAGAGAGACCTTGGGATCGGGAAGGTGAGGGGTGAGGGAGGTAGAGCCTGTGCCTAACGGTTCCCTGTCACTTCCTGGACCGTCATTGTAAGGTCAAAAAATGATGTACAAGGAGTACAGCTGGTGACCAATAATAAGCATCTTGTCGAATAGCATTTCCCGAATACTTGCCCGCGTCTTAAGCCCATATTATTCCCAATTATTCAAGTTATTGTCAAATGGATACTATATTGAATACCGTGACATGTTTACCTAGACGTGTTATAATGTTATTACAGACCATCGTTGTCACGTGTAGCTGTGTATACGCATGTAATGATTTATATATCATAGTGTATAGGTTTACACTTGTTTACACATATACCTAAAAGATAGAACAATAGGAACGGTCCAGCGTGCAACTAACGGTCCAGGAAGTGACGGTCCAGAAAGTGACGGGACACCGTGCCTAACACATGTAACAGAATTGGCCGTCCTGAAAATTCCGTTCCCAATGTTCCATGACCGGTACCGAATTTTCCGTCCCGAATCTTCGAATTTTCCGTCCCGAATCTTCCGGTGCCGAATCTTCCGGTCACGGTGCCGACCACTGTGGCACACCTCTCGTGACGTTGCGTGGGGCGAACATGGAACCGCCCCAGGTCACTGACTGTGAACGATCCTACAGGTAATCCTCGAACCACGCCAGGGCTAAGCCTGTGACGCCGAAGGTGCATTCGAGTCGTCGAGAGAGCGTGTCATGGTCTAACGTGTCGAAAGCGGCCGATAAGTTTAGGAGGCATAAAAGTTATAGCTCTCCATTAGCCGTCGCATCGACAACGTCGTTGAATATCTTGAAGCGGGCCGTCTCGGTAGAGTGACCTTGGCGATAGGCTAGGGTTGCCAGATCTCCCGTATTTTACGGAAGCTCCGGTATTTCAACCCCAGTCTCCCGCCACTTTATAACTTGTCTGTAATATTGATACACTACATGCAGATGATGCAGTGCATTCAACAGTGTTGCTTATTGCTTTTTCCTAGTCTACACTCTATAGTACTGTAGTTAGTGTAGTATAACTCTAGCCATAATAATTCACAATGAACTGGGCCGCGTAGTGGGCGCATTGATCGCGGAAACAATCTCCCGTATTTCGACTTTGGATATCCGGCACAACCCTACGATAGGCCGATTGATGTTTGGCGAAAGTCCGTTCCTCATGAGCTAGGCGACGAGTTGTCTATTCACCAGTCGCCCCAAAAGTTTAGAGACGAACGGTAGATTTGAGACCTGGCGAAAGTTGGAGACGTCCGACTGATCCAGACCTGGTCGTTTTAAGTGAGGGCGGACGATGGCGTGTTTCCACGGGGTCGGGAAATCCCCGCTCGAAAGCGATGATGAAAGTAGCTCCGTCAAAAACGGCGCCAACGTGACAATGGCGTCTTTGAGCAACCACGTCGGTATAGAGGATCGGACGGGTACTGTTTGTTAGGCGATACCCTAACACACGCAATGACATCCGATCTTGTAGGAGCCTCGAAAATTGACAACGAGGATCCACTATACTTGTGGTACTCGGCTGTGCCCGCTCTGGCCTTCTTGCTCCTAACGCCGCTGACATTATCATCTATAAACCGATGGTACCGGTAGTACCGTAATCCTCGGCCTATAAGCTGGAAGACACCTTGGGAGCGATTCCACTCTTGGCGAGTAATCTGTCGAGGTACCGCCACGTTTGTTTAGTGTCAGAGCGAGAGGAGTCTAGGACCCTCTGCCAGTGTTGGTGCCCCTTCTCCCGCACGAGGTGCCTACTCGTCATGAGTGCTGATCGCCAAGAGGATCGTGCCTCCTCTTCATCACTAGCATCATCACGTAATCGCTTTACAATTCAAACGCAGCGGTCAACTCGTTCATCTACTAGCTTGACACTCATTCGACCAACAGCCATCATCATCATCATCATCATCATCATCATCATCATCATCATCATCATTTCTTCTTTTCTTCAGTAGTCGAAGATAGTGTGACGTCATGAATCAGGCATTTCCAGGTAGTTCTTTCTTTTGATGCTTTTGATGCTTTTGTTGCTGTTGTTATAGCCATTCCAGTCCATTCTTCTATATCGTCCACCCATCTTCTTCTTTTGTCGTATGAAAGATGATAGAAAGATTAAGACTATAATGTTTGGAATAATGGACGGTTCCAACAAGAAAGGAAGGCCACACAAGGAATGGCGTGATGACATTATTTGTGATTGGTGTGGAAAATGTCTGCAAGAACTATTTCATGTTGCTGCCAACAGAAAAGATTTGGACAAAACTGTAATGTTTGCATCAGACACCAACGGGCGCTGAGCCCACGATTATTGATGATGATGATCTTCTGTTCGGCCGACCTCTCTTTCTTTTTCCAGGCATGATACCTTGTTGAATTGTTTGTTGTAGGTTATCTGTAGTGTTTCTTTGTATGTGACCAAAATAAGTCAAGTTGCGTCTTTGGTAGATGTGAAAGAACTTTTTGTTTGGTGTTGGCTCTTTTCATGACTTCTTCGTTTGTTTGTTTTTCTGGCCATGATATTCTTTACATTGTTTTGAGAGAAAACATTTGAGAGGCATCTAGTCTTTGTCTTATCTTCTTTTTGATGGTCCAGCTTTCACATCCATAAGTTGCTACACTCCATGCCATGCATTACATACCAACAGCCACGTCACTAAAATGCTCAGATCGGTCGATCTCATATACGGTTCCTCGTCTCTGAAATGATCTTCCGTCAAATATCCGAAAGATATATAACTCGGGTTCTCTTAAGTCAATAAATCAGTCACCATTGGCCATCCCTCCACAAACTTTCCGAAAACAATTTAAAACTATTGTTTTCAAGAAATCTTATAACAGAATCCGCACTATAGGCCTGCACTCTATCCACCGCAAATCTTGTCTTCATTCTCCATAAAAATACTTTGCTGCGACTGGCATTAGCGTCGCCACTGGGCGGGGGGCAACTGGGGACAACTGCTCCCCCAACCTGACCCCAGACCACCCATCGGATTCGTGCAAATTCGGTAAGAAAGTTTTTGTGGAGGGGTGCGTAGGGTGGGGATAAGGAATCTGACATGCCAGGCCTCCTTTTGCCACCCAACCCAAATTCTGGCGACGCCACTGGCGACTGGATACCTAATTGATCTACAACCTAGACCAGCACGGACTACAGAATACGGACTATACGGACAAAAATAATATAGCCGCCATAGGCGGCTTTAATTCTTTGCTATGGATTTTAATCAGAATGATCGCTCATCAGGAGCGTGACCAGGAATTTGATTTGAGGAGTATAATGCGATTTGGAGAGTAGAAATCTTAAAAAACTTGGAAGATCTTAAAAAACACATTGAAAATTTTAAGGTAGTCTAGCTGATTTTGGGGAGGTATATATACCGATATACCCCCGTTGCTAGTGCTACGCCTCTGGCGCTCATGAATAAGCTGGTGCACTGCGCCAAGTCCAGCAGCGCTATAGAAATTTCGTGTTTACTTCCTTACTTTTTAAAGTCTGCCTTGCTGCTTCCCCACTCCCACTCTTGACTGATCTTCGGAATTGACTTTGCTCGGTTGACTACTAAACTTCGGCTATAGCCAGAGATGTAGCAAGTACACAATGCTTCAAGTACAAGTACAAGTACAAGTACCTGGCCTCCGAGTACAAGTACAAGTACAAGTACTTGCATTCCAAAAACTCCGAGTACAAGTACAAGTACAAGTACCTGGCCTCCGAGTACAAGCACAAGTACAAGTACATGGCCTCCGAGTACGAGTACAAGTACAAGTACAAGTACCTGGCCTCCGAGTACAAGTACAAGTACCTGACCTCCAAGTACTAGTACAAGCACAAGTACAAGTACTGAAGCCTCAAGTATAAGTACCGAAGCCTCGAGTACAAGTACAAGTACCGATCCTCATAGCCAAATACAAACAGCAAGTAGGCCTACACTTTATTAACGGGTAGCTGTTTGTCACGGTTATTGAATAAAATGGTGCTAGAACTAAATGTCGGAGGACAAAATGTCACGAAAAAATGTCACGGACAAAATGTCATGGGGATAAAGTGTCAGCGGAAAAAATGTCAGCGGAAAAAATGTCATCCTAACTCTAACCCTAACACTAACCCTAACCCTAAACCGTGACATTTTGTCCCCTGACATTTTTTCCGCTGACATTTTGTCCCCATGACATTTTCTACATGACATTTTGTCCGTAACATTTTGTCCTCAGACAGTTTGTCCGGCCACGAATAAAATTGACACTATTAGCATCTAAATATCATCGTACTGTTGCACTAAAAATAGAGACGATAGTCTTGCATCAGTCATATTAGCCCTATGGGGTCTCGCGATCAAGCCAGCTCGGCTAAATACGCGTTTAATTGGTGCGCCAGAAGCAGGCACACTAATTAAGGTCTATAATATATATATATAACAAGGTTTAAAGTGGTTCAGTAGGGACTGCCCTGTGGGAGAACCACTGTCTCTAATTAATGGTTTCATTATACAGCCTGTTGAACTCCTTTCTATTAACTTCACTGTTCCAAAATACGATGGTATCAGTGGCTTCATCATAAATATCGTTGAGTTCCAGGTACTCGGTCATCTGTGAGGATGTGCTTGTCATTAGCCTATAAAGGAACAGCATATTACTGGTACCCTTGAAGTACATGTAGCCAGAGATGTAGCAAGTACACAATGCTTCAAAGCAAGTACAAGTACAAGTACCTGGCCTCCGAGTACAAGTACAAGTACAAGTACTTGCATTCCAAAAACTCCAAGTACAAGTACAAGTACCTGGCCTCCGAGTACAAGTACAAGTACAAGTACTAAAAATTTGTACTCGAGTACAACTCGAGTGCAAGTACAAGTACCAAGTACTACATCTCTGGCTATAGCTATTTCAACTGTAGATTAATAAGCGTACGCGCCTAGGAATAAGCAACTACTGCTGTACATACCTAGAATCAATACTCAATACTCACATTTAAACAAAATTCCTATCTCATTTTCCTTAACCCTCCGTTGTTCACATCTTCGTCTTCGCCGTTCGCATTTCCGTCTCACCCGACGCACAGATATCATTATCATCCTTCTTGCTCTTTCAGGCGATATCCACCCAAATCCCGGACCATCCCAATCACACATGACACTATGCACTCTCAACATCAGATCCCTCACTAATCCTCAACACACACATTTACTACATGAACTTGCTAACATAAAATTAGACCCCTTCTTTCCAATACACATGCTTCACTCCTCAGCCATAGACATAGTTGCACTAACTGAAACCTGGGTATCTACAACTTCATGCCAGTTCATACCATCTACAACTTCATGCCAGTTGATCGAGGCAACCCACCTGGCTTTTCCCTCTTGAGCTTTCCCCGTTTGAAAAAATTTACCAACTGCTCTTCTAATCTAGGTGGAGGCACTGCTTTTCTCATTCGTGATCATATACAAATTAGCAACTCCTCTTCAATGAATTTCTCTTCATTTGAATGCTCATTAGTCACCCTCAATCTTCCTCTCTCAAAACTAACTATTTTTAACATTTACCGTCCCCCATTATCATCAAAATACTCAGCCTCATTTGTGACATTCCTTGATGAATTTACTTCTTTTTTGGGTTCTGCAGCTACAACTCCACATGAATTCTTAATTACTGGCGACTTTAATTTACACGTGGACAAGAGTGATGATCCTAACTCTACCCAATTCATGCAGCTGCTCACACAGACAAACCTCACGCAACACATATCTCTTCCAACTCACACTTTTGGACACACTTTAGATCTACTTATCACGTCATCTTCTTCATCATTATCTCCAATCTCAGCAATTAGTCAAGTCTCTCCATCTGATCATTTTCCCATCTTCACCATTCTAAGTATCTGCTCACCAACTCCTCCACCTCGTGGCACCTACTCATTCCGCCGTCTCAACAAAATTGGCATTGCATTGTTCTGTGATAACATTAAGTCATCTGACCTAATTACTAACACCCCTACTACCCTGTCATCACTGATCGATAAATACAATTCTGTGCTTTCTGGTCTTCTCAATAAACATGCTCCTATCATCACTAGACCTTTTTCATCTCATAACAGCAAACCCTGGTATAACTTTTTCATTCAAGCTTTTAAGTCATTTCGCAGACGTCTTGAGCGAACCTACCATAGAACACATTCTCCATTTGACCTTTTAAATCTTCGTTTCACCACCAACCGCTATCATAATCTCCTTACATCTGCCAAAAAGAAGTATTATTCTAACATCATTTCAACAAATAGCTCAAATCCACGTAAGCTCTGGAAAACTGTAAATGATCTTTTCCATCGCAAAGACTCAAAACCTCTCCCTCAATCCATTTCCCTGTCAGAACTTGCTGAATCTTTTGCTAAGTTCTTCTCTGTAAAAATCTCCAAGATTCACAGTGTCCTTAAGTCTTTCCTTATTACTCAAACCACCTCTCCTCATTATCCTCCTCCCCCACAACCTCCATGCAATTTATCCAGCTTCACTCCTGCAACTGATGAAGAGGTATCCAAACTGCTACTTTCTCTCCCAAACAAGCAATGTGACCTAGATCCCATACCTACTTCTTTACTCAAACAGTGTGCCATCGTGCTTACGCCTATCATAACTAGAAACATTAACCTCTCTCTTACCTCAGGCACTTTCCCATCTTCATTCAAAAACTCTTTTGTCGCTCCTCTCCTAAAAAAGCCTGGTCTTGACAGAGAAGATCTCAATAACTATCGCCCCATCTCAAATCTTTCTCTTCTATCAAAACTTACTGAAAAATTGTGCTTTCCAGACTGAATGAACACCTTTCAAGTAACTTACTATATAATGCTCATCAATCTGCCTACACTAAACATCACTCAACTGAAACTGTCCTCGCCTACATTTATGACAGACTCTTAACTGCAATTGGTCTCCAACAAGTTACTGGCCTTTGTCTCCTTGATCTCTCTGCAGCATTTGATACCATAGATCACAAAATTCTGCTCGAGCGACTCTCTCTCTGGTTTGGCATATCTGAAAAAGCTCACAACTGGTTTGCATCTTATCTCAAATCTCGGTCTTTTCAAGTGTCCTATCTTGGCCAAATTTCTCTTTCTCATATTATAGATTATGGAGTGCCTCAAGGATCTGTTCTCGGGCCTGTACTGTTCAGCCTCTACACCACACCACTTTCATCTCTAATTAATTCCATCAAATTAAATCACCAACTCTATGCCGATGACACTCAGCTAGTCACCCAATAAACACCAAACGTTGGGCCATTGCAGGGCCGACGCGTGTAAGTGCGGGCCACATGGCGATATTGGCCGAAGACCCGCCAACAGATTTATGCCCACAGTGGGCCAATGAAGCTGGCCCAGACGCGGCCAGTCGACGCTTAATGCTTACCGGCGTAGTAATACGCACTATAGTTCCGGTGCACTATTTTAGCTGTTTAATCAAGTGTAAATCAACAAATAACAAATAATATTCTCATAAAGTTATAATTAATTATACTTATATTAATTATAAATTAAATTAGTGCATCATTGTTTTGAATAACACTTAATCATAACTTTTAGAAGTTTTTGTAATTCAAATAAATGTTACTGCGGGACTGATATATGGCCGCGATCTGCTGCTCAGATCTCGTTAAACGCTGTGAAGTGAGTTGAAATTATTTGTGTAACAAGTTCATTTTTAAAACAAATCTTGTAGTTCAATTGTCTGCACTTAATGTGCGAGTGGTGAACTTTGCAATTTGAGGCTTCCCTTTGAAACTTGACTTGGCTCTTAAAACATTGTCATGCGCTGTTGCGTACATGATTTAGCGCGTACGTGATCTATAATTATAATTGTGGAGGGGTGGGCGGAAACTGGCGATTAGAACCCATTGCTTACTGTTACACCTGTAATTCTCTGGTTTCTCTATTCACTGTTGTGTATAAAAGTGTAAGCATCTAGTATCGGAAAGTCGTGTCAATGTGTTGCTGATATGTGTGGACTGTGGACTTGCATAGGAATATGACATGCTTATGTATAGCCAGTTGGTGCAAAATATTGTGAAATGGGTTCAAAATTAAAAATGTTGGCCTGTAGTATAACAGCATTGATGTCAGCTGGTCCAACAGATGCGTTATGCAAATATAAGGAATTGCTTGAATAGACACAATTAGCTTGTTCTCCAGTTTGTTAACGGTAATTTTAAAAGCATTTTACTATTCTTTCTTATATAGAGACTCATATAGAGACTCACTTATATAGAGAACAAGAAACACAGACAGAACTTTTTTAGTGCAAGAGTGGTGGACAGATGGAATGAACTGGATGAGAGGATAGTAACGGCTACAACTGTGAATGAGTTCAAAATAAACCTCAGTAGTTTAGGATATTAGATTGGACGGGAACAACAGTGGTTCTCACACAGGGCAGTCCCTACCGAACCACTTTAAACCTTGTTATATATATTATTATATTATATTGTATTAAATCAACATGTTGTCCAGTACTGTTGTGGATGTGTTGTTCCAGCATTTGTTACCTCTGAAGAGTACCGCATGATTTTTGCAAAATTAAATCGAATTGATTCCAAAATTGAGATATTGTCTCGGAGTATCACTATACTTGTCAACAGAGGTGGAACAAGAGGCAGCAGCTTGGATGTTCCCACTATGCCTGAAGGAATGAAACTGCCAGCTGATGCAGTCAAAGATTTGAAGGATGCAGCATCTTTTGTCAAGCAGAATGAGCAAGCTGGACAAGGCTTGGTTAGATGGTGTTAATTTTATTAACTGGTACAGTAAGATCCAGGTTGAGTGTGCCCCCACATTTCATCTCTGATATTTATTTCTGAATAAATATTCAGATGTTTATCTCTTAATGGGCCTTCTGTTACCCTATTTGAGCCATTTAAATATGCAAAATTCGGCTTATGTCTCAAATTAGCCTACAGCAAGATGTACTCTGCTGAGAACGTTGAACATGCCAGTAGGGCCCAAAATTTATACTTTATCCAATGCTATCATGTATTGATGTGTGTGTACATTACATGTAGCCTACCTAGTAAAATACGATGTACTTTATGAAGGTTTAACTGGAACTGTTTAGGCAAGATACTTGTCCACGTTTGAAGCGACAAGTATCACCGATACAGTTAATGGTATGATGAAGGCGATTATGATGAACGAATTGTCCTGCCAATTCAACTGGGCTAGAAACAGGGGAAAGCACAGCTTCCAAGCACTGGGATTGTCACCTTCCATATGTGGTATATGCACTCTTTATTTTGTTTGCAGATTTCAGGTCACAGTGGTTGTGTTTGTATATATTTGATAAGAGTTTGAGTCATTGCAATAGATTGCATTTTTCACAATACATCTTCAAAACAGCTGTTACAGACAAACTCTATTTATTGACACTGACTGTAATGGGCTTAAAACAATACAAAGTGATTTGCAGTTATGTGTAGGAAGTTGGTTAAACTAACAGACTATGCACCATATTGATTCCAGAGCAGCAAGCTAGAAGTCCAATTACACCAAACTCTTGATCAGTACGTTAATAATAATAATAATAATAATAATAATAATAATAATAATAATAATAATAATAATAATAATAATAATAATAATAATAATAATAATAATAATAATAATAATAATAATAATAATAATAATAATAATAATAATAAAGCATGTATTATTACTGCTCACCCAAATATATGCTGATGTCAGGCTTCATATTAAATTGACCAGTGCCAATATTTAGGTGTTATGTCTTTTGTTGTAATTGCTTGTACTGTGCAGCTCCTTCATTTACTGTTGGGACCATGGATAGTGTTGCTGCAATAGTGCAGGCTTCTAGTGACTTGTAAATACATTGACCAACTTGCTTGAGATACCAATCGTTAGCAGCTGTGGCTGGTATGAGCTAATGCTTTTTCGTGCTCTTCGGGACCCAGCCTGTCCCGACATTTTGGCATGCCTAGTACGACGACAAACGACGACCGGGTGCCGTCTCCAGCTGAGATCAGCAGCCGCCACCGGCTGTACGTTCCTCCTCCGGCCAGGACTCAAGTTTGGCGGAGCGTTCTATGACTCGCGGTAACCCACGTCTGTGGAACGCGCTCCCTGATGCGCTGGCGGGATTACTTCACCTGAAACGTTTGCTAAAGAGCTGAAAACGCATTTGTTCACCATATCGTACAGTTGACTGTTGACTGTACAGCGCTTTTGGTTTTGGCCGATGGCCATGTTACGGCGCTTCACAAATCGTCGAATAATAATAATAATAATAATAATGCAGACGCATCTTCTTAGAGAAACTCAGAGCAGATTAGCATGTTTTACCATAGGTATACATCATCTAGAATGCAACTTTAGGGTGAATATTACATGAGGTATTATTGAGAGAAAAATTATTTGTATTTCAGATCAACAGTATTTGATGTCTCAATACTGTTGTCTAAGTTGCAGATGCTGTGCAAATTAACGAACAAACGATAGATACCGTCAACAGGCTGGCTGAAGATAAAATTAAGGTCTGGCTGAGACAGGCTCGGGACAGAGATGGTGGTCGGAAACATTTTCTGACTGCTGCTGCAAAGCAGTCATCTGATAAAAGACGTTTTGAACAACTTCCCTCAGACCAGGAGTCTGACAACAGTGTCGAATCTGATAACTGACCTACAGCTTCTGTTAAAACAATGTCACATATTTATTTATTACACGATATAGTGAAGAAATTGTTTAGAACTGGTCATTTTATTAAAATTAGTTGTTCTTTTGGACTTTCAATTTGACTACCGGTAGTTTTCATTGCTTTTTGGCAGACATTGTAGCCTTTTGTACTGTGCAGTCTGCAGCTGACCCCATGCACGCCCGCACATTGGGGCAAGAGATGACACTTGCCCTCCTGGAAAATGCAAATACCAATATTTCACACTAAAATTTGAAAACCTTGATAAAATACTAACTGTGACCATTGTGTTAAAATGTTTTTGCCCCTCCTGGAAAAATTTATGTTGCATAACCGTGATCATTGTGTTTTGCTCCTCCTGGTGAAAATTCTCTGTGGTGCCCATGGCTGTAACCAATTAGTAAGCAAACTTAATATCTGTTTAAGAGGTTTCATTGTCGTTTTTGGCTTGTATTTTTTATAACATCTATACTAGTAAATCAGTTGAGGCTGTAGATGGCGATCAATAATTTTCATATATTTTTGTTGTCAGATCTGATCAATAATTGATATTGGCTGTTAAAATGTTGTACCACTTACGTGAAAGTGCCGTTAGCATTATTTTTTTAGCATTATTTTTTGTTCAAAAATTGTCACAGCAATTATGTTGATACACGTATCACAATCAGTGTTTATTCTAGCCATCTTGATATTGGGGGATTTAGAAATGTTTGGGGGGGGGAAGGTCTGAGTCTCCAAAAACCTTGACAAGCAAAACAGAAGATCATCCATCCTTCCTAATATCCTTTACCCTTCTCAAGTTCTCATTTACCCTTCTCAAAAGCCCTGGCAACCAAATAAATTGTCATCATCCTTACATTTTGCTCTCTCCAAAAAAAGCCCCCCATCCTCACACTTTTGGGGGGAGATTATAAAACTTTGGATGGGGGGAATTCCCCCTCCCAGAGAAGGTCTAGAATAAACACTATCACAATTGATCATCGATCTTGCTTTGTAAGTTGTATGCTGACTATGTTTGTCATCGATTTTTTAAAAAATTAATATGTTTTAGAAGTGAAGGGTGTGAGAGTTTATATATGGTAGGATGGTGCAGTATAATATGCTGGCCCATTGAAGGGCCATTGAAGGCCGGATGCAGATACGAACTGAGGGCCCTTTGATGGCCGGGCATGTAGGGCCTTTATAGGACCAATTTGCAAAATCTATGAGGGCCCACTGCAGATATGAATTGAGGGCCCTTTGATGGCCCGACATGCAGGGCCTTTATAGGGCCAATTTGCAAAATCTATGAGGGCCCACTGCAGATATGAACTCAGGGCCCGACATGTAGGGCCTTTATAGGACCAATTTGCAAAATCTTCGAGGGCCCACTGCAGAAAAATAGCAATTATTGACATTGGCCCCTCAAAAAAAAATTCATTGGCCATATGATAGGGCCAACAAACTGTGTTGATTGGGCAGCTATTCCTGTCCTTCTCACCTCTTTCATTCAATGCTTCTATTATTGAGCTTGAATCTGCGTTCTCATCAATCTCTACGTGGATGTCATCTAATCTCATCGCTCTCAACTCATCTAAGACAGAGTTTCTTTTAATCGGACTACCCCAACAACTCAAAAAATGACAATCCTAAACTAGTTTTGGCTCCTGACACCACAATAGTCCCTGTTCCAACTGCTAGAAATCTCGGATTCAAATTTGACTCTTTTCTAAACTTCGAATCACAAATCTCAACTTTCAAAAGCCTGCTTTATTCATATTCGTGACCTTCGTCGCCTACGTCCTTGTCTTGATATTAAGACTGCGTCCACAATCGCCACCTCTATAGTCCACTCCAAATTAGATTACTGTAACTCCCTCTACTATAACCTTCCCAAAGCCTCCATCAACAAATTGCAATCAATATAAAATGCTTTAGCTCGTGCTGTTACTATGTCACCTAAATTCTCCCATATTTCACCCATACTAAAATCATTACATTGGCTTAAAATAACAGAACGTATCCAATATAAGATAATAACACTTACACATAGCTCACTTCAGTCATCAAAACCTGTCTACCTTAGATCACTATTAACCCCTCAGCCTCCTCGACCCACACGTTCGTCATCTCATCTCACTCTGTCACGCTCGCTAAATCAGTCATCCCTGAAAATTTGCAACCGTGCCTTCTCATACGCTGCACCTGAACTCTGGAACTCGATCCCAGATTCCCTTCGCACACTTGGACACTTTCAAACAACAAAATCTGAGTCCCCGTTTCCTATAATTCCTGCACTATCTCCTCAAGTCTTTAGGCTTCACCATCTTCTCAGTCTTCTAAGCTTAAATCCTTCCTGTTTCTTAAATCGTTTCCGCCATAGCTGTAACAACCTAGCCTCACTGCCCTTCAGATATTGACTATTGCCTGGCTGATCCCACACCTTTCCTATAGCTATTTTAAGAGAGGCTGAGCGCCTAAGAATAAGCAGCTACTGTTGTTCTGCTCTCTAAGGTGCTATAGAAATCCACGAGATTTTACTTTACTTTACTTTAGAAAGCCTTATAGAAATTCACGAGATTTTACTTACTTCTTTACAAGTCTATGATTCCGTCCGTCATGTAGCATCTGCGTTAATTATATCTATGCATTGGCACGTTTGTTTTCTCAATTTAGTCAATTATTGTCTTATTTGACAGGGTTTTTCTTATCTATTTTTAGGTAATTTAGCAGTTTTGCGAAGTTTTAGATAATAGGATGACTCACTGATATCCGGAGCTTTGAATGAAGGATATGGTTTAACTATTAGGAGGTTAAACATATCCTGGCGTTGTGTCTCAAATTCTGTTTTTTATATTTACGTTGGAAATTGCATGCATGAAGGTATCTCGAAATTGTTCCCTAAAGTAAGATGTATCATGCAGTTTCTTCTGCCAACCGTAAATAATTAAGAAATAGAAACTTAATATTCATACTAACGACAAAAGCAACGACGACGAAGTGAAGCGTCACCATTAAGATGAACCATCAACCTGGGTTCGAACTTCTAAGACACTCACATCACATGTCCACCAGACATGGGTCAATTACGTTTTAAGCAATTACAATTACATTACAATTATACGGATTTTTGTAAATTACAATTACAATTACAATTACAGCCAATTACACTGGGAGCAATTACAATTACAATTACAAACGTGGCAATTACAATTACAATTACTTTTAATTTCTCTTTCTGCTTCTTTTAATAAACTTAAGTGTCCAAAATAATTAGCATAAATTAGTTCAGCAAAGTCATATGCTACGGCCTATTTCAAAAACCGTAACACAAAGTTTCACAGACCTGCAAATGAGACAACAAATTCGAAGTAGCTTTTTCGAGCATGACACTAATTCACCACACAACCGGCACTTCACTTTAACATTTGCATTGGAAACAGCATTATTAAAGTCATCAGACTTTTCAAAAATAATTCCATATTACTCCTGCTTGATTTACGCTCATCTTTACTGGCATTAAACTTTTATTCACAGAAAAGCGCAGCCGCAGAACACTGGAAGTAGACAAATGATAAGCTGGTTTCCTTCCAATTTGAAAGGCAGTAAAAAGTAAATAAGTAAATTTTTGCATGGCAACTGACCAGAGCAGTAATATGTTGACTGTGTTTGTCAATTTCAAATTGTTAATTGTCTTTGAAATATATACTTTTAATTTACCTGTACATTTTTTGCCATATTCAGCATATTAGTTTAATGCTGCTATGTCAGTGCTGCTAATGCCTGCTAACTTGTGTTGTATTTTTTATTTCATAGAGAGATTATTAAACGTTAGCATGGCCAAGACTCGAAAATCAAAGACGA
Organism: Metaphire vulgaris; assembly: GCA_018105865.1. NCBI lineage: Eukaryota > Metazoa > Annelida > Clitellata > Crassiclitellata > Megascolecidae > Metaphire > Metaphire vulgaris. The sequence goes on along the minus strand of CM030860.1, from coordinate 3,808,368 downwards.
AGAAAAATTCAAAAAGCATTGTGTCTGATTATTCAAAGTTCATTAAGCCAAAGCCTCTTAATCCATTTGAGCTAAAAATTAACAGGCAGAAACATGATGTCCTTGGGCGTAAAATTTCAAAGCATGAAGTTGGGAAGCCTCTCCAGTCAAGAAAAAAAGCTATTAAAAAGGTGAAAGTTTACTGACAGACCTCATTTTGTTTTAAAATTGCAATATTGTTTAATAATGTTTTGCTTAAATTGTTAGCTACTGTTAACAATTTAGGTGTCCATAGAGTCATAAAATTTAGGGGTTTGATATTAACAAATAAAATTATGATATAAAATGTTTGGAATTTTAGAACTGTTTATGATGTTTTTTGATTAAATTAACTGTGACTATGAATCTTGGAGTTTATCCAGAAAGATTGACAAGATTGAATATTTTGTAACGTATTTACTTGAATACCTACTTAGCTTACTAGACTGTACTTTAATGATATTATCTTTTTTCTTGACTTTAAATTGATGGCAATGTAATGTTATAATATTTTCAGCGTAAAGAAACTCTTTTGGTTGAGTACAACAACCTTGGAAAATCAAACAGCATAATTGATAGGCGACTTGGTGAATATGACAGGAACCTCACTACTGACCAGAAGCAGTTAAGACGTTGGGCAAAAGCAAGGAAGGTGTGTTGAAAAGCTTTTGGGTGCAATACTGCTATAGGTGTCATAATATATATATATATATATATATATATATATATATATATATATATATATATATATATATATATATAACTTTTGATTTTTAATGATTAATTAATCGATTAATCGTTAAAATTTTTAATCAATTAAATTTTCTTTAATCGATTAATTTTTAGATTACATTTTAATATTTTGTAACGTATTTACTTGAATACCTACTTAGCTTACTAGGCTATACAGTAGAACCTCGTTATATCAAACTCGCTTATATTGAAATCATGTTTATATCGAAGTTTGAGCGCCGGTCCTGCCAAAACAGTGTTAATGTTACAGGAATCGGATATATCGAACCTCGGATATGTCGAAGTATTTATCACGGTCCCTTGAACTTCGATATAACGAGGTTCTACTGTATTTCTATTTCATTCAGACAACAATGGCGAGTAATGAAAGCAATGCTGCAGTTAAGCATTTAGGCACTACGGGGAGAGATGAGCAAGCACTTTTGTTTTGTTTTTAAGCTAACTGCAGACGGAAAAGTAGACAATACACGGAGATAAGCAAAAAGCTACATGTAATTATTTTAATCGAAATTAATCGATTAATCGATTAGAAAAATTTCCGATTAATCGATCAAGAAAATTTTAATCATTACCAGCCTAATATATATATATAATATATATATAATATATATAATTATATAATTATGACTATATATATATATATATATATATATATATATATATATATATATATATATATATATATGTAGTCATAGTCTGATTTTGGATGCAACAGTGGAAGACAGTCGCTGCCATCCATCTACCCATTACAATGATTACATCTTTGTTTGCTTGCAGGCATGGCTGCTGAGGCAGCAGCAATTCACAAAAATGGTCAAATATGCAGATCTAACAACAGATTACATCTCCTTGCCCTTGGCCTTTCAGTTACTGGGCCCCATTAGTCTCGACATGCAGCTTTTCATAAGACAATTAGGTAGTCACATTTCTGAGTCTTCCGGAGACATTAGTGAAGGAAGCTTTTTATTCCAGCGTTTGTCCATCGCCATACAACGCTTCAACGCAATATCTTTTTGAGTAATGTTTTCTTTTGCAAACCTTAGGAACCAGATGAGAGTTGTCATACACATTGATTTTGAATTTTTTTCTTCATAAGACCTTCAGGAATTAAGTACCAAGGGCATATGTATGTGTGTGTGTGTGTGTGTATATATATATATATATTTTTTTAATATATGTATATGAAGTTATATATGGTTTCACTTTTCATGGGACACTCACACACACACACACACGCACATATAAAGATGTGCTGTAAAATTAGCACCTTCTACTGTAACTAGAAAGATGCTCGCTTCGCTCGCAGTGCAGGATAATACTAATCCAATACCTATACCTAGTACCCAATCATTGAATTCATGCTGAACAACATTTCAATGATCGCCACCTAGCCAAGCTCTGCGCCACGTAATAATTAGGCCTATGTACGTTAAAATCACGCAACTGTGGCCATTTGTGACGCTGTACACGTATTTTTTGTGTACGTTAAAATGTACGTTAAATTGCGCAACTACCTCCGGCCGCGAACAATTGTTACCAATAGCAACATCGTCGCACGCCCAGCCCTCTGACGCTGCAATGACTCGACTAAACCGTGTTAAACTACGATTCTACGAACAATTGTTACCGATAGCAACGTCGTCTTCGAACATCGTCCACCAACGCATCGCGACGTAAGGACTAAACCGTCTACCAATAGTCAACGCTCGCCCACCAATGCATCGCGACGTAAGGACTAAACGGTCTACCAATAGTCAACGCTCGCCCACCAACACATCGCGACGTAAGGACTAAGCGGTCTACCAATAGTGAACGCTCGCCCACCAACGCATCGCGAAGTAAGGACTAAACGGTCTAAACCGTCTACCAATAGTCAACCAATCAGAACGCTTGAAGGTAACAGACAGAGAGACATACAGATAAGAATCTTAATATTATAGATTTTTGTGTTCTGATGTAATGTAACAAGAAATTTTATATTGCCAAATTGATATAAATGCTAATAGTGAGCTGTTGCTGTTTCTTGGCTTTTTATCTTTAGTGTTCTTTTGTATTAGTACAATTTAGCTGATAGTGATGAAGAACTTGGTCCAGAAGAGACATTGACGCAGTTTAATCAGGCCTCAACTGATGCTGACCACTTTGATGGTTTCAGTGATGACAGCGACGATGGAAAACTTTCTGGTAGGAACATCCATTGTTCCATTTTTATTTTGAATCATTGACCAATGGCACTGCATGTAATATCCAAATGTAAGGTGAATGTGTTGAAATGCACATTTGACAGCCCTCCAATAATTTTCAAAATAGTACAACAGAACCTTTATGCCAAATGCTTCCATCAGCCAGTTTTTAACATAGAAAGAAAATCTCGTTTAAAAGAATTCGGATTTCAAGTGTATTAAGTACTTGTGATCCTTTTTTGATGGCTTTGTCCATGAATTTATTGTTTTCACTTTTTATAGGAAATTTTACTTATTTTATCTTGTTTGGGACACATTGTAATACGTTTCACCTTGTTAGTGTTGAATAAAACCTGTAGCAGTCAAGTGATAGAAGCCTTTTGTTTAAATCTATTTAGTGTTTTCATGCTTTCAATGAGTGCTATCCATTGGATCAGTGCAGATCCGGTGCGCGGGGCCTACAAGGCCTGCGGCTGCAGGTGGCCCTGCCGGCCTCGGATATTTAAGAGTTTTCATTTTTCTTATTCTTAATTAGGTTATTCCAAGTAAGTTATTGTGAAGACAAGTTTAATTTAGCACGTATACATTGATTGACTATAACTTTTGAACTTTTTTGCTTGTTTGTCAATCGGTTCAGCAACCTTTTTTGCTTGTCAAGACTTTTCAAAAACGTTGCAGGGGCCCCAAAAGTCATGTGCCGGCTCTGGATCAGTGTTCTCTGTGCTGGCTTTTAACTAACCTTGAATATTTGAGTCATATTGCATAAAATGGCTTATCCTAAGAAATGTAAATCAATAAATAAATAAAGCAATCGATTGATCAATCAATCAATGAACTTCTATGGTGCCACTATCATAATGCCTATAGCATCAGCCAATGGCACACCAAATCCAATGAATTTGAACCAGGTCAGGCAAGAAAGGTCTGTCGGATTTGCAGAGGAGCAATCTAAGGGAGGTAAGCAAGGACAAACAGGTACATTTTAAGACTGGATCTGTGTTGGTTATACGGAGTGATGTTGGTAATGAATTCCAGAGCTTGGGGCCACATGCCGAGAAATAATTAGTGCCAGTGACAGTACAAAGATGAAGAATAACTTGACTATGAAGTGAACCTGCAGAAACATTTAAGTTGTCATAATTTTGTTTTTGCATAATGTCCAATTTGAACTTATGAGTGAATTTTATTCATAAAATGATATACTTTCTGTTGGAAATTAAATGAAATTGACCCTGCTGAGATTTTTAATTGTAGCTGATATAGTAGCAGCAGAGCATTTTGGCAGTGGACATCTACCAAATGCAAACAAACAGGAGACAAATGAGGGTGTCACATCAAAAACCCACTATGAGCGAATGCAGGAGATTCTGAAAAAGAAGAATGAAGAAAAGGTTCAGGAATAAATGAATTTCTATACAAATATGCACTTGTTCCTACTGTGAAGTACGGACTTTAGACGCAAGAGTAGGAATGATGATAGAAATAATTGATGGCAACAGTTCTCAATTGTTGAATTGAATTTTCAGGATCAGAGGCTGCATATGCACTTATTTAATTCTGTAAACAGGTTACAATTCTGATGAGATAATGGATATTTTTTTCTTTGCTCCGTTGAATGTAGAATTTTAAGTTTTAAAGCATAAATTGAAATGTTGCGCTTGCATCTGCTGAGCGTAATAAATATTTTTAACCTGTTTGTTATCAGTTTTGAATGGCTTTTATCTGTTACAGCTTCGAAGAGACATAGTCAAAGAACAGATGCAAACTAAGAGGGAGCAATTGGATGAGCAGTTGAAAGCCAATTGGAACAGGATCCAGGTTTAGTTAAATTTCTTATGATTTATTTCTCAAAAGGACAAATAAAATCTCTTGATGATTTTTTGATTTTCTATTTTGTAATTTTCCAGAGAAATTGTTTAACTCATTGACGGTGAAACCAAAAATCCCTGACACCAGAGCAAAAATGCAAGAAAACTGAAAAAATGATATTAATTTTTCAAAAACATTTGTTCTTGACATTCTATAATTGTAATATTAGTTGCAGCATAAAAAATTATGCATTTTATTGAAGAAAAAAGCTATTGCCTGTAATGCAAAAAGTGGCCTAACCACACCCTGGCAGTTAGGGGCAATGCCTGGGTTGCCTTACTTTCTGCTTAGGTTGAGGAAACAGACATTTTTAGGCTTCTTGAAAATATGTCCAGAAAATTTTATGATTTTTGCATTGATCTTGCATTGCCTATTCATCTGTAATGCTGTTGTATGGAAATTAGAATAAAATGTATCTGTATGGTCACCAGTTCTTTAAACTGTCTACCAACCACGGTAGCCTGTTGGTGTGTATGACCTATTTTATGACGTAAACAAATATTGTGCAAGCTGAAGTAGGAGGGAGTATGTTGCTGTAAAATAAAATTTAATTTAATTTCTAAATCTTTGTATAATGCCATCAGAGCAGGTGGGCTTTTGCTGTCCTGGTTGGTCAGAGGCTGAGGTTCCATATTGACTCTAGTTATGCCACTGAATGCAGAACATGGAGTATAGAAATATTCAGTCACCAAACAGAATTCAATAATATTTGGTTTGATACTCTTTTGAAGCTGAAGCAAAGCTTTCAGATTCCTCAAGTAATAACGTTCTGCAGATAAGGAGCTTATTAATTTAGTTTTTTTTTGAAATTTTAATGTTTGTTGAATCTTGATTAATATTTCTTGTAGGAACATATGAAAGGAGCTAAAGAAAGATTTGAAAATGAAGAGTTGGCGAGAGGAAAGATATCAACTTTGAAAATTGCTCACAATAAGCTTTTGTTTGAAAAACGTGGCACAGTAAGTTAATGATCAGTGGAGACATTAATTAAAGAACTATATTTGTGTGTGTGTGTGTGTGTGTGTGTGTGTGTGTACATATATGTATGTATATGTATGTATATGCATACAGTATATGTTGGCAAGGCATCTTAGCTGATGAGCTGTTTGATTAATAGTCTGAATAAATAGTCTGAATAAATAAATATAAAATAAATATAAATAAATATAAAAATATAAAAATAAAAATAAAAATAAATAGTCTGAATAAATTCTTACTCCCTGCAAGGAACATTGAAAGAATCATGGTACAGCATAATGGAGTCTATGAAACTCAATTATTGTGAAATTTCAGTTGGTCCCTTACTGATTTGATGTTCAGTGTTTATTCTAGCCACCTTGACATTGGGGGGGGGGGAAGTTTGAAATGTTTGGGAGGGGCAAGATTTGTCTCTCTACGCTTTTTTTTTTTTTTTTGGGAATTTCCATCCCCAAGCCAACATATACAAATTTTGGGGGGAATTTTAAAACTGGGAGGGAAATCCAAAAAAAAAAAAAAAAATACAGGCCTAGAATAAACACTGTTTGATGTTAGTGATTGAAATAAATTTACAAATTTTGCTGATGAGTTAAAGGTCAGATTGTTTTGTTTAGCTCTCTTAAACGTTTGTCTGTTTGCTGAACACCTTATAGAAGGTGCTAGATAAATGTTGCACTCCAATAATTACATTACCTTTAATTCATGCTAACAATAGCTGACCTTTGACACCCAATAATTCATTTTTCACTTGAACTAGTAGGTTGCATTGACACATTTTGGAATTGCATGGCTTAATTATAGTGAATGTGAATGTTTGTGTATGAATTGCAACACAGCACATTATTTTGATAAGGAGCAATTGTAAATTAAGATGATTTGCTTCTGCTTGGCACAACGTCGCTTTTGTTGTTACTTTGCAGCCTTCTGAACGACTCAAAACTCAAGAGCAATCTGACCAAGAAGCAAAAGAGAGACTTAATCGACTGGAGGTTGGTGTGTTGTTTTAGCTTTCAACTCATGTTATGCCTTGAATTATGTTAATTTCTTTAATTTGACAGTTTATTTTTTATTACTACTCACTCCTGAGTTTGTATTACACTTGAAATAGCAGTTTCGAAGGGTTAGGTCATCACTGAAGACAGTGGGAAAATCTGTTAGATTAGGCTTCTGTCCAAAACACTAGATTCTCATATTTCACTTAGTGCATGTCAACTGGGATTGAGTGGTTTAATCTTCCTCAGTTTGAAGACAACTTTCCCACTGTTGGTGGAAAATTTTGACCTGGGAGTTGTCTAATACCAATTGTTTTCTAGAATAATTAATTGAGCACCATATAATAAATAATTAGGAAGTGACTAAGCAATGGTGTTGAGGTATTCACGTTTAACCCTTTGAATTTCATAGGCCACTTTAGCAGCCTGCCAGAAAGACGTATACTATAAATCTAAAGGGTCACTATAACTGAAGAGGGATAAAGAGGGATAGTTGCAAAATGCATGTACACATGATGATGATGATGAATTTACTGATAGATTGGACATTTCTTTCCAGAATTAGCTATTTTGTCAAATTATCTCAAATTGAGTCAAATATAGGCTAATTGATGTTAATGAGATGGATGTGCTTACTTTGTTTTACACAAAGTGTCAATAACTCTCGGTGAATTTTTGACAAGCACATACGCTTTCACGAACTAAGCACCTAGGAATATGGAGCTACTGCGGCTCTGCTTTTGAAAGCGCTATAGATATTAACGAGATTTTACTTACTTACTGTCAACGACAAGTCTAGATCTATATACTTTGTCTTTATATTGCATAGTAAGTATTGAAAATGCTGTCTCACACAATTGAAGAAGAAGAAACTGTGCACTATGGTCATATTTGAAAATAATTAAAAGAGCAGGTCTTCATATTGACATATGGTTTGATGACCTGATTATTATTTTAAGATGTAATTTAATTAACGATTTGCTTCTGTAAAAGATTTCTTGCCATCATAATAAGAAAATATAACAGCATTTTCTTTTCTTTTCCTGTGAAATATTTTGTTTATTATTTATTATTTATTGATTATTATTTTAAGGTGGTTCATGCAGACTAAAAGTAGAAAGCCGAGTTTGTTGTTCCTATTTTCAAGGCATTGAACTATTTTGTGATGTAATTGCTTTGAATTAGCATTACCAATAAACATTTCTATTATTCTTCTAAACAAAATCTTTATAATTTTGAAGGCATTGGCCAAATTTTTGTTATATTATTTTGCTTTGTGCTTTACGGAAATATTATTTATGGCTAGCATTTATGGGACAGACAATTTTCATTGATGCACAAGCAATTGGATTGGTGTTGATTATCTCTTGATCTGTTGTTTATTTTTTGTGTTTTATTGTTGTTAGACTGAAAGGTTACAGAGAATGATGGGTGAAATAACAGAAGAGAAATCCATTTCAGTGGATGCCTTGACCTCTGGAGAATTTCTGGATCAGAAGTAAATCATTTACTCATTTGGATATTTCAAAAGTAGATTATTTTGAATGGAAGTAATTTATTACTGCTTGACGATCCAATATATTTTAAAGAAAGTGAGGGTCTGAATGAAAAGATTACGTGGTGCTATTATTATTAATTTTTTTCTTTTTCTCATTTAGTAATTTAATTTTCATCATAAAGCAATAAATTCTATGACATTCTATAACTTCATTTTATTTCATAGTGCATAAGCAATATAAACATATGTACTAATATAACCAATACCATAATCAATATTATTTTATTCTAGTTTACTTTTTTGTTTACTGTAGTATCGTAGTTCACTGGAGATGTTAGAGTGTAAATGTGTAATTGCATTTCTCTTAAGAACCTTACATTTAAAATACATATATTGATGTATATAGGATGTAGAATTCTATTTTATCAGAAATTGTAAAGGAGAATTTTTTTTGCCAGGATATGTCTTCCAGTGTTATTTTTATAATGATAGTATACAGTGTTGTTAGCAAATGTTTTGACTATTGTCTTACATCATATTTTTATGATTTTTAGAATTGGCCGAAGAAATAAGCGTATTCATGGTAATGTGATATTTTGTAGTGTCTGCAAAAGAATCTTAAAACTAGTTTTATCTAACTTATCTAGTTGGAAAAGTAAATATTGATTTAATTTACTGATCACTTTGATCTTATGAGAAGTTGTTACAAGGATTTAAAATTTATGTATTATCACATCTATAATTATACAGGCGTGTATACAATCAGATGGCTACATTGGGTCATAGCAGCAGCATGGAATAACAAGAAGACATCATTAGATTGGAAAAAAGTAATTATAATATCAATACACAAGAGAGGAGACAGAAAGGAATGCAACATCGCCAGAGGAATCAGTCTCTTAACCTCTTTAATGGGCGCGACGGATGGGATACGTCAACGTTATTGCCGTTATTTTGGCCCAAAGTCCGGGACACCTACAGTAGGCTTCCTAGTCATTCATCAATAGTGGGGCAACATATCAGATACATTTTATGCTATAAATTGCTTTAGTATCTATCCATTCGATAGATGACACCTTTATTCATGTCAGAAAGGCTCTGTGTGAAGCGTAATATGTACTCTTTGGACCGTTGTGTAGGAAATTTCTTTGAGAAAACCATGGGGTCCTCCGGTGTAGAAGTAATATATCTCTATCAAATGTGGTCCGATTTTCAAAATATTTGATTTATTTTGTTCCTCTTACATCTCCCTACAACTTTGCCGCTGACAAAAGTGGGGTTACCACAGAAAATATTTTTATACGGAGCTTAGAAATTTTTTTGGGGGAGTGGTGCTATTTTAGGTCGTAGGGTGGACCCTACCCCAAAATTTTTTCAGGCATGGATGGTTAGAAAGAGCATCTCTTTATACCTCATCTTCTTAGCTTTCATATAGCCGGATATATAGTAAATTTTAAAAAAGCCGGCGTGCGCGTGCCGCACAGGAGGCGCTGGAGTCCCCAAAGCTATTTAGTTTTGAATAATTTTCCAGCACTTTAACGACGTCTAAAATTTAAATCCCCAGTCAAGTGTACCAGGGAAAGTTTTCACCAGAGTCATGTTAGACAGAATAAATGACACATTAGATCAGAGGTACTCAAACTTTTTTAAAGGCGGTCCACATTCAGTCTTCCATCGTTCGTGTAGGTCCACTAGTTACAAGGGAAGTCCAGTTATTCCTGTGACAATTATTGTTGAATTACGGCATAGTAGGCAACTACGAGTAACTATACGGGTCCTCCAATAGACTGTTATAAGTGACTTGAGGCAATATAAAACAAGACTAATTGAATACATTTTAGCTGAATCGGAAAATTTCAATTAAAGCAAATCCTAAAGCACTTTTTGCAGAGCCCTACGCACTGTACTCGGTGACTAGCGTGAAATTGTTTCTTCGACTGCATAATCTAAACGCAAATCAGGTGAAGAACCATGCAGTCAGATCAATACGCACGTGCATTTTGCATGCGTTGATCTGTTATAACCCTGCGATGTTTCAATTTAATAATGTTCATTATAGCAGAAACTGCTGATTTCATTATATATATATATATATATATATATATATATATATATATATATATATATATATATATATATATATATATGGATGCAAGCAATTGTCAGGACAGAAATTTCTAACTTCTGGGTTAAAGTTTAGGTCTACTAAGAACCTGGAACAAAGTTGGCCCAAAAATTAATTATGTCTGCTTAACATTTGCAAATACTGAACTCTAAATATCTGTCCAATCACCATCAATCTTAACAATGAGGTGATTGGAGACAAATAAAAACAAGGCTGCTTGATTGCAGTGACAGCAGTAAGTCATTAAGTCAATATTACAGGCTCGAAATTTCTCAGACGCAGAAAGCTGTGGCGGTCCACAAGAAACGTCCTCGCGGTCCGGATTGTGGACCGCGGGCCGCGGTTTGAGTACCCCTGCAGTAGATGAAACTCTCGGGGAAAACCAGTGTGGATTCAGGAAGGGAAGAGGATGCTCTGACCAAATCTTCAATCTTCGACAACTCATTGAGAAAAACTAGAATTTAATGATGATCTGGTTATGTGCTTCATCAATTTTGCCCAAGCTTATGACTCTATCTGGATAGAAGGGACATGGAAACTCCTGGGAAAATATGGCATTCATGCCAAAATAATAAGGCTAATTGAAAATTTATACAGCACAGTTTTAGCATGTATCAGAATTGATGGAGAAGAAACTGAGTGGTTCAAAATCAAGACAGGATTTAGACAAGGATGTATCCTATCTCCAACACTCATGAGATGGATTGAAAATACAAGTGGGTTGGAAACATCTCTAAAGCCAGGAAACATAGATGATGCAGAATATGCTGATGATACATGTCTATTAGCAGAATGAAAGAAGAATTGCAGTAGCAGGATCTACATTCAACAGGCTACATACCAAAATCTTCAAAAGACATGACATTGGGATGAAAACAAAAATAAGAATTCTCAACACTTGTGTAATATACCAATACTAATATACGGATGTTAATCTTGGACCATAAAAAAGAATTGGAGAAAAAAATAATAGCAACAGAAAATAAATGGCTTAGAAGAATATTTACTAAGGATTGGATGCAAAGAACATATAACAAATGAAGAAGTTAGAGAGAGAACACTGCAACCGAGCATCATGGAAGTCATCAGAAAGAGAAGAATGAAATGAACTGGATACATACTTAGAATGGAAGAAATAAGAAACCCAAAACGAATTTTCAACTACAAACCAGAGGGAAGATCTAAAGGAAGACCGAAAAGACGATGGGTGGACGGATTGGAAGAGGATCTGCACATGGCAGGGCTGAATCTCAATGGAAAAATTGACGGAAGGCACCGAATGACTTTGGAAGAAATAGCAAAGGACAGAGAACTTTGGAGAGATGTCATGGAGAAGTCAATAGCTGGACACAGCTGGAGGATGAAGACCTGACCTGAATACAGTAATACCTAGTTATCCCGCCCATATCCGTCCGGCTTTCCATTTTGGCGAGGGTGGGGTGGCGACATAATTCTTCAAAAGGCGTGTAGGCCTATGGGGTAGGCCTATGAAAATACTCCTGAATAGTAGCATGTCTTTGAGAAGTTAAACGCATGGATTCCACCCTACATTTGATAACTGACATTTGTGAAGCACCTTTGTCTTTGGCTCTGCTATGCTTACGGCGCTATATAAATAGTCCAGTATACATACATACACAATTGGCAGCGGTTGCATGTCGTCTGGGATGGTGGGGTCTGATTGTTCAAAGTTGCGCATTAGAGTATCAATGGCAGAAGTCGCCTGTCACCCGTCTCCTCAATGCTGTCATCAGCTGTTAACAGTTCGGTAAGGTTTGGAGAATGTCTGCTTAAGTCATTAATGACCTTAGAAGACGAAGTACAGAGCCTATCTATGTCAATGCTGCAGATACAATGGATACCACTATGTCGCCTGAGGCAACACAATGACGACCCCCCCTGCTGTATACGTGATAGGATGATGAAATGAAGTGCGGAAATAGGGGAACATTCATTTTTTGCATTTTTCACGATGATTGAATGAGGTTCCTCTCTATCCCTTTGTCTCTTTTTCTCCCTCTTTCCCCTTCATCTCTGCCTCTCTTTCCCTCCCGCTCTTGCCCTTTCCCTCTTATGTGTGACCCCATTAGAGCAGATGACCATGCAACTACAGTGTACATTAATCAATTGCACAGATGGTGCCTCTTTCTCTCTCTCTCCCCCTCTGCTTTTGTCAAATTTTCTCTCTGAGGTGAAACAACATACAGTACTGTATAGTAGTTACAGCAATTGACTTTCTGATGAACTGCTGACACCAGGGATATTTTTACACCCCCTCAACACCCCGCCCCAATTTAAGTCGACACCCCCAAAATTTGGTAATGTGACAATGGTATGCATGCAAAATGCATGCCAATTAGCCTTGAACACCCCCAAATGGAGAAGTACACCCCCAACTTTTGTTCTCGGATGACCTTTTTTTGCTTATCAGCCTTTTTTGAGACCTGATAACATTTTTTTTTTTTTTGCTTGTCAGCCTTTTTTGAGACACTTGATAAGGTTTTTGTTTTGTATTTTTCTGCTTGTCAGCCTTTTTTGGCCAAAAATTTCCAAATTCTGACACTCCCAGATTTTCCCCAACACCCCCCCCCCCCCAATTCACAATCCTAGAAAAAACCCTGGCCAACACCCAGCAACACTGGCATAGGGTGATAGTATGGACAGATTTCCTCCATATATTCATTCCATTGGAGAGTGAGTGGGGTAGATTGCATGGGTGGAAACACATTTGTCTCAGTTCAGGGATCGCAAAGGTGACAAATGGGGGTTGACTTAATGAGTTAAATGACATGGGAGGAATTCTGTTCTGGGCCTTTCATTGGCGAGAGGTGAGGTTGGCAAGAAAGTGAGGGCGAGATAATGAGGGTTGACTGTAATGTAATTTAATCACATATCTTAATGATGTAATTTAATGCTGCAGTGTTTTATAATTAATTCAAAGTCAAAGTCCTTCCTAAGCCTCACGGGCTCATAGGGCGGCGCTGATCTCCGTTGCTATAGCCCTCAGCCAGGCGTGCAATGCCACGGATATGGGGCTAGTGTATCGCATAGCGTACCTGTTTGACTTATCGCAGAGATTTTTACCACTGCTCCTCATTTTACCACTATGAAAAAGGCTGAGTTGACCTTTAGGGTTCCTGCAGGACTTGAACCCGTGACCTCCTGCTCCATCACCCAACATTATTACCACTCTGCTAACTTCCCACCCCATATAATTTGGATTGATATGAGGTCACTATAATTGTTAATTAGTATATGGCACGGTGCAGTTTCTAATTTTTTTCTAAATTATGTGATGTTACTTTAAATTCTACTTTACACAGAATCAGATGTATTAATCACCATAACAATGTTTCATCTATGAGGCATCATTATAATTTTCAGCTTCTGTTGTGTCAGTACATTTTGTAATTTGTATTGTGACACTTGTTGATGTTTTTGTTGCGACTGAGACATGGCATCGTCATGCGAGAGATCTAAGTCTCGTTCGAATCTGCGGCTCTGATTGATTACACATTGTCGATCACTCTCGTGAGACAGGCAGAGGAGGAGGCATAGTGGTTTTCTATCGATCATACTACAAGCTTTCGCCGCTATTTTTACCGGAAGTTGTGTCGTTTGAATATATCTGTTCTTGGTTCACTATCGGAGCTAATTCTTTCATCATTCTGGTTATCTACTGGTAGGTTTGGATCGTCCAACTAGCTGGTTCTATGAAGAATTCACAGAAATACTGGAGATATTGATTCTTCAGTTCTGCCCTGTTATCATTGGCGGGGATTTTAATATTCATGTACAGAAGAGCGACGATGAGCTATGTAGCACTTTCGACCTGTGTCAGCATGTTACAGAGGAAACGCATCGAGCTCATAAAACACTCAACCTTTTCATGACGTCACCGGAGACGGTCCAGCGCCTGTTGTTGAGGTCGATCTGCCATCGATCATCTCAGATCATGCCTGCGTCAAGTCTGTGCATTGTCTACCACAAATAACTGCGCCTACACAATGCATAGCCGTACGAAGCTGGAAGAAACTTGACAGAACACAGTTTGCGACGGCGATTCTATCCAGTTCGTTTGGCTCTCTGCCTGAGAATCAATGTAGATGAAATGGTTGGCATCTACAATTCAACGCTGAAGAGTCTTGCAGATCATTTTGCTCCGTTACATACTATCAAATTGAGTTGACATCAATTATCACCATGGGTCGACGATGAGTGCAGGAAGGCATGCAGGCGATGTCGATGCCTAGAGACAAAGTATAAAAAGACAGGAGATCAGTTGATATGACGCAGCTGGGTGGCGGAGATGAGGAAGAAATTTGATCTGTTCCGGAGAAAAAGGGATGACTACTGGCTGCATAGGTTCAAGAAAGATGGTCAAAATACGTCAAATCTCTGCAAATCGATCGCACGGTTGCTCGAGCGTGGAACTTCTAAAACTGCTGCCAGTGCAGGTCTCTCCCCTGAAGGCTTCTCAGCTTTCTTTCACACCAAGGTTGATGGCATCAGAGCTGATCTCGAAAACGTCCCGTTGCCAGATATTAAGATTTCCTTCAATGACGAATGTCTACAGGACTTTGGCAATGTAACTGTGACCGAGATACAAGACATCATTCTTAAATCTCCGACAAAAACATCTGATCAGGATCCTGTCCCAACTTCTCTACTCAAAGAGATAGTTGACTCTTTTGCAGGGCCTATAGCTAGGCTCGTGAATGCATCTCTCTACCAAGGGCGACTACCGAACTCAGAGAAAGAAGCCATCATAAGACCGCGCCTCAAAAAGCAAAATCTCAACCCGAGCGACATGTCGAACTATCGGCCGATTTCCAGCATATCGACCTTGTAAAAAATAATTGATGATGATTATGATGATGATTATGATGATGATGATGATGAAGTTTATTTATACCAAAAGGCGCTTTTAGTCAAAAGCGCCGCTGCTAATGAAAAACCAAGTCTTGAGCCTAGCAAGAAAGGAAAGTCTTGTGCTTGTAGTATCACGGATATCTGTAGGAAGGGTATTCCATAGCTTTGGACCTTGAACACGGAAGGAACGATCGCCTAAGACGCTGTGAGTTCGAGGAGTGACAAGTGATTTAGTATCGTTTGATCTAAGCCAAATGGCCTGTCTTCATTTCGAACCAGCTTCATGACGTCAACGAGGTAGTCTGGAGCTTCTCTGCGTATACATTTATCTACGAGAGATATGGTCTTGAAATCGATACGAGATCTGACAGGAAGCCAGTGAAGTTCCTTAAGTATTGGTTTAATGTGCTCTCATCGTCTAGTGTGTGTGATGAGACGGGCAAGTGTTGGATAGGGGGGCAATGGCCCCCCCAGGCTCCCCCTGTGCAGAATTTTTTTTTACGCCTCATCTAGGAGGAGGTGATAATTACTTCCGGTTTGGCAGCCACCATTTTGGATTATTGGTTTCCAGCTAGACTGCTAAATCCCATAATTGGATTATAAACATTTTATGGGTTTGTGTTTTACCATTGTAATTTAATTAACGATTTGCTTCTGTAAAAGATTTCTTGCCATCATAATAAGAAAATATAACAGCATTATTTTCTTTTTTTTCCTGTGAAATATTTTGTTATTTTAATTATTTTGCAAGTTTCTTGACAGTTGATATTGTTGGTTATACGTAACGTAATGGGGTAATTCCCAATCGTCCAGCCTTCCAATGTGATTAAATAGAAATGACAACAGAATTATCATTGAAACTGATTTTTGCTTTCTGAGGAGTCTTGATAACTGAATATTGACAATTATAGATCTGATAATGTGATTGCTGAATAGCTTTGAATATCTTTAAATGTTTTCTTTCATTTTACCAGTTTATGCTATTTTCATTTTTGCAGTTTATGCTAGTTTGTATAAATAAATAATTAATTAATTAGATATGTTAGATTCAGGCCCGCCCGAAGTGGGGGTGCAGGAGGTGCAGCTTCACCTCCTGGAAAAATGTAGGGGTGCAGTGCACCCCTGGAAAGAAGATGGGCTGTACTCCCTCTGCACCCCTTCCAGCTAAAATTGGCCCAAAAATTGCTAAAATTGGCCCAAAAATTGCCAAAATTTTATAAAGCTGGCCCAAAATTGCCAAAATTTGTTAAAATTGGTCCAGAATTGCCAACATTTGCAAACAAATTTGCAAAAAATCGCCAAAAATTTGCCAAAATTTGCTAAAATTGACCCTAAGATTGCCAGAATTTTCCAAAAATTTGCAAAACATTATCTCGCCCCCAAGAAATGTGTGAAGTGACGCTACTGCTTTTACCTGGAGAAATTCTGCACCCCCTACTGAAAATTCATTCCGACGGGCCTGGTTAGATTTTTTTGAATAGTTAACTTGCGCTGAAGTTGTTGCTACCACATACATTTGTGTTGAAATTTTTTAATTTGTGCCTTGTATATCACTTCTATTGTTATAAGCAGCAATTTTCATGCTTAGCCATTTTGTGGGTTGGTACAGTAAATTAATTCAGATTACCGGTATGTTATGCGATATTTTGATGTTTAAATATAATCCACAGACTTGTGAACATGTTGATATATGGAAACAGATTCTTTGTCTCCATTTATTTTGCTAGGGTCTTTGACTGAGTTCAAAATGGCTAATTTATATTGTTGACGGTTTTTTATCTTCTAACGGTCTTTTTGTCTCTTAAAACTGTGATGTCTTTATTGATTTTAGAGAGTGGCAGTGATGAAGAAAATACAAAGGATGGCAGAAGTGAAGATATCCTTGGCTTAACCAAGGACAACAATAATGACAATGATAGTATAGATGATAGTAATGAAGAAGAGAGAAGTGATAGATCAGATGAAGAGGAAAGTGATGACTTGGAAGATAATTATGATGATGATGGCACCGACCTTGAAAGCAGCGATGAAGATGGCAACGATGAGTCAGTTGAAATGAAAGCTATTTCTTCAGTTAGCAGGACAAAGGCAGACAAGGAGATTTTAAAGACCGAGGATGTGATTAATCAATTTGAAAAGGTAACTAGTGGTTGATAATATAGTTTATTCTTTCAAAAACATATCTATGGTATCACCAGGAGTTGACACCACTTTATGGAACAAGATGATGATGATGACCATAATTATCATCGTCATCATCATCATAGACCATGAATTACCATTATATTGTGCTGTGAATTCATGGCATTTTTATAAAACAATACCGTGAATTTTGAAATTTTGCCATAAATTCTACTGGCCCTACTTATCAGCAATTGTTTTCATGTAATTTGATTTTTGTTTCATTTCAGCCTTTGTTTTCCTGATAAATCAATTTAATTCAAAGATTTTCCTAACACGTTTAATTTCAGCTGCTATGTTTTTGTTCTTTATTATGGTAAGGTTCTTGTCTCTTCATTTCACAGCAGGATTGAAAAGACACATGAGTGTTAAAACTAAGCAGTTTTGAGTTTAATGACATAATAGTTGTATTCTATAAAAACATATATTTTAATAGATGTTTAATCATGTGAATGTGATGAGATGAAATGAAATTCAATTAAGCTTCAGGGTGTTATACATATTTAGGTTATTTCTACATTTGTAGAAGTTATCATCTTTCTGTGAAATGTTGGCTTCGTATGAACTGCCATCATCAGATGTTCTGAGTGAGATGACTCTTGATCTGATTGAGATAGGCACAAAGACTCCTGTTGCTGCTGGTCAGGTCATGTGTCAAATGATTGAGCAGTTGAATTCAATGCTCTGCAGTTCTCTACCTCGGTTAGAAACTGTGAGTTAACAAGATGATTTCATTTTTTTGAGTTGGTGTTGTTGTTTCTTCTATTGTCATTTAGTATAATACAAGTATATGAGCACAATGGAGTTTATTATAGTTTATAAGCCCGAGGTACAGAATTTAGGCACAGGCCCTCCACCCGCCACTCCTTTGTCACTGGCTCATTGGGCTGTGCTCAGCCGGTGTCCTGGGAAGGTTCTTTGTTCGTCTCACGCAGGGTACTGAGCGACGTGCCACAGGGGTCAGCTCTCGACCCACTCCTGTTTGTGCTCTACATGGCGGACATCGGACGGATCATTGGATCATTTGGTTTATCCTGGCACGCATACACTGACGATGGGCAGGTGTATTCCTCTTGCCTGCCGTCGGAGTCTGACCGTCTCTTGAAGTGTCTCCAGGACTGCATACGCAAGATCGCGTGCTGGGCCGCTGTCAACCGTCTGGCCTTGAGCCCCAAGAAGACCAAGCTCATTTAGTTTAGTACTCCGAGGAGGAAACCTCTGATCGCTTGTACCAAGCTGCGCCTTGATGAAGCTGACATCCAACCGCCGATGGAGGTGCACCTTCTTGGAGTACTCTTCCCTGAAACGCTGTCGTTCGCTGGCCACATTGATAATGTGACCCATGCGTGTTTCCGTCAACTCCGAATGATTAAAGAGGTCAGTTGGTACATCTTGACAGTGGCTGCTATACAACTGGTTGGCACCTTTGTCGTAACACAAATTGACTACTGCAACGGGATACTGCTGGGCCTTTCCGACTGCCAGCTCGCTTGCCTCCAGTCGATCATCAACGCCTTCGCTTAGTTGATCCTCTGGGTGCTTTGGCATGAACATGAACATGTGCTGGCTACAGATGCCTGAGCATATTGTGTTCGAGCGCAACTGGCTCCAAAAAAAGCACAACGCTCCAAGTTCTACATGACCCATTCTGCCCTGAATACCTTGCAATGCTCGTTTGAAGACTGGTGAGAAGCGATCGATGGCTTCACTTACGATCCAGTAAGCGGATCCAACTGTACGTTCCAACCCCTCGTCGAAGACTGTCAAGTTTGGAGAACGTTCATTCTCATGCAGGATCCTCTCCTCTGGAATACATTGCTGGATAGCGTGTCGTCCGTCACTTCCTTTGAAGAGTTTGCGAGCAAGTTAAAGATGTATCTATTCAACATCTCATTTCCACGCTCCTTGTAAAGCGCCCTTGACTTTGGCCCATGCTATGTTATGGCGCTATATAAATTGCCATGAATAATAACAATAATGGAGTGCCTAATTTATGAAAGAAAGAGGCACATATCTGCCGTACTTGGAGCATGATTATGGTCATGGTAGGGAGGGGTTTGGTTGACCATTGTTGGATCTGAGATGGTTGAGAGGTAGTGTGTGACTCCTCTGATGTAATTTATTTGGATGGATTTGAAGCATCATCAATATTCCAAACAAAAGATCCAGGCACCACTAAACTTTTAAGACTTATTAGCATAGTAGACAATTTTATTCTAGAATGTATTTGATAAATAAGTGTATATCTGACTTCACACAAGATTATTTTAGGTGACGTGTAGATCAGAAATTGATATTTTTGTTCCCTGCACCTGATGCTTCAGAACAGCCAATATAAGGTTTTCTTGATGTAGAGATTGAGTGTTATTTGCAGTATTTTAAATTTGAATGGCTTTACAATTGATGAATTGCAGCTTTTATTCTTAAAACTCGTTGGTTCCATTTTTCCAACTTCTGATCGCAAACATCCAGTCACAACACCAGCCATGTTGCTTATGAGTAAAATGCTGAATCATGTAAGTAGCATTTTTACATTGATCTCATTTTATTATCAATAATTAATTAATTAGTTAGGTGACAGGTGAGTGATGATTAGCTAAATAGGTAAAAATGGTTTGTTTAGGATAAGTTTTTGCCTAAGTAGTTCAGTCCAAGATGCTGATCTTATTACAACTCTGCAGGTGACTCATGCCCATAAATTAATCAGCCAGTAAAGTGGTTCTCCTTCTGTCAGACTGGCTAATGGCCTAAGTGAAAAGCATAAAGGAATCTAATTTTATGGCAAGAATGCAAAGCCACGGACATCTTAACCCTTTGCTGCCATATACAAAAAGTCCCAAGCAAGGCATTTCAGGCATGTGTCTGGAAATGTGCTGGACAATTCTGGCATTGTGGCATTGGCAATATTTTCATTAATTCTTGAAAAATCTGGCACGGGGTGGTTATGTGATTACTAATAGCTGATCTGCCTGTTAAGTTATTTAGTTGTTCTTGGCTAAATCATCCCTAGCTAAGCATGCCAAGCAGAAAGTGACAGCGGAGATGCAGACACTAATGTTGACTACTCACCATCTTTCCGCTTCAAAGGAACAACTTTTTCAGCTATGTCTCAACCGACGACTGGTAATTCAGTGACAAAGACTGTGAGATATACAGTTTCAGCATCCTTTCTAAACAACTGCTTAATAATTAGCTTCCTGTTTTAACATTCATCGAGTAAAATTTGTGTGTGGCAAATAATAGCTTGTCCAAGCAAGGGGTATTTGTTCTACCCAGCTGTGCAATTGTGCAATATCAGCGAGATTGTTAAAGATAATTTTAAAGTAAAATTGACAATTGTTCTTTATGAATGTTGTTGTCATCTGGAAATTTGGCACATTTTTCTAATGACTTTTATCAAAGATCTGTTATTTGCTTTAGACTAGAGAGTCCAATCTCAATTCATTCGCAAGAAAACTTAAAACTTATTTCTATGAGACCTCGTATAAGTGTAAAGCGCTCTAGCCTTTGGCCCTTTGGCCATGTTTCTGCGCTATATTAATTGACTTATTAATCTAACCTAACCTAACCTTTAAATTTGACAACATTTCAGTTAATTAAAGTCAGTCTGTCCGCAACCTAGGTGTAATGTTTGACAAAAACCTGTCTTTTAATGATCACATAAATAAGGTTAGCAGAGCTGCTCATTTACAAATCAGAGATATTCGATGAATTCGTGATCTTGTGCTGAAACCTGCTCTGATTCCTCTTGCCAATGCCCTTGCCAGCAGTAGGCTTGATTATTGCAATTCCCTTTACAATGGTATGGCCAAATCTAATATGCAAAAGCTTCAAGGATTCAAAATTCTATTGCCAGACCATTACAAAAACTAGAAAGCAGGATCATATTAAACCTGTTCTTCAAAAATTACACCGGCTGCCTGTAGAACAGAGAATTGTATTAAAAATTAGTCTCCTGGTTTTTAACATACTGCAGTCTGGCCAACCTCAATATTTAAAATCAATGTTAAACCAGCATAAACATTAGCATTCAACAAGATTTGCTGATTCATTGTTAAATATACCTAGAACAAACACTGAAATATTGGTAGGAGATCTTTTTCTATTTCTGGGCCAAAAATCTGGAACTCTCTCCCTCTGGTTGTCAGCTCTTCCAATAAACTGAGCATTTTCAGATCTAGGCTTAAAACACATATCTTCCAATTAGCAATTTCCTCCATAGTCTGTCTTGCTGTTTCCCACTGACTGATCTCCGGAATGACCTGGTCTTTTGTGGATGGATTTGAAGTACCATTGATTGATATTCTTGGGTATTATAAATGGCGCTATAGAAGTGCATAATTATTATTATTATTTAGCTAAACAAGACTTGAATCGTTTTTAATTTATTTTTAGATTTGGATTTAATATTTTAAATTTTAAAATCACTGAGTTGTCAGATTATGGAGCTCTGGAAAGATCTCCCTCAAAATGAAGCTCCAACTTTTATGAGTCTGTGTTTTCTCCATGCTGCTTTATGGAGGGGAGACCTGGACATTGAAAAAGGATGACTCTAGGTGACTCCTGACTTTTGAAATGTGATGCTACCGACGACTTCTAAAGATATGGTGGAGAATGAAAATCACTAATGAAGAAGTAAAGAGAAGAATCTGGATCGACAGAGTTGTGATTTCCACTATTAAACAAAGGAAGCTTCAGATGTTTGGTCACATGAGTCACATAAAAGAGAATTCTGAACGTTGCAATGGAGGGAACATGCCCTCCAGAAAGGCCCAGAAGATGATGATTTGACCATTTGATAACATCAGAGAGTGGACGAGATTAAATCTTGGGGAGGCGATTCATGCGGCACAAGAATGGGTAAATTGGAAAAAGATAGTTCGAATGACAAACTGCTGGTCTAGACGGTTCTTGAGAGGGCTTTGAGTTGATGGTGATGATGGTGTTGATGGTGATGGATGATGATGGTGTGGTGACGGTGTGGTAATGGTGATGATGATGGGTGGGTGGTGTGGTGGTGGTGGTGGCAGTGGTGATGGTGTGTTGTCAAATTTCAAGTTGTGTAACTATTTTATTTTGCCAATTTCTGCAGAAAATATTAAAACTTTCAAGAGGATTCGTTGTTTCTTTTTTTTCTGTTATAGGGCATTGTCAGAAATTGTCGTGAAGTTGTTTCAGGATTATTTCTTGTTACACTTTTACTAGAAGTTAGTTACTTTCTAAACTATCTGTAGTTGCTTTTAAAACTATCTATTTGATGGTTTCACTTAATTTCCGGCCAGGTTACCTTCCAGCTGTATCATGCTCACAATGGTATTTCTGTAACTCTCTTGCCAACTCATCAAGCATAATTCTGTATTCTTTCTGTGGTCTTCTGTCTGGTGTTTATTTTGCTCATTTAAGCCTAATTTATTTAAGAACTTCTTTGTTTTCCTACTGGTTTAGGTACAGTCATTTTTTGGTAGTTTTGTTGTTGTCCATTTTAAGGAAAAATTAGTTTGAAAGTTTATAGATCAGTTATAATAAGTGATGAGTGACAAAACAGAAAAAGTAAATCTCATATTCAAGTAGAAATTTCTGTAGATTTGCATTAGAGGTTGACTGGAAACTGGTAAATTTCAGAGGGTAAGTTCAGAAAATATAACAATCCATTGGCTAATTTGACATTTTTGTGGATGAATGGTTGATTGGATGTGTTTTTAGGTTGTGATATTTTTGTTTAAGCATAGGTTATTGATAGATTGGTCTAGTTTGGGTTCTATATGAAAGAATTGAGATCAATGCATTCTTAAAATTGATTGCAAATATGCCAGCATGATTTTGATAATGAATTTGAAGTTACTAAAGCTTTTATATGGGGATATATTTGATTATATGACAACAAAATTTGTTGCTGAAATTTTACTATTTGCTGGATGTTATTGGTGTAAACTGATTATTATGTTGTGATGCAAGTTTGGTGTTTTCTTGTTTGCTTTAGTTTGTGTCACTGTCAAAGCGGTTTGTTCCAGACGCTATCAACTTTTTAACAGGGGTCTTATTCCTGGCTGCTGATCGACCATCTGATAAAGGTCTTATTACTGTTCAGCTTTGTTCTTGATATACAATGGCCAACAGATTTCTGGCAAAACTTTTAAATGATATTTTAAATTTTTACTTGATGAATATGAATAATTTAATATGTATTTGAAATTTCTGTATCACAAGGTTTGTATGAAAACTGCAATTTCACATATACCTAGTAATATATCCAGTGGCATAGGTCCTAAGCTATGATATTCCATTATATAAGCAATACGAAAAAAAAGACTTGTTTTGCTGCAGATTTTTGTTTGTAACAGCTTTCTGAGGCTTTGCGCGTCTTTGTCTCCCAGCTTGGACGCCTTTGGACAGTCTCCACTTTTTCCCTGGTAGTGTTGCTCCAAGTTGACAATGTCTTGGTGAAACCTTTCTCCATTTTCATCATGGTGCCACAGCCAATCCAAAGAGAAGAAAATTACACATTCAGTGGCGGGTTCCAGGATTTCTTGGTGGGGGGGGGGTGAAATGAATTCATAGGAAGTTGGTGGGGGGATGAAAAGAGAAGGAAAAAATGAATAAACTTTGCCACGAAAAAGACTGACAAAGGGATTTTTTTCTTAAATTTACTACGCATTTACCAAAAAATTGGTTGACATGCAAAAAAGGCCATCTGCAGTTTTCCCCATACTTTTACCAGACTTTTACCAAAAAATAGGTTTTCACAAGTGAGAAAAAAGTCTGGAAATCCGGTATGCATCCCCACTAATCCCCCACGTGGAACTGCCACTGGACACATTGCAGTTCATTGACCTGCATATGCCTGGAGCAGATGGTCAATGTGTTTGATGTAGCTTGGTGTCTTGTAGTTGCTCAGGAAGTTAGAAATGACATTCATGAAGATGGTCCACACAACTTGCACCTAAAGCCAGACTGTAATAGGTTGGCATTTCCTGGGAACAACATTACTTGGCAATAGTACCACTACTCCACTACACCCCTAGCTCAGTGGTGTGATGGTAGGATTCTTTCCATAACTGGATGTTAGCAGGTTCGAATCTGACACAAACCACTGCATGGCAATCTTGGGCAAGTTGTTTGCCCCAATTGCCCCACATCTATGATTCTTCACTTTGCAAATGACTTAACATGCATCAAAAACCATATAATAATAGTAGTAGTAGTAGTAGTAGTAGTAGTAGTAGTAGTAGTAGTAGTATAGTAGTAGTAGACCAGTTTCTCAATAAACTTTTAAAAGATAGGAAGAGTGGATATATTTAGTATGGTAGTTGAGAGGGTTTGGAGGATCAGGGTTTTCTTAGGGCCAGAACAAAGATTGTTTTACGTAATTCAAGTTGTCATCAGCAACAAATGATAATTTTTATGGTGGCCTCATGCCAAGTCATTTGATGCGTGATATAGTGTTCCTTAGATGTTTAGAATTTTGTGCGATCTAGGGTCAGTGTGTTCCAGTAATGAGCTTCTTTGTGATGGCAGAGACTGTATGTCTTTCAGTGCAGATCAACAGTCCATTTGAAATGGACTGTTGGTGGCACCACTGTCTGCATTCAGCATCATGCCAGGGTGAATGTGGACAGAAATATATCTTAATAGTTTGAAAGGGCAGAAGAGTATCTTGCAATGGTGCTACTGTACAGTGTAGAGTGTGACTCATTTAGTCACATTCATGGCAGCATAATATTTGGACACATAGTTCAATGCTGAAGATTGCTTGTTTGAAAGCGGTTGTATCCAGCAAACAGCAGCCATGCTTCTGGTTGATGAATAGATTAGTGGATGATGCAAATGTAAATGTTTGATAGCACATTAGGCATAACTCATTGCAGACACTTGGTCATTTCTTGGCTTTATTGTATTTAATCAAATCTAAAATAATAGTATTTTAATACTTAATGCTTAATCATTTTAACTTGCTCTGTTAATTTTATTCTGCAAAGCATAATTACTGTGATTTGTTGATTTTTAGAACAATTAGTAATGTTAAATTTCCGTTCGGGTGCAAAATCTAATCCAATGAAACTAACCAACTGTGAAATTATGTATGTATCTCTCTCCAAGCAATTTTTTCTCTTTCTTCAGCATTTGGTTCTGTGTATGTAAATTACTTTCAAAAATAGAGAAAAGTTGTCCAAAATATTTGAACAAAGAATATTTTAATATAGTTGTTTTTATTTATTTATATATTTCTGTTCAAATATTTGAACAAAAAATTTTTCAATTAGAACCTGTAATATATATGGTTAACCCCGTTACCGGCAACCCTGAAGATATTCGTCATCCAATGGCGGCATTCATAGCTGCAACCTCGAAGATACTTGTTCGCTACTTTACAGACCGCTAGTTAGCCAGCAACCTCAAAGAAATGCGTCCAAACGCTAAATATAGCTTCAATATCAGTCTCTTCAGTGAATGTAATAGATATAATCGAGTAGTTTGGTGAATATTTGTCAAAAATTTATTTTATTTTGCCCACTCCAATGAATAGTTGATCTGCTAGAGGCAGTGCCTTGGCAGCCGTAGATTTGTTGCTATGCGGCGATATTCCACCAGAAAGTGGGGATACACTACTCAAAATCAAAAGCAAATATAAATAGAATTAGAGCAAATTTGAAGTTTCTGGCTGTAGTAGAATGAAAATGTATGATGTTGAACCGGAGTTGCCTTGGTCCTAGCGAGCGGCCTTTTGTTATAGCATGTGCAACACATTTGTTGGATGTCTGAGTAAAAATTCAGTGATTGAGGACATTGAAGTGATAAAGGGATCCTGAATCTGACCTTATTATTGATTTTTGAATGTTTCCTTAACCTCTACATGCCAAATTCTAAAGCATTTAAGCTATTTTAAAACAATACATTGCCGTGTAAAAATAAATGGCTGCTATGGCAACGGATTTGAAAATTTTAATGGACGGTAAAGGGGTTAAGAGCAGGAAATTTAACTTCTGTTTTTTGGTTGTCTTTTGCATTGATTTAGACATTTAAATTTTCAATATTAATATTAATTTTTGTATGCTTGTGTTTTTATGCAGAGAAATCAAAGTGTCGGTTCCATTAAATTTATGCCAAATATTGTCAACAAAATCTTTGTTAGAAACTGATGAGCTGAGGTAAGACTTAATTTACTTTATATGATAAAGTTGTGTTTATATTTCTACTTAAGTGATTTGCCTGATATAGTTATGATCATTATTTCTTTGTGGTTGTTATTATTATTATTATTATTATTATTATTATTATTATTATTATTATTATTATTAGTATAGATTGATTTCCCAGAATCAAATGGATGGAGAAAGTTGGTTGAAATATTTTAATATCAAATCTTAAAAAGCTTGCTGCCATGTTATCTTTTCATCATAGTGTTTAAAGTGATAGAACTTAATAGATTAAGACTTTGAGAACACAAAATTCAAGATAATTCAAAAATTTATTTATTTTCAAATGGCAATATCTTTAAAAAGTGATCTGAGTGGCAAAGTATAGAAAGATTTGTCCATGAATAGATCCACGAGCAGTGTTGGGTACGAGTTAACTCACGTGAGTTTAAACTCACGAGTTAACTCATATGTAGTGATTTGTGAGTTTGAGTTAACTCATTTCAACTGTCATGAGTTATGAGTTTGAATTAACTCATTATTTCTGTGAGTTTGAGTTTTAAATATCATTTTTGTAAACTCACGACTTAAACTCATCTGCAATTAGGAACTGGTGTTAGACACACCGATTCGCAAAGTTTACTTCCGAGCGCTTTTGATCGGAAAATAAAGCACGATACAAATGTCTAGGTAATGACTTCCAAAAGATATTATAAACCAAAACCGGTTTCAACCGGGAACTTAACCACCATTCAGAACATAGACTTTAATATCACTATATATGTATTATAATAAATCTATGGTTCAGAACCCGTTGTAAAGTGATAAGAAAATGGCGGAGGTGCCGTGTATTTTAGATGGGAAATTTTTTCCTTTATAACTATTAAACGTGAAGGAAAAAATCATTGGAAAAAATCATTGCTAAATGTAGTAACTGCGTAAACAAATCTATCTCTGGAACGTACGTTGCTACAAGCAATTTCGTTTCGACATCTGAAGATAAGTATATATTTAGTAAATAAATAGGCACTTGTACAGAAGACACGGTCAGTTTATACAAGTGCCAACAAATACCATACACAGTGCACTATCCATCAGGGCCTGTTTTAAGAAAAAGTTATCACTGCACACAGTGCACACAACTCAGAACTCATTTGTGGACATCAGCGCAAAAAAAACAAGCAAAAAAGTCGTTCTGAACATTTATCACTGCACTAAGCACGGAAAATGGCATTTTACCACTGCACATTTTCATTTTATCACTGCACATTTTGTGTATCACTGCACGTTAAAACAGGCCCTGCTATCCATAGCAAAGAAATAAATTTAATGAACCCTAAGCCTAAATTGTTGTGCAAAATATTTAATAATTTGAGACACCAACTTTGAAAAACTGTTCTTGCTAAAATTAAAAATTGAATGAACTGCTTTGTGAATAACAATCTTTAAATGTTCCAATGACAATACCTAGTGTAGTTGTACTATTAGATTAACTGATTGTTCGTAAAATGTGTTTATAATTTTTTCGTCAAATGAGTTTATGAGTTAACTCACATAATTAAAGAGTTTGAGTTAACTCATTCGAAACCCAGTGAGTTGAGTTTGAGTTTAAACTCATTTCATTGAGCATGAGTTGAGAGTTTGAGTTAACTCATTTATTGCATGAGTTTACCCAACACTGTCAACGAGATACACAAAAGTATATCTTGGCTGATTATTAACCAGGCTGTCCTATACATGTATATAAATATAGGCTTAACCCCTTTAACGGGCGCGACGGATGGGATACATCAACGTTATCTGCTGTTATTTTGGCCCAAAGTCCGGGACACGTTCAGTAGGCTTCCTAGTCATTCGTCAATAGTGGGGCAACATATCAGATACATTTTATGCTATAAATTGCTGTAGTATCTATCCATTCAATAGATGACACCTTTATTTGTGTCAGAAAGGCTCTGTGTGAAGCGTAATATGTACTCTTTGGACCGTTGTGTATGAAATTTCTTTGAGAAAACCAAGGGGTTCTCCAGTGTAGAAGTAATATATCAAATGTCAAATATATAATAAATATATCAAAATATATAATAAATATATCAAATGTAATATATCAAATCAAATCAAATACTACCAAATGTGGTCTGATTTTCAAAATGTTTGATTTATTTTGTTCCTCTTACATGCCCCTATAACTTTGCTGCTGACAAAAGAGGGGTTACCGCTGAAAATATTTTCTACGGAGCTTAGAATTTTTTGGGTGGTGGTGCTATTTTAAGCCGTAGAGTGGACCCTAGCCCCAAATTTTTTTGGGCACGGATGGTTAGAAAGAGCAATAAACATTGTTTATTGCTCTTTCTAACCATCAAGCTAAACAATGGTGTGTACCTCATCTTCTTAGCTTTCACATAGCCGGGGATATAGTAATTTTTTTTAAAATACGCTATTTAGCTTTGAATAATTTTCCAGCACTTTAACGACGTCTAAAATTTAAATCCCCGGTTAAGAGGTTAATTGCAGTTAGGTATTCTTGCTTCTTGCAAAGCCATTACATTAGAACGGTTTGTTTGATTTGACTTTCAGTAGCAGATGAGCATTCATTTTCTGATGAATGCTATGTATGAGCTTAACAGATTAAAAGAAATTGTTTGCTTACTTCTTAACTCTTTAAATGCCAAAGTGTCCAAATGTGCCCAATGCCCATACCATTTATGTGCCAGAGTGTCCAAATGTGCCCATGAGCACGGCCTTAGCTTTTAATGTCTTGTCTCGCTTAATATAACATCTATGGAGTTGCCGTTGGAGGTTCACATGTAGGAGGCTTATAGCAGGCAAGACTCCCACAGTTACCTGGCCCAAAAAATCAAATTTATGAAACAATCATCCTTTTAAAGCAGGGTATTTAAATTTGCTGCATGCGTAAATACAAGTCAAATGAAAGTAGTTAAAATGATCTTTTATAGCAATTATAATGTTCTACCGATCATACGTATAAGTGGCGGCGAACTCCCAGAATTCTCACGGGTATTTGAATTGATGACGTCATAGCTTAAAATTGCAACCATTTAAATCAGTCCTTTTAAATTTGTCACCTGTAAAAATAAACCAGAATATTTGAAAGAATTAAACTCTGCCTCTGCATAGAAACATCAATGAACTTGCAAGTTATTGGAAAAGACTTCACTTACCTCATATGGGTCCTTTTTGTATGAAACCAGATTCCTTTGTAACTTCGAAATGTTGAAACGAAAGAAGGTTGCCCTGATAAGAAAAGGTATATCTCCACTATATATAGTCCTATTTATGAAATTCTTGATTAATTTCATTTCAATTACATTTCCCTACACCTTTGCCTCTCACCCAGTGGCGGGGCCACGGGGGGTTTGAGGGGGTTTGAACCCCCCA
This sequence comes from Metaphire vulgaris, assembly GCA_018105865.1. Taxonomy (NCBI): domain Eukaryota; kingdom Metazoa; phylum Annelida; class Clitellata; order Crassiclitellata; family Megascolecidae; genus Metaphire; species Metaphire vulgaris. The sequence continues at coordinate 3,778,366 of CM030860.1, read as the reverse complement.
CTTGCCATCGGGCCACCCGTGAGATTCATGCAAAATTGCAGAGAAATTTTTGGTGAGGGGGTTGGGGGATGATTGAGGATCGGTTCTACTAGTCTAAGTATCAAGCGTTCTCAACTGTATATATCTACAGGATGGCGTTGCGGGCTTAAACGTTTGTTTGTTCACAAGAATCGTACATTGGATATTGAAAAGCTCATAAACACCTTTGCTGAACGACTGGATAGGCGAGCAAAGTTCTATTAAATGTAGTGTTATATATTTGAGACCAGAATCAATTGGATGACCCGTCAAATGTGCGACCAACATTTGCACGCGATATTACGTTAGTTGATATTATTGGGATTAGGGTTAGGGTTGAGAAAAAGTTGAGAAAAAATCAAAAATTATGTGAAAATATGCAGAAACATATGGTTGCCAGGGACTTTTCCAAAAACAATTTCCTGGTTACCAGGGACTTTTCTGTTTGGGATACCTGGTATTTAAAGGGTTAAATGTTGCACTAATCTTTCTGATGTTAAATGGTTATAAAATGATGCAATTTATCAGAAAACCAGTTGAGTCACATTAACCCATTCAACGGGGATTAAATTTTTAGACGCCGTCACCATACCGGGAAATAATTTTTTGGAAAGGCGTTCTTTAAATAAATTTTTTAAAATTTGCGATATCTCAGGCTATATAAGAGTTAAGAAGATGAGGTATACGCCATCATTGTTTAGCCTTTTTACTCCTCTTTCTAACCATCCGTGCAAAAAAAGAAATTTGGGGGTAGGGTCCACTGAACGTCCTAAAATAGCACCCACTCGCAAAAAAAATTTCAAAGCTCCGTAGCAAATATTTTTCCGTAGTAACCCCAATCAGGTGAGCGGCAAAGTTTTAGGGGAATGTCAGTAGAACAAAATAAAACAATAAGTTTGAAAATGGCCAACATTTGGTCCAGATACATCAAGTCTAACCTGGACATCTTTGTCGACACATAAGTATTGGCTACGAATTTCAAGAAAATTCTGTATTTTTTTGAATTTGCGATATCTAAGGCTATATAAGAGCTAAGAAGATGAGGTATATGCCATTGTTTAGCCTTTTTACTCCTCTTTCTAACCAGCTGTGCAAAACAAAAAAATTGGGGTAGGGTCCATTCTATGGGCTAAAATAGCACCCCTCCCCAAAAAAGATGTCAAAGCTCCGTAGCGAAAAATTTTCCGTGGTAACCCCAATCGGTTGAGCGGCAGAGTTTTAGGGGAATGTCAATGGAACTAAATGAACCAATAAGTTTGAAAATCGGCCAACATTTGGTCCAGATACATCAAGTCTAACCCAGCAAGTCGTTTTATTCAAGCGATTACCTACAAGCGCAGGCCAAGGTTTGACATCTCGGTCCAAAGAATATCGATTTCGTAGCACAATAGAGCTGAATTAGGTAAAAACAGGTGTCATCTAGCAAATGGATAGATACTAACGCGATTTATAGCATAAGACGTATCGGATGCGATGCGCCCGACCGTGGAACCGCTACGAAAGTGACGACGTATGGCGTACGTCGCGCGCGTTTAACGTAAGTTCGCCGTTGATGTATGGGGTATGTCGCGCCCGGTGAAGAGGTTAATTAATGAAACTTTCACACTGTGTGTTGCTTCATTTTTACATAACATTAGTCTACAAATTTTCCAAGTTTGTGTGGTTGAAAAGGCATTTATTAGATTCCAGTGAATTCTTACACATTCCATTTAGCTTAGATTTTGATTATTTTGCTTGTTGCAGGGTCAACTGTCTTGCAATATGCTTGGATCTGGCAGCAAAATATCGAATCTTGTATGGATCACTGCCGGCTGTTGAGGCAATTTTTGCTCCAATCAAGAATTTTGTTGAGCATCTTAATTTGAAAAATTATCCAATAAAAGTGAAAGTTAGTAGCTGAGAGTTGATATAATTATTTGAATTTTTCTACTCTATTCACAGTTATCTATTTGCATTTGGTTATTTCTGCTTTATTTGGTTGTTCTTTGGTCTGGTGATTTATGGTTGCAACTTGTAAAATTCACTTTGCTGCTGTGGTGAAAACATTTCATCTAATTTCTTTGTTCTTTAACTGCAGGACTCTTGAGATGTAAGAATTCCTGGATTGTAATATTGTGAATATCTTCTAAGTACATTATGGTTAACAGTTGGTTTAATCTAAATTTGTTTTGCTAAAACTGTGTTTTATAGCTTAAGAGTTGTCTGTCATCTTTGAGAAAGAAGAAATTGCCTGTGTTTGAAGTGCATTTTTTTTATCGTAGGAATGTATCAATAAATGCCTGCAGGCTTCACATGTTTTAAGCTGGACTTATGAACACATTTTCAATTTATTTTAAATTGTCCTTTTAAGAGCTAGACAAAATAGTTTCTTTGACTAGCCTATTGGGAGTTTATTGCTGTATTTTATCTGTATGTTTGATTTCAAATGAATGTTAACGTATCTTGAAGGAATTGTCAGAGAACCTCAAAGATCTTGTTTCTCAAAAGGTTGTCTACCAATATCTGGTTAAGGCACCAAAGAAACCTCATTCAATTAAACAGCTTGAACCAAAAATCTACGAGAAGTAAGTGATTCAACTAATTTATATATTTAGAAAGAAGACACTTCGATTTTGAGTTTGTTTTTCCTAAAATAAATTATTTTGGTAATATTGTCTTAGATTTGATGGACGCAAGAAGTTAGTTGGTCCTCAAGAATGGAGAGACAAACAGCTTGCTAGCAAAAAGTGCAAAAAGATGAAGAAAGATGCAGAACGCGAATTGCGTAAGGATCAACGTGTACTTCAAGGACACATTATCAAAGAAACCCTCAAAAGGTAAGACCCATGATGAGGTTATTTTGTCTTGCCAACCAATGGCATTTGTGTAAGTAAATTTGTGCAGCTGTAATAATACTTATGGCTATTTTAAGAAAGGCTGAGTGCCTAAGAATAAGCAGCTACTGTTGTGCTGCTTTCCAAGGCGCTATATAAATCCACGAGATTTTACTTACTTACTTTTGATCAAACAGTTGTTGCATGTGTAAATATTGAGTTGAGCGTGATCTGAGAATTATGTTGGTTTTATGTAGTAGTACTTTTTAGCTCTGGGATTGTTTCTAGAAATGTGTAATGTAAATGGATGGAAAACTCTTTCTGATCGTAGTTGGTGTTAGTATAGTTGTAACTGAAAGACTTTGATTTTATAGTACTTCTTATTGCTTATCTAATTGTTGCTTATTATGTGAATTGAAAATTAGGAAAATGATAAAAGATCATAAAGTGAAGAATATTTTGAGCTCCTTGGCTTCACAAGAAGGCGAGTGGAGATCCATGAAAAAGGGTAAAAAGACGGACCTATGATAAATACAAGCAAAGAACATCAACTTAATGAGAGTTGTAAATGAATCACAAGATTGAATAAACAGCTACATGTTGAAGGCCTGAGGATTTACAATTTTTGTCAAAATGTGTAATTTGCAGTGTTATGTAATTGTGAAATGACCCTATGGATAAACTGTCATACATTCAAAAGTTATATTGGCTGAAACTTTACACAATGCATTCAATCATAACTTAAAATAACTGAACATACTATCCAACACAAGATTTCATTAATTAAAACCTCGTATTCTGGCTGGGACTGGCCTGGCCGTGGTATTTGTGCAAAACCATTGAGAAATATTTGGTTGGGGTGGAGGTAGCATGATCAAAAGAGAATATATGAAGGTGTGCAAAGAACTCCTTTATTATGCTCCTGAGATTTTTTACCCAAAAATGTTAATGTCCCTCCCCTATTGTGGAACTGTGGCTATGCCACTGCTCCAGAGTACCTTCAGGAGAATTTTATAGCGACAACATTGCAAAAAGTAAAGTTGCCCCATGTGCTCCGATACCTAAAGTGTCACTGTACAGCATCATTCGGTTCCAGGTCATTTGCAGTGTGGAATCATGGAATCTACTGTCATCTGAATCATCCAGTCCTCTCGTCTCTCAAGAAAAATGTAAAGACATGTCGGTTTCAAAAATCATACTGTGTGTTTTGTCTACCTTAAATTTAATTCTGTTTGTATATGTTAGCTGCTATGTTTGTATAGCTTGACTCTGCAAAATAATAATAATAATAATAATAATAATAATACAGATTAAACCTCTGCTCTCAGACACCTCTTTGGAACTGAAACAAATTAGTTGAATGTATTAGACTGTATTTAAGGGATTCTGTTATTTGGTCCACTCTTGGCAGTTAAACACAAAGTATCGGAAAATGTTTACTGTCAGTTGATTGCCATCACATGTTCGTCAAAATAATTAAGAAGTGCACAAATTCAGTCAAGTGTACTTGACATACAGGGTTGATGGCAAAACAAGCTCAACAACTTCCTCACAAGCCGTTTGCTTGTCTTTCTCACGCTGCTGTCTATTAGTCAACAATGGGTGGTGTTGAAAGACCTGATGTTATTTAGCTGATAGCACTTGGTCAATGCCAACCATGTAGCCACCCCAACCTGGCTCTTGTTGTGCTCCTTGGAATTTGCAGACTTCAGGAATGTTCGTGATCTCAAGTGCATCAACATGCATAATGTCAAACAAATCAAACAGCTTGTTTTAGAACTCATCCTCTTTCTTTACCTGAGATTCAGATCTTTGGCTCTTTCCTTTAAGGATTAATCTATATTGTTCAACTTTTCTCTTGAGTTTTGCAACGATTTTTCACTCATCTGCAGTGGGAATGTGTGCTTTCTCTCAGATGCATAATGTCTCAAAAACAATGGCTGTTACAGCACTCCTCAGATCTAATTTCTCAGTGCGATGTAGCATGAAGTATCACAGAAGAACCTCATCCCAAGCTGGCAGACAGGTTCCTGGCAGCTGTTCAGTGGAAAAGCCAATCAGCCACACAGAGTCCTGCTGCCTGGTTGATCTTACGGTACTGGTGCATGCCATCAGTAATGTTCTGCAGTAACTGTTGCACTACCGTATTTATATTTTCAGTATTGACTTAAATTAGTTAAAACTTCAAAAACTGTTGGAATCTTTCCAAATTTGTTTTCATCCCAAATGGAACAGGAAAATGTGTAAGCACTAAGAAAAAGTTTAACTCTGTATTTGAGGACCGCCCTAATATATACCAGTATATTTATTTCAACATTCTAGCTCTCTTTGATGTAGTTAAGTGCTTTCTAAACAACACACCACAAGAGATTTGAATGAAGACTTATTTCCAGCTGTATTGCAATACCATTAGTATGGTAAATTTAATTTTCAATTTTAGCACTATATAAACTTAACTTGCATTCTACTATACACATACATATACAATATATGTTGAAGGCACTTACAAACATGTAAAACTGTGCTATGCACAAATAGCTATGGTATCACAATTGAAATCTTGCAAAAAAGCATTTTAAAAAAACATGATTTCCTATTCCTTTCCAAGTAATCTAGAAAATATTTTCTGATTATTAAGCTCTTATCCTGTTTTCTTCCTTGTCTTCAAGTAAAAATGTTCACTACTCCCCCCCCAGATTTCCAGAGCTTCAGAATTTTGCCAATGTTTATGTATGACCACTATTCATGTTTGGCCGAATAGTGGAAAATTATAAAATAATACCTACAGTATTACCACAACTAAAGTCACAAATGAACCAATTGATGAAAATATAAATGACTAAGTATTATGAACATAGCAAAGAAAGCACCAAGAACTGAATAGTATGGAACAAAATGAATTAGCAGTTACCAGCAGATGTTGCTAGTTCAGCATCAGTTTATTTACAGTAGACATTAATTTGCATATAACCTACATTATACAAATATATATAACTGGTATGTAAAAGTATTTGACAGATAAAATGTTACACAAGCAAACAAATAGGTAAAATGTGTGTGCAACTCTTGCAAATACACAAATGCTATTGTTCCCTGATAAATGACACAAGATCAACCATGGGCATGCAAAAAGTTAATTAGTTTAATTAGTTTATAAGAATATTGACATTTTGCATAAAGCAAATCTTTCTGATACTAGCACATACTGTAGGTTAAGACTCCAACTTGTAAAGTAGGATAAATGTTGTAATGTACTGATACTTCATGAAAAAACTTTTGTATAAGCAAGCACAATGAAATTGAAAGAGAATCAGATTAGGGGCCGCCCATATAGTATGTATGCACCAAGGGGGAGAGGGTTTGAGATTTAGGCGATTTTGTGTATGGAAATGTACAGGGGAGGGGAGTCACAACTGAATTTGTATGCATGAACATTCAAATTTATAAATAGACAGAAGGCTGGTATATTCACACAAGCATTTGATTTGAACAAAATTACTTTCTCGCGGTCAAACAAAGGGTCTAAACTATTGTTCCCACAGTTATTTAAATATTAAAAACCTTAAATTTAATAGTAAACAAATGCTTTTTGGCTATGGCTAAAAACTAATTTTCACCGAGTAGTGGGGGGTTGCTAATTTGTATGTACGCATAGGGGGTGTAACCAAAATGTATGGTGTGCAACAGGGGAGGGGTTGAAAATATCACTTTTTTGCATATGTACTATATGGATGGCCCCTTAAAGTATTGATGGGTTAGTCTATTTTACCCAGTTATTACATTACATCCATTATGACAACAAGTCATTGCACCTATAAATCTATCTTTGAAAAAAACTGCATAAATATACAGACTAGACTACATTCTGTTGGCAATACCAAAGCACACTAAATTAACAAATGGGACTGCACCATGTCTTTATGATAGTGTTATAATTCCTACATTGCACATATTCATGTTGAAGAACAAATTCTTGACTGCCAAAATATCATATCAGTTAACATATCTTGTCTTATTATCATGCAAAGCATCACTCATATTTTGCCCTATGTTACCAGTCACACTAAATCATCAATGATTGCATTGTTAAATGTTAGTTTGCAAATTTGGTTTGTAGACTTTGTTTGAAATTTAAACAGTAATTGTTCTGCTTAAACTTCAAACAAAGTCTATAAACCAAATTCACAAACTAAGTGCATCTGGTACTGGTCTAAAAAGAATTCATCATAAGTCACCTTTACTCACTAACTACTTCTGCTTTGAAGCTTTTGTATGTTTTGATTGTTAAACATCTTTACTGTTATCTGATCTTTGAATACACAGTAACAAATATTAACTTCTGAGAATTCACATGTAGCTGAGCAGTGAGCACTGCAGTTATTTTCTTCTAGTCTTATAATTTCAATGGCATTTCAATTTATTCTGAAATCTCTGTAACATTCCTTTACAAGTGATTTCAATAAGTATCAAAATCACAAAATTCAACAACAAATGTTTCAAAATTTCAAATATCATGCAAGGAACATGGAAACAGAATAACCCAATTCCTAAATTGTGGGAATGGACTGCATCCAGTTGCGTTATATTCCTTCCATTCAGTCCATCGACTCCTTAGCATTCAGATTTTCTACTGATGTGCAGAAATTTGAGATTCACAAATGCAAACTTCTGTCTTTGTGTTTATTTTTTTGTTTTCGGTAGAAGAAACAGCATCTGTAATATTATAAACAAATGCATTGCCAATTTCTTTCAATTTTTAGAAAAATTCACTGGATTTCAAATTTAAAACAAGTATAAAATATGATCCTCCTAAATAAACACATTAAAACAACAACAACACGGCTCAGAATTCTTCAAAGCTATGTTTGGGCAGTTCTGATGTACGGATCAGAAACATGGACGTTGACAAAAACAACAGAAAGGAAACTGGAAGCTGCAAAGATGTGGTCTTTCAGGCATATGCAAAAAATTTAATGGACAGAAAAAATAACCAACGAGGAAGTACTAAAAGCCTGTGATGTAAAAAGAAAATTGCTGCAAACCATAAGAAAGCAACAGTTGGAATTTTTGGACATCTAATTATAAAGGATGGATTGGAAAATCTAGTCATAACAGGAAACATAGAAGGTAAAAGAGCAAGAGGAAGACAACGAATAAAGCATACAGACAGCCTAAGAGAAGCAACAAGAGCTAAAGACAACATCAAACTGATAAGGAAAACCAGAAACAGAGAAGAGTGGAAATACATGGTTGCCAATGTAGCAATATATGACACATGAAAAATAAGATCAAATATGGAGCAAACTATTTCAAAGTAAACTGATAAGTTTAGCATCCAAATCACAAAATCACCAGCAGCCACCTTAAAAGTAGTACCAGTATTAATTTCAGTAAAGTTATATTTTGACCCTGGAGAACGGGTTCTTAACTTTTTTCTGGAGCCGCACCCATCAGATTGTTACACTGTGACCTTGCACCTCCTTGTGAAAGCTAGAGAATATTTGACAGTATTTACAGTAGAATCCCGCTATATTGAAGCTCAAGGGACCATGAAAAGTACTTTGATACATCCAAGTTTCAATATATCCATTTCCGCAAGTCATATAGAACCAAATTTAGGTTTCGGCAAATGTGCATTTCAGCCTATCATACCATCTAAAATATATCGATTTCACTGGTCAAAAGTGAAAATGTAACTGGCTTTAAAATGTCGTAATCTGTAGTATTTTGGTGTCCTGAACACGAATATGGCCAAAAAAAATTTTCTAAGGTCTAGTTTTGAAGATAATTCATACAGCTCATTTTCCATGTTTCACCATGCAAATTCACCTAACAGGGCTGTAACAAATCCTAAATAAGCATAATATTGTGTAATATTGCATCACATTACATAATGCCACCATACCCTCATCATTCTGAGTTTATTGCATCATTTTCTGATGCATTGCAGTATTACTGCCAGACTGCTGATGATGTTAATTTAGTTAAAAGACTAAGAGCACTAATGCTTCTAAAGTGCATACATACTGTGAAGAATTTTTGTTATATTTGTGGGGAAGCGACATTTGCCAAACAGAAGAAAAGTGTCAGTTTTCAGGTGAAGAAGGCATATCATCTTTGCTTTGGATGCAAGATTGGGGACCAAGACAAGTCTTGGGCCTCTCATATATGCTGTGCTACATGTTCAATGCAGCTGTCACAGTGGCTGAATGGCAAAAGACCATCAATGCCTCCTGCAGTCCCCATGGTGTGGAGAGAGCCAAGTAACCATGCAAATGATTGTTACTTCTGCTTGGTTCCTCCTCTTTCCGGGGAGGAACAAAGCTGAGATCAGTGTACCCCAACATTCCGTCAGTATTGAGACCAGTTCCACATGGGGAGGGACTTCCTATTCCTGAACAAAGGAAGGTATTCTGGTATTTTGTTCTGATATTGAGGGCCTCATGAATGCCTTGGATATCTCTTATGATCCGCAAGAATGGAGACTATTGTAGACTCTTCAAACCTGAGTCTTAAGGCTGTGCTTTTGCACAATGGAAATTGTCTTCCATCTCTACTCCAGTAGCGCATGCTGTCCACATGGAAGAGACGTATGAGAACTTATAGCAGCTACTGAATTCCATTGAGTATAACAAGTACAGCTGGCACCTCTGTGATTCTTTGAAGGTAGTATCCCTTGTAATGGGACTGCAGCATGGATATACAAAATGCATGTGTTTTCATGCGAGTGGGATTGCCAAGCAAGGGACTTACACTACTTGCGGAAGGAATGGACTCGCAGATAAAATGTTGCAGTCGGAGAGAAGAATATCCAGTACCCAGCTATGGTTGAGGTTGACAAAATCCTGTTACCATCCGTTTGCATCAAATTAGGTTTGAAGAACTTCATGAAGGCCATGGACCAGACTTAGCAAGCTTTCCAATACCTGCATGAAAAATTCGTCAAGATATCGCAATAACGGAACAAAGATACCATGGAAAATGGTCAACTAGCATGCTGGCTGATTACAGCTGGACACTGCCGAGATGCTACCGAACAAGTGTACAAGAGACAGGCAAAGAAATTTAAGACTTGATTTTTACAGGTATTGACCATAGGCATATTATTACTATTGTCATGCATTAGTGTAAAAACCAATAATTGCAGATTACAAAAGAACTAGACTCGATATTGCATTTTTACTGTCATATTCATGTTCAGCACATAAAAATTAATAAGAAATAAATAATTTTATTTCTGTTACATGACTTTTGTCAAAATTTGTTGTCCAATGTCCAGTGTTTTATGCTAAAACATTCAGATTTACATAAACAAATGTTAAAAAGATTCAGCTGTCAGCCTGGTAGCAGGAGATGACTTCTAAGAGATGTCCTGTATAGAAGTCAGTTAATGTTGGACAGGAATAAATACCCGTACTGCATGTAACAGATTATTTGATAGTGTGTGTGTGTGTGTGTTCAGCCATAGGCGCAAACTTTGATGAAAAAGCGGAGGCCCAACTCCTATGCCATAAGTGACTATCTTCCAAAAAACTTGAAAGTGTCCAGACCTCCCATGGGACAGTTCCATTCAATCACTCCCTCCCTATTTAATGGGATTGCGGGGTATAACCCTTGCAAAATTTTAAAAAGTTATAGATATCTGCGAGTTTTAGTGCATTCTGTGCATGAAATTATATCCTCTGAATAACTGGTTTCACGCCAGTAAGCTTTATTAATTCACTGACGGCAAAATGATAGAGGCCTATAACAAGTATTTTTACTTTGGGAGTGTAATTACATCATTGACCTCAGAGCTTCTGAAACATTTTGTGGCAGATCGCCATCCCTGGCTCTTGATATTCTCATGATCCCAACTTTTGTACAAGAATTTTAATATGTACTTTCAATGTGCCATTTAAAAAGTTATAGGTCGCCTTTAAGTCAACTGTTTAGATGGTCATTTAGGTCAATTTTCAAGAAGACAGATATGGACAGTGGGGATAGGGATACCTAGGGATACTACAGCCTCACAGACTGAAGCTTTCTTGCATAGTCATCTACGTTGTTTCCAACAAACTGTGGAGCAGTCAGCAATGAACATCTGGAGCAATTTCATCAGGATATTGCGACTAAAAAAGAAAAGACAGATTGGAAAATCTAGCCATAACAGGAAAAATAGAGGGGAAAAGAGCAAGAGGAAGACAAAGAATAAAGTTTACTTGACAGCCTCACAAGAACTACAGACAACATCGAACTGAGTAACAGAAAAAAAGAGTCGATGCTTACAGCAATACATGGCTGAAGAAGCAGTAAGGGAAAAAGGTATCATGGTAAATGGAAGTCATCGATGCTTACAGACTACTGCTGGGCAGTAACAAAAAGTAATCGATGCTTACAGACTACTGCTGGGCAGTAACAAAAAGTAATCTAATGCTGAAATACAAGTAGAGATGAGTCAAACAGCCAGTGATGGAGGACAAAATATTTTGTAATGAACAGTTAATAATTCTTAAAGCATTAAAAGGTTTATAGTTAGCATAATTACTGCTATGTTTCTTCTTAATAAATTTTTGGAACATTAGTTTTACAGAATATGGCTAGCTTTAAGTTTACAGAAATAATAATGTATTAAGAAAACTCATCAATATAATAGATACAGGTGCCAATTAAGTGTTTTCATTATCATATTCTTAATTCAGCACATCAAAGTCATTCAGAAATGGCACATTTCCTTTCTGACCCATACAACTTTTGAAAATGTGTCAACCAAATTAATCAGTGAGGCATGCCAGAAGGAGCTTTAACCTGATCCTGAGATTTTTATACTATAAGAAGTCAGCAAGTGTCAAGACAGTTGGTAGGCCAACTGACCTTCACACAGGCTTACTTAGCCTCCTAAACCACTTAAAATCACATTATTATTATTATTATTATTATTATTATTATTATTATTATTATTATTATGTCATGATGACAATGCCCCAACATTGCTACTAATCTTTGAACTTAGTTTCAGGGTGAATAATTTGCTGGTTATATTTATAAACTAGGAAAATATGAAAAAGGATGACAGTGCAAGAGAGCAAAAAAAATGTTTATCCTGGACATGACATTTTGTAACAAGCATTTTCTAAGGAATGTAAAATTTACATTTCATGACTTTTTACAAAGCACCTAGTTCTTGGATTCTATAAGCTCCAGCTAAGCCAGTAGCAGCATCTACAGAATTGACTAGATTAAACTGGAATGTCACACCAGAACAATACACAATAATTAGTGTAAATCTGTTCATACTTGGATTCCTCATGACTGTCTTCCTCCTCTCCAAGAACTTTTTGATCATTGGAAATGTGAATATCAGAAACCTAATAATGTCCATAGAAAACATGAAAGCTTACTAACAGAATTTAAAGCAAACAATTTAACGTAAAATTTCGAGTATAGTGTGCACATGAGTATAATGTGCACGACTCTGTGGGGTGCAGATCAAAAGGTAAAATCAATTTTCCCTTAAATCTCCACAATCTTTAACATTTTACTTGACCACCAGCAAGTTTAATTATTGCTGAAAGAACTGTGAATGTGGCAAAAGTAAAGAGATTCACTGGTAGAAGTTCCTGAGCCTGTGTTCAGGGTACACAGTCTCTCCCATTCATTGTAATGAATGGGAAGAATGTGTACCCTGGTATCATACTAAACAGATTACACTGTTAGACTGTCATTAGACTGTATTAATTATAGGCAGAGTCTGGTTGCAGTGACACCTGGCTTTGTTTAACTGATCAAGTAGCCAGCAATAAATAATTATTGTTAATAATAATTGTTAATACCACCTGCATTGTGATTCCAAGTTGTCATTGCCCTCTCCTTTTCTCTCCCTGCAAATTGTTCATCTCTATTCCTCTCCCTCTAACACAGACACTTGGTACCAATAATAGACTAAGTTTCCAATAAAGTCATTAAAGCGCTTCCACACCATCATACCTTCACCCTCCACCCTCTCCTTTCAAATTGTCTCTATCCATTTCTATTTGTCTCCCTCATTAATGCCATCTGCTTTGCTGTTCAAATGATATGCTAAACACAGAGGAATGTGCAAATAAATTTAAGGCTTTTGGGAAAATAAAGAAAATGTATCTAATTTTGGTATTTAATAATAATAATAATAATAATAATAGTAATAATAATTATGAACTTCTATAGCACCATTTCTAATACTCAAGGATGGTACTTCTAATCCATCCGCAACAGACCAGGTCATTCCGGAGATCAGTCAGAGAAAAACAGCAGGTCAGACTATGGAGGAAATGCTAATTGGAAAAGATGTGTTTTAAGCCTAGATCTGAAAATACTCAGTTTATTTGAAGATCTGACAACCAGAGGGAGAGATTTTTGGCTGGCCCAGAAATAGAAAAAGCTCTCTTACCAATTTCAGTGTTTGTTCTAGGTACATTTAACAATGAATCAGCAAAACTTGTTCAGTGACAATGTTTATGCTGGTTTAACATCGATTTTAAATATTGAGGTTTGGCCAGACTGCAGTGTTAAAAACCAGGAGACTAATTTTTAATACAATTCTCTGTTCTACAGGCAGCCGGTGTAATTTTTGAAGAACAGGTTTAATATGAACATGCTTTCTAGTTTTTGTAATGGTCCGGCAATAGAATTTTGAATCCTTGAAGCTTTTGTATATTAGATTTGGCCATACCATTGTAAAAGGAATTGCAATAATCAAGCCTACTGCTGACAAGGGCATTGGCAAGAGGAATCAGAGCAGGTTTCGGCACAAGATCACGATTTCGTTGAATATATCTCATTTGCAAATGAGCAGCTCTGCGAACCTTATTTAAGTGATCATTAAAAGACAGGTTTTTGTCAAATATTACATGAATATAATACGCACCCCTAACTTTACGGAAAATTTGTAGTTTGAAAAAATGTGCACCAAACTTGAGATTTTACTGTACATATTTTGACAGTGCTCTGATTGTACCAGATTTTTCATATCCCCTTTTTAATCTGCAATGCTAAATATTTACATATGTTAATTTTTAAAGAATACTACTGCTATTAGGCTTATCGCAGAACTAAAATTAGAATCGGTCCTAAAGGAGGTCACGCTCACTGCGCATGCGTATGCAAATGTGGCCATTAGATAGTTGAATTCACGCGGTATTGTGTGAATTACTAAATAGATTTCTTAAAGTTTAATTTGTTCTGCGATAAAATTAAGTATGCCCATCAAACACTGTTGTTATGGAACATGTGCAAATGACAATAGGAAAACTGACATTTGTTTGAAAGAAGGGGTTCGTTTTATACAGTTCCCCGGCCCGTCGAGTCGTCGACTGACAGAGCAAAAGCAGAGAGGTGGGCTGTAGCATGTCGACGAGAGAACTTTACTATCGGGAACATTACCAGATGGACATACATTTGCAACAAGCACTTCTTAGATCCAACTGGGCCAACTCAGATGAATCCGGATCCTCTACAGGCCAACTCCACACATCATGCAATCCTACCTTCAAATAATATCAAATTGCATATTTTCATGGACGGGGCACAGGGCATACGTTCAGTAACTGTTAAAGTTTGATGCCTACTAGCCAAACGGAGTGGCGTCATTTGCCAAAATTGCCTAAAATTTCCCAAAATTTGCAAAAAATGCCTAAGATTTGCAAAAATTTGTCAAAATTTGACCATAAAATTATCTCACACTCCAGAAAAGTGTGAAATGACGCTACTGGTCAAACATTTAACCATCCTACATGATATCACTGCAGTTTCACTCGTACTCGTGGGTCGTCGCCTACTAAAAATCTCTATAACTAGTTAATTTATTCTGGCTAGGGTGAAGAGCCAACAAGAAATTTGTTTAAAAATTATAACTCAAAATTGAAATGTTAACATTGAAATTCTCAAGATCGTCGTTTATTCTTTATTAGCTTTGCTTAACTTAACATGTATGTTATTATATATATATATATATATGTGTGTGTGTGTGTGTGTGTGTGTAGACAAATTAAGATGATTAAAAAAACGGCATGACCACATTTTACTTAACGCTATATTAGACATTGCCTATACACAAGTTCATCCTTTTTCCGGTCTGCACTCTAGCCAACGTTTTAATTCAACAGCTGAATTGTTAGTAACATCACTACGGCGAAGTTTTGCTCCTGGAACGTCTGATTCTAACAGCTTTATTTCGAAAAACGCGCTGCTTGCAGTGCTTGACACCTTGTCCACTAGCTCTTTGCTGTCCACATTTGCATAAACAGCTGAGCGCAGTTTGACCTATTTATTTTAATTAGATGCATGACGTCACGGAATCGCTTAGGCGATAAGCCTAATTGTATCAGAACAGTTCTTTCAGATTTCTAAACAAACATGCAGCAGATCTGCTAATATGATAAGATCTGGTATGATAAGATTTGATAAGATCAAAAGTTACACCGGCTGCCTGTAGAACAGAGAATTGTATTAAAAATTAGTCTCCTGGTTTTTAACACTGCAGTCTGGACAACCTCAATATTTAAAATCTATGTTAAACCAGCATAAACATTGTCACTGAACAATGAATAATAATTAATCCATAACCAACATTCAAGTAAGAGCATCCATTTGGAACAAATTTGGGCAATCTTAGTGCAGTAGCAGAGTACACCACTTTAAACACGAATCAACAGAAACTGTCTCACATTTATGACAAACTCCTCACTGCCATTGTATTAAGTTACCAGAGCAAGTAACTGGCCTCTTTCTCTCTGCCGCTTTTGATAAGATCAAAAAATTCTAATGAAATGCCTTTCCATAGGGTTTGGAATATCTACTGTAGCTCACCACTTGCTTCAATCTTATCTAAAATCTAGATCCTTTGAAGTGTCAAGCCTTAACCAAACTTCACTACCCTTTGACCTCTATGGAGTACCACAAGGATCTGTCCTTGGACCTGTTTTGTTCAGCCCCCACACTACCCCACTTTCATCCTTAATTAATTCTCTTAATTTGAATCATGAACACTCTGCTGACGACACACAATTATTTCTATCCTTTACACCGTCTTCCTTTAAAACATCAATCATTGAACTCAAATCGGCATTTTCATTAATCTCATCATGGATGTCAGCTACTCTCCTTGCTCCAAAACAGAATTTATTTTAACTGAACTGACACAACAACTGATAAAAATGAAAATTCCATGCTGATTTTAGCCCCAGACACAATAATAACTCCTGTTCCAACAGCAAAAAATCTTAGATTTACTCTTGACTCCTCCATAAATTTTGAAGCTCACATATCACAACTATCGAAAACCTGTTATGCCCACAATCGAGATCTACACCACCTTCATCCCTACTTTGATATTAAAACTGCTTCAACTATCACCACTTCAATAGTTCACTTTAAGTTAGACTACTGCAACTCACTGTTTCACAATCTTCCAAAAGTTTCTATATGTAAACTCCAATTGATTGAAAATGCTTTAGATCATGCAGTTACCAAATTACCAACATTCTGACATATTACACCATTACTCAAATCTCTACATTTGCTGAAAATAGCAGAATGCATTAAATATAAAATAATATCGATGACTTATAACTTACTTCATACATCAAAACCAGTCTACCTTTAGGGTTCCTGCGGGACTACAAAATCTGATAATCTCACAACATCCTCAATCTACTCAATCTTCCTCTCATGTAACTCTCCTTTGTCCTCTGAATCTATCATCTCTCAAAATTTGCACTCAAGCTATTTCATATGCTGCATCAGAACTTTTGAACTCAATTCCAGCATCCCTCTGCTGTCTATACCATGGTCAAATAAGAAAATTGAGTCACAATTTCCTTCACTTCTTGCAACATCTCACGGTTTTATTTCTAAACTCAAAGAATTTCTCCTCAAAAATATCATTTCCTCCACAGCTGTAACGTCCCAACCAGAAATAAAAGTCAAAGTCCTTCCCGAGCCTCATGGGCTCATAAGGCGGCACTGTTTCTATAACCCTCAGCCAGGCGTGCAATGCCACGGATATGGGGCTAGTGTATTGCGAAGCGTACCTGTTTGACTTAGTGCAGGGATTTTTACCACTGCTCCTCATTTTACCACCACGAAAAAGGCTGAGTCGACCTTTAGGCAGGGGCATCTTTACATGTAAAAATTCGGGCACAGTGTCCGGGGCCCGCACATCTTAGGGGCATCGCGTGCAAACTACTTTTTTTTACGTAGGATTACCTTTTCTTTTTTTTTCCTTGTCAACATTCAAAAACATTGGAGATGACCTTTTTTTGCTTGTCAACATTGATCTTCACATCTAGGGCCCCACAGGCCGCCAGGTGCCCCACACTGGTTAAAGACGCCCCTGCCTTTAGGACTCCTGCGGGACTCAAACCTGTGACCTCCTGCTCCATCACCCAATGTTGTTACCACTCTGCTAACTTCCCGCCCCAACCAGAAATAACCTGTGGATTAAATGACCCTGCATGAATGACCTTCACCTTTGGCTACAGCTACTTCATTTTAAGATTAAGCGCCTAGGAATAAGGAGCTACTTCTGTGCTGCTTTTGAAAGCACTATAGAAATTCACAAGATTTGACTTACTTTTACTTTAAACTGGGGGAACTTCAATCTTGAAATGTAATGTCTGAATGTAAAATTATGGCAGGTCAACAATAAGGCCAAGTACAATGAAAGTAAAGTAAATCTATTATGTAAATGCTGTAAAAGAGCCCACAATAAACACTGAAAGCATATATAATGTGCAGCATTTGTATTGAACATTACCCAATGTCGAGCAAGATATGATTGACGTGACTATTGATTTCTTGACATTTGGCGGTATATATTATACATTCATTAGTACATAACTATATTGATTGCTTGAAATATGAGTACAATATTAATAATGAAGCATGACAATTTTTATTTATATACATTCTCTAGCCAAATAACTGCATGAATATATAAATTTTGTACCCAAATAACCACATAATTTAGTAATCAATGGGCCTAAAGCATGAAAATCTGAAAATCATTATATTTATATATATTTAGTAGTCAATAGCCTGTACTAAGTGAAAGAAAATCAACAGCCTGAAACACCACTTTTGTAGAGCTTTGAGTGCAGAATCAAGTGGTGTATAACATTATTAAATTTTCAGAGGCAGGGCTGAGATAGACGGGGAGTGTAACCACCCAGAGAAGAAGTCATTACGAAAAAGCTTAGTGGTATGAGCGTTAAAGAATATAGTGACTAAGCCATAGAAAACAGACCAGATATCTTGTCAAATTAAAACAAAAACACATAACCCATATATAAGAAATTAATCATACTTTGTATCCCAAGTCATAAGCTAACCTTATTCATGTCTGGGCTGTTGTTGAGCATTGCAGCACAACTAGGAAGTTGGGCTTGTGCATCATTTGCACCTGAACTGGTCATTACCACAGCCTGGCTTTTAAATGCATCCTGTGTGCCAATAGGCTACAAATAATAAATGAGATTAACGGTAAAATAATATTGAATCAAATTTAAATGTAAAACACAAAATCAAAATTACACAAAATCATGAAGTTACAGTAAGTCACTCAAACCTGTGCTGTAATTCCTAAACTAGATCAAAAGTTTTCAAAATTACCCAATTGAAAACAAAATATTGTTCAATAACAAATTGTCTCTATTTCAGCATATTAGCAATAAATACATATTCCACATAACTGAAACACTAGGACACCATTCTTTCAACTGAACTTACCGGTACTCCGTGATGTATGGTCCAATCAAATTCCCAGTCAAATGACCACTCACTCCGATCAACTATTGACGCAAATAAGTTGTAAAGTTGGTCATAATTGGGTTTCTCATCAAATTCCAAATTTCGAACTTGTTTAAGATATAAGGCCACCTCTTCTACAGCAGAAATTCATTATCATTAGGTTTCAGTTGTTAGAGAAAATCAAGAATGAGTTTGAGTTGCTCAGAAAACTTGAACGCAAGTGCAATTACCTAAACATCCTTAAAACTGTTTTTATACCGCAAAGAATGAAATCTAATGATCAAAGGGGTTGTCCATTAATTACGTCAACAATTTAGGGGGGAGGGGGTTTGAAAAAGTTTCACAGTTGTTGACAGGGGAAGGGGGTCAAGAGAAGTTGACGTCAACAATTTCACTTTTTACAAATAATCAAAAACTAGGAAATTTCATGGAATACTACTTATTATAATGGAAAAAAGCATGGCAAAAAAGGTCATAACCATCACATTTTGACACTCGACGAGCAAAAAATGGAAAAAATGGTCATCATCGTAAAAAATATTAACCTTGTTATTGGGACCTGTCATTGATCTGGGGGGTCAAAAGTTTTTGACGAAATTATGGGGGAAACTGAAAGTTGACAGTTTTTGACAAGGGGGGAGGGGGTCAAAAATTGCCCAAAAATTGTTGACATAATTAATGGACAGCCCCAAAACTCGTCTTCCTCTAAATACATACAGTAAAACCTCTTTAGTTCACCACCATTCGGCTGAGATCAAACTTTGGTGAGAGGTGAATTGACGGCTTAACGAATACAATGCTCATTACTGAAACTACAGTAGGTTTGCCCCCCACGGGGGCGGGGATGAGAATTTCGGGTGCCCCATGGATACCAGTAGGGACAGGCCAGCTCATGAACAAATGACAAGTTGCTACACTTCGTTTCACGTATAGACGGCAGGTCGGCCACGAGAAGCTGTAAACTTGTAAAGTTAAAGGCTCTAAGCTTGTAGGCTGCGTCGGTGTTTCTTAATGTTGATAATGCAGACCAGAGTGCTAGCAGCATATGCTGCCAGAGACCTCTTAAAGTAAGGACTGACGTCTGCCATGCTCGGGTCCGCGAACTTGGGTATTTAACACCATCGTGCCTATAAGGTATAACTAGAGTTCGCACAGTGAAACAGCTATGAAATTTGGTAGTCGCACTCGGGAATGAACTCTACGCATTTCAAGTAACCGGAAGT
Source organism: Metaphire vulgaris (assembly GCA_018105865.1). Lineage (NCBI taxonomy): Eukaryota > Metazoa > Annelida > Clitellata > Crassiclitellata > Megascolecidae > Metaphire > Metaphire vulgaris. The sequence goes on along the minus strand of CM030860.1, from coordinate 3,758,547 downwards.
TGATGACGTCATAACACTATAACCCTATTCTGGCAGGGACCCCGGCCATCAGATTTGAGCAAGACGGCTGAGAAATTTCGGCAAGGGTGGGTAGTATGATTGAAGAGAATACATGAATTTGCGAATAACTTCTTGACAAGCCTTGTTTCCCCAAAATTCTACATATCCCCCCCTATTTCAGAACCCTGAAATGCCACTGAACTATATTACTGGCAATAATATTGTGATCCTACTCGATGCATATAGTCCCCTAAAGAGGAATTCTTGCCTATTAGATTCCGATGCTAATTACTAAATATTCGGGCTAGATCAGCAGCATCCAATATATGCGAAATACATTGATTTTAACATGATTTATATATCATTTTAAAATCTATGTTTTTTGCAGTGTTATGACGTCATCAAATTCTCGTTACTTGAGTTGCGTAAAGAGTTCATTTCTGAGTGTGACTACCAAATTTCATAGCTGTATCTCTGTGCAAACTCAGTTATAGCAGTTAATAGATACTATGGTGTTAAAGGCAATGGACCCAAGTTCGTGGACCCGAGATTGGCTGACGTCAGTCCTTAATTTAAGAGATCTATGCCCTGAGCATATGCAGGTGAAAAGTTCTGAAAAGTGATCCATTGTCTGCTGCCACGGGGATGGGCGGGGTTGGAGATAAAAGCCGCGGGAGCGGGGTTGGCCATCGCTGGGTGGGGCGAGGTTGGTGGGAGCGGGGGGGGTTGACTGTCGTGTGCGGGATCAGATTTTTGCCCCCTCTACCACAATCTCTTCACCAGTCATTAGCTGACAGGTTGATAGCCGATTATCAACATGGATGTATTCATCAGGGATGGTCATTAATTGTGTAAACAGTAGGTCAGGAGCTTGGCCTAAACGGTCAAACAGGCAACCAAAGTTGCAATGGCGAGCTAAAAGGGTGACCCGTCAAATGCGCGAACGAAATTTGCATGAACGACACTTGCGTGCCGACATTTGGTGCGATATTATATAGGGTAATAATACGGGTTAGGGTTAGAGTTTGATTTTGGGTTTGATTTTGGGCTATGATTAAGACTATAGTTACTAAAGCACGGATAATTTTTAATTTATATCGCAATTCGTGCTTCCTCGAAATACGCACAAATGTTGGCGCGCAATTGTCCATTTTACGTTCACGCATTTGTCATTGCTCAAATGTCGGTCGCGCAAATGTCGGTCGTGCAAATGTCGGGGCGCAAATGTCGGTCGCGCAAATGTCAGTGAACCGCTAAAAGAGGTAAAAATACATAAGCATGGAATTCTGAAAGTTAGGGCGAGCAGTGAGTTTGGTGACTTAACGAATGATTTTACATGAGTGGAAATCTGTTCTTGACCCATGAATGGCAAGAGGGGAGTTTGGTGATCTAAAGAGGGGCGAGCTAAAGAGGTATTACTGTATGTTGCATATCTTAACATATTTCTGTTCAAATATACAGTTATTCATGGTTTATACTATAGTTAAGCTGTCTACTGAAATGTTGAGAAAAATAAATTTGATTTGATTTGATTTGATTTGATTAATTCATTGTGCTTAGAACTGTACAATTCGTTTTGATGATTATAAATTGAATGAATTTTCTACAAGCTTGAGTCAGAAACATTAAAATATTATTAAAATAGTTACTACTACAAAGCTGACATAGCATTTGATTAATGAAAAATCTCCCCAGTCAAAAATGCAACTAAGATAAGGCAAAGAAACTGGCTGAAAAGCAAAGCACATGTGAGATAGCTTCTGTAGAAATCAAATTCCCAGAAAGACTGAATCAATATAAACTTTTCAATCACTAGTTCCAGTGTCAGAAAGCTATTTTCTAGCATTCTACTTTGGCTTGGGTAAGCCTAGAATGGAACACAGCATCACAAACATTCATTTTGTACAAGACAAGTGCTTCCAATAATTCTCTAGTATTCACCACAAAATTATACTCAGACACTTGGTCCAAGTTAGTCATTTCACAGCACAGCTACATTTCTGGCTAGACCAGTAATTTTCAGAAGGGGTCTTGACCATTTATATAGCTATTCAACTGATCACATTTAACAGTTATTGCAAATTCTACTTAAGTGAAAAAGAATCTGTGCCTATGAAGTAGTTATATTATATGACAAACCAGGAAATCCTTCACAGAGGCTTTCAATTGGTGTTGCTCGTTTGGTGTCTCCAATTCTTTGGTATCGCTCTTTAAGTGTGTCAGCCTTAAGTCCTTGCCATGGGAGACTACCCCGAAGGAAGTAAATAAACATATGACCTAAAGCTTCCATATCATCACGTCGACTTTGCTCTGGAGTAGAATAAAAACAACGTGCAAATCTTCAAAAAATGTAAAGAAAATAGCCTCAATATATTTTTTTTATCAGTAAAATGTCAATATAATTTTATAGGGAATAAAGACTTATATTAACCCTTTGACTGACAGCAAACAAATGGTCTTTTTCGACTACTAACAGGGTTAACAAAAATACACCTTATTCTGGTGGGAAGCCAGAATGATTGGAGAGATCTGTTCCACAAGCCAACACTCTATGTCTGTGCAAATCCAAGTATTTATAACGTATGGCAGGATAAACGGTGGTTGCCAGTCCAAGGGTTAAAATCACCACAAAAGTTCTCAAGAAACTGACCTTTTCCCAAATGAGTGTTGACACTCATGTATCGAGCTGTTCCAGTGAGGTTCTCGTGTTCTTTGTAGGGAATGTGTCTATTATTGGCTGGATCTATGTACTCCTTGGCAAGCCCAAAGTCAACAATGTGTATGATGTCCTGTTTGCCATTAGAATGACGACCAATAAGAAAATTCTCTGGTTTAACGTCACGATAGATGAGATTTTTCGAATGAATGTACTCCATTCGTCTAATCTGAATTCATCAATAATGTTGAAAGATTGTTCTGCATTAGAAGTTCATACATAGTCTACATACATTTAGCAAAGAAATACGAAATGTGAAGTGAGAAGTGAGAAGACAGACACTAAGTAACCATTTTCATGTGCCATACCAATTGATCCCAAAAACTTTCATTTTACAAAAAGCTGAGTTGATTTTCTCTTCTTCAATTAATTAAAATGACTGCTTTTAGAGCTACACACCCCAAATGAAACAGCAATACTAGTAAAAGTAAACTGACATATACAGTAAAAAGTACAATATTGAACACTGTGTATTGACATAGCACCTTCAAAAGTATTACCACAGTAGATGCTTATTCTTAGGCGATTGTCTAAATTTGAAATAGCATTTCAGTTTATCCGATCTAATGAAAGATTTCCATGTTCCCACTTCTTGACCCCTTAACTGGGGACCGCCGGATATATCTGTCCATTTTACATTGAGTTACATTTAAATACACGGTTAAGGGGTTAATGCCAATAAAGCATCCTCAATGTTACATATACTAGATAAAAGAGTTCAGCTTCTGCTTAGAAATCCTACTTAAATTTTACTCATCCAAGTAAAACGGAAATTACCAGCTGAACAGCTATCAAGCAAACAGTCTTGAGAGAAAATTTCCGATGACAGCGATCAAATAGCTCCTCCAAATTAGAACCAAGCAATTCCATCACAAGTGCATTGTAATTGTTACAAGGACCAAAGTAAAATATATGTGGAATTCCTTCTGCAAGCAAAACACAACAATATTGACCACTTCCCGCTATAAAGGAACTCAAATATACAAATGCTCCTTAAAATTTGATAAGCATTATACATATGGCAAATTGAAGGAAAAGAAAGCCTAAAGATCAAGATTTAAAATGCCTTACTGGATGTGCACCTTTACAAACAAGCAGAAAAAAAGTAGAGAATATAGCAGACCCACATATAATGGAATTTTGCATATTACACAGAGCAGTGCTTCTCAACCTTCTGATGCTGCAGACCGGTAAATGATTTACCATATTTTCATGCATATACCGTGCATGGTACACGCAATTTTGCAAACCGCAGATGGGGCCGTGTGGTATATTCGAGTGCCTGGTATATGAAAATTATTTTACATGTACAGTTCCTTACCAATATTTGTATAACGAGCATCACCGGAAAGTAGAACAGAATGAATAAACCATAAAGGTAAGATATACTGGTATATAGCACAAAGCTAAGCCAATCAAAGACTATGAATACACAAAGAGCTACAGCTGAAATTCAGTCTTCTGGGAAAAATTGATATTTAAATAAGATTTGTATAGCCGCCATTAAAATAATTATTTATGAAATGATTCTTAATAATGATTTTTTAAAATAAATTGTTGAAATAAAAGAATCAGATTTGTTGTTCATATTGTTTCTTAATTAAGCTAATATTTCGTTACGATGCTTTCCGACTGCCTTCCACGTGCATTCGCATGCCTCGGAAAATCGTCATTCTCAGCATTTTGCCAGCATCTTGCATTTGGTTGTGTGGACTTCTCGTCGCTTTGGGTGGTCCTCTGCACTTTCTCTGGGTAGATTTTGACGTTTTTGGTCGTTTGTCATCGAGTGGACTGTTATCATGGACCGGTCAATGTGGCTGGTAGAACTCTAGACTAGATACACTACGACACTGTGTTTTGAAAATTTTCACGACACTGTCATTTTTAGATTATTGAATTTTTTCAGCGTTAACTAATGAACGTTGGTCAGTCATTTGTAAAAAATGCATTATTTACTGCCATTTGATCTGTCAAGCGTTAACTAATGAAAGTGCTAGATAACTAGAAGTTGCTAATGAAAGCCTTAAATATATAGAATTCACTAGCGATAGAGCACTAAATATTAACTAGAATTTACTAACGAAAGAGCTAAATAACTAGAATTCACTAACGAAAGAGCTAAATAATTCACTAAAAACTAAAGAGCTAAATAAATATGATTTGCTAACAGAAACTATAAAATAGCTAGACTTTTATTTCTTTTATTACACAATTATGCATTATATGCATTTTAACGGTTGAGCACTAAATAAGGCTGAAACTTATACTCTGCAGAGCATATTTAGATTACTAGTTTTGCAATTTTTAGTACCTTTGGTACGACAGCGACCAAATAACTAGAATTGGACATGACACTAAAGAAATTTTTGATAACAAACACTTAGGTAAGAAATAAAAGTTATTTGGCTATTTGGTTTATAGATCACAGAAACATAAGCCTACTTTTGATATGGCGATATACAATATTTGATAATAAATATATCAGATATCGTGCAGAAGATACAAGTCACAAAATGTCAAGAAGATGTGGCAACACTAAAAACACTATATCCTAATGATCAAACACTTAAATAAACAAGATATTGTCATCACCAAACATGTCACACAATCATTCTATAATGTAACATCAAAATGGAAAATTCAAGATACAGATGATGATGATGATGATGACGACGACGATCATGATGATGAAGATACAGATAATAAGAAATAAGAACAACCTTTAGAAGATAAACAGATAAATATATTGGACACAAGAGCTAATGACTTATACTCATTATATAATACTGGTAAACACAATCAGACATCACAACAAAGGCTGACATCGAACTAAACTACGATAAAAAATCACCATTAATGTACTCTACTACTGTCATCATATCCAGTACCACCACCGTCATTTCTATCATCAGCACTATCATCGCTGTCAATAGTCATCATCACCAACACCACCTACTGGTGTTGCAAAGCGTGATGCAAAATTTCAACAGTGACTCTCAATTGTATTCACCTTTCTCTGTCATCATCACATGGGCAAAGTCAATCAAATTCACAATCATATCTGATCATGTTAACTGTAGTTCATAAAAATGGCAATGACCTTGGATTAACTTCACCGAGACAATAAGTCAAAAGCACTTTATCTTCAGAATGTTCATAGGTAATTTTTATCAGAAACATCAACTGTTCATCGGTTACCTGCTGGAGACAGAACTCTGTAGAATCGGTTTTCTGAGGAAAGCTGTGGTGCTCTTGTTTTCAACAGCTCCTTTAAAATTGAAGATAGAATTTTGCCGATAAAACGTCTCACTTTTGCTATATATAAATTAATATAGAAATTGAAAGCAAAATTTCAACTTTTTAAAATTCAATTAATCATATCTGTTATCTCTATCTGCTACATTCAAGCATTACACCATAGCTACGTGACTACAGCTCAATCAAGCATTCTGTCCACTTTCATTCGCCGAGCATTCAGAATCCATCTATAGTTTCAAAGCATCATATCCTGTGTGCAAGTATGAGTACATACTTATTGGCATAGCCACGCAGGGGACCTGAGGGTCGGCCTCCTATTAATTTTGGGTTGGGATCAGTCATAGGGTTTGCACAAAACCAAGAGAAAACAATAGACTCGATATACGCAGTTGTAGTACAGCTTCTGGCCACTCAATAACAAATCAAAATTAAAATCTTTAAAATATGCATCAGAGCTCACCATCTAATTCTAATATTACTCAAAATTTCTGCAGCTGGGGCAGAGTCCCAGACCCCAATGGGGAACTCACAATGCTACCCGAAAACCCCCTGTCAGACTAAATGGGATGTACATGTCTGTCTTCATGTCCACTAGTGAAACCATGAGAGGGACAGAGGTCTGGGATCCACTGAGCAGGCCAACGCTAGTGAGGGATTCTTGCAGAAACATTATGGAACATTTTATCTAATGAGGGATAAGGTGATTGCTGAATAGCTATCATGTAGTCTGAAAATTTGCTCCAAAGTTCAGCATTTGAATCTAATATTACCCTAAATTGGGGCAGCTGGAATTCATCTTAACCCCTCTACCGACCAGCCCATGCGGCACTCCAGCTGTGTTATCTTTCCTCAACCAGCTTTATATCAAGTTGTTGTTAACTCAGCTTCAAAGTTGGAATAAAGTATATAAAAATTATTTTAAAAATGCTTTTCTCTCAAAAATAAATGGCTGTCAAGATAATGGATTTTAACATTTTAATGGACAGTAAAGGGCTTTGAGCTGCATATGTGCCTTTAGATTAGAGGAGATGCACCGACTATTGGCCAAGAATTATCATCAGTTTATAATTATATGCTAATTGGCCCGGTATACCTGTGTCTGATACTTGCTTGTAAGGAGAATAGGATTGTCAGTTATTGTGCCCAAGTGTCAAATCAACACACAGCTTGAATTATAAAACTTGAGTGCATTTGGCTTCCAGTTTAGTAAATCTAAGCAAGTTTCTATACAAATATTACTGGCAAACTACCAGTAAGCAATGAGAATGTCAATTGTTTTCACAACGAAATTATGACATAATATAAAAATTATTACAAAATCAATATAAGCAATAATGACTGATATTTTAAGCTATCTGTTAATTCCTTATAACTACCTGAGAGCTAAAGCTAAAGAGCTATCAAAGTTCTCTGGACAGATTGATTAAAAAAATTTTTTTAGAAACTCGCAACTTCAAAAACTGTGCAAACAAACGAAAAACATCTGGCCATCCCATAACTAATTGGCACCTGGACCATGAGTGCTTTGAAAGCTTACTCAGTAATGACTCAACTCTGCACTGAGACAAAACTACCTGGATTCACTCCTCGAGATCAGAGCCTATGTATTTCGGGTACTCAAAATTCTCTGGATGCAGAGGAGACAGTGGCATATTCTAAATGATGCATATAAATTGAACATTTTTACATTAACATGGGTTAAATCAGCCTATTGGTGGAAAAAATCCAAGCAACACTTAGTAAAAATCATTATTCTCCTTGCAGAAATCAAAAGCATAGTTACCAGTTTAATTGCAACTTGTTCATTGTTGTAAAGGTTCTTCCCTAAATATAAAAAAATAACAATTACGTAAAGGTTCTAAAGTTCCTAAATATAAAAAATAACAATTACTGGTAAACTTTAGCAATGAACTAAAATGTTTCAAATCAAACAAACTAAGCTTCACAATTAACCTGCAAAGAATTTAGAGCCTAAAAGCTGAGTAATTTTACAGCTTCATATGCAATTAATTTCTACTACATGAGCACAGTTACAACCAATTGAAATCTATACAAAAAATTTACAATTTTTTAATACAAAAGTGTGAATTTTGAGGTCAATTGATGCCATAGATCAGCGGTTCCCAACCATTTTGTAAGGTGGGCCATCGCCAATGTTTGCCGAGGCGTTTCGGGCCATGCGAAAAGAGTTGAACATAAACTAGTGAAATGCATTTTAATCACTTGGCCTGCTAGTACGAAAGTCTTATTTATGCATTGCTTAATAATAATTAAAGCAGTTTCGCATAATTTTGCACAGTTAATGCACAAGCTATTGCAAAATTATCCTACATTGCAGTCTACAAGTGTTCTGATGATAGTTTGTCGATATCGGGTTCTCGGATCAAATCAGTGACAGCCAGTGTCATGAGTGCAGCCAAATTGCTATATGTGAGCCAAGAGTGGTGTTTGATTTCTATGAACTTCATAGCAGAAAACGCTTCTTCATATCTGTACAGTATGTTGAGCCTTTTGGATAATTGCTTTTAATTACAGTGCAAAAACTTGATCTCATGGTTCGTAATATCTTAATAAGTTGCCGGAACATTAGTATTGTAAAGTTTTGAACCAAAAATATTCGCAAGCTTGGAAAATTGTTGTGGGCCAATCTGAAGGATGCGGCAGGCCATTTTTGGCCTGTGGGCCACTGTTTGGGAACCACTGCCATAGATGAATGGCTTCCTTCAGCTACACATGCCATGAAAGGTCATCAAATCAATTACAAATAAACTATGTAGAAATATAATTTAAAGAATGCATAGATCATTATTCATCATCATCATCATCATCATCACACTCCATAGTCCATAAAGACCGTCGGAACCAACGATGCAGAAGTGCTCATCCATGGCCCTTTCCTTTCTTTGGCCACGTGTATCGCATTTTGGGTGGTGTCAAGTCCAGTCCATTCAAGAATATCATCGATCCATCTTCTCTTTGGTCTTCCTCTTTTTCACATACCACCTGATCTTCCCATCATCACTGCATTTATTAGTCCTTCATCCCTCATTCTGCAGATGTGTCCAAATATTGATAATTTTCTGTCTTTGATCTTCTCCACAACAGTCTTTGTTCGCCTCAGGTCTTTGTGAATGGTATCATTTTTAATCATATCTTTATAAATTATTTTCATCATTTTTCTATAACATTTCATTTCAAATGCGTTCAGTTTTAATCTGTTATCATTATTTAATCATTATTACCGAGTCTAATTTCGCCAAAATTCCCAGAGCCAATCTTTTTCACAGCACGAAAGTTAGGTCCAACACAAAGCACAGGTTGATCATGTGGCGAATGGACATTACGAGCCATATTTTAGCCGTGTTGCCAACCTTCAGAAAGTAATATTCACCTCTATCCAGGATTATGGATACGCATGTTTCTGTCTACAATTAAGGAAATACAAATAAAATATCACAAGTACACAAAGCCAGAGACAATTTCACACATAGCAATAACTTGAATTTTTCAGAATGTGTCAGAATTATATTCCCAATTGGGGTTTGCAGCAGTCAGCAGTCACATATCCCATCATCTATGTTCCCTCTGAGCTGCACAGCTGAGCACATGACAAGTAAACACCGCACCGCAGTTTCCAACCGCCGCGCAGTAATTTTGAGTTTGAAATAACACTGATTTCATTGTTGTCTGGGGTGACATATGTGAAAAAAATTCCGGTGCTCAGGCATGAAAAGGCGCCGCTCAGGCAATATGCTTTTCCGAGCACACTAAAAAAAGAGGGAACATTGCCCGTCATCATCATCAAAGAACAAATTCTTAAGATAGACATAAACTTAGTAAACTCCATACCTTTCCCCAGCATAGCATTTGTAACTCATTTACTGACATTAAAATTATAGGAACTAATTAAATCAAACTGTTGGTGTAGAGAGCTTCAGAAGTCAAATCAGAAAAAAAACACTACTACCAGTACTCAAGAGTCATCTTGGCTCTGCTAGGACACTGCTTTGCAGGAAGGAATTCACCAACTCTACAACTCACCAAATCTACAATTTGCATGAGGGTGATCCTGAACCAGCAGATTTGACTTAACTGCTAAGATGAAATTCAGAGAAATTACACCCATTTTGTGCAACAAGAATATCAGTAAATGTCAGAAGAATCAAATGTCCCACCAATGTTGCGAGCAGAAGAACTTCTAGAAACAGAAGTGGAATCTCATTGTACTACAGATTTCAGAGATTCAAATTTGGTCAATTGAGTTGAGTACCTAATAGCAAGAACTTGGTTTTTGATGAATTTAAAAGAAGCTTCTTTGAATCCATCCATGGCTGAATATTAGAGAAGACAGTGGATAAAGTCTCAAGGTATGAGTTTGAAGAGGAGTGATGTTGTTGGGGAAATGTAGCAGTGGAGGGATGTAGCTGTGGGGGATGTAGCAGAAGGGGGGATGTAGTTGGGCAGTGAGGGAAAGATTCCTCCCTTTCCCCCTACAAATTGCGCCCTGATTAAGGGTGGTAGGCAGTGGCAGTTCCACCATGTTGATGACTGGGGATGCATCCCCCACCGGGGTTCCAGATTACCTTTTTTTGCTTGTCAGCCTATTTCCCGGCGAGTTTTTAACAAAATTTAGTGAAAAATACTGCAAATTACCTTCTTTTTCTTGCTTGTTGGCCTTTTTTGGCAAGGTTTTTTAACATTTAGTGAGCAAAACACTATTAACAATGACATTTTTTCTCCTTTTTTCTTGTTTTTCTTCTTCACTTTGCAACCCCCACAAACTTCCAACAAAATTTTCATCCCCCACCAAGAATTCCTGGAACCGCCACTGGTGGTAGGTTTAAAGGAAAGAAGAGGAGTTGGTGGGGATTTTGGAAAAGAGAAACCTGTTGAAGATATGTTCTGAAATTTTAAGCAGATGTTAGATATTTTATTGGAGACAAATAAGCAAAAGACATTTGGGAGTGATGATAAAGAGAAGGAACCAGGTGTGACATTTGATTTTTCCCTATAAATAATGTTATTTAGAGATTTCCAAAGTAGACGAGGATTAGAAGAATTTTGCATAACAAGATTACCGGTAGTTAAATAGTTGGACTTGGACTTAAGTACAATTCTGAGTCCTTCATATTGCACTGAGTGCACAAGTTACAGAGTATTTTTACTTTGTAACGAAGTAAGTTTCCAAGCAAATATTAGTATTTTTACTTCAGTAAATTTGTTTGAAAAATTGTTGTTCCTCATTCTCGCACAGTCATTTCATGTCTCGTTACAAGTAAAATTTCTCATTGCCAAGTTTCGTTACATTTACTTGATTGCTGTTAAAACATGGTGCTTAGTTCTTCCCAACAGTTGATGCCTTTACAGTTTCTACATTCTCAGTCTGAAGAAACAATGAGCACTGCTGCTTGGCCTGAACTGAAAGAAATCTACATTCAGCTCAACATATCTATGATATCACTTCCAATTAGTGCAGAGGCAGAGAGACTAGCTGTGCAGGGTTGACAATGACCAACAAACATACATGCATGATTGTTTGAAAACTTGGTCTTCCATAAATGCAACCAGCATTTGTACTAATGCAGTTAATGGTGCATATGTGTATGTGTTGACTGCTGAGGCTACTGCATGTTGCTTAAAAGCAGTAACAAAAATGTAATTTAGCATAATAATGTGAAGTTGCTGACGATTCTGTCATTCACGGTATGCTTTACTTAAAACGGTAACTTTTTGGGGAGTACTTTTACTTGAGTATATGTTTTTATACGTACATTTTACATTTAGTTAAGAAAAAGAATGTAATAATACTTGTACTTTTACTTGAATATTTAAAATCAGTACTTCATACAACACTGGTCTCCAAAGCCATCCTCTATCCACAAGCACGTCGGAACGAATTTTTAGCAAGGGGTGGTTTTTAAAAGTTAATAGTCCTGGCAAGTAAAAAAGGTCGTCACTTTTCCTTTATCCTCTTTTACAAGTCCTGAGATAAGCAAAAACGGGCCATCGCCCTTCCTTCTTCCTTTATCTTCTTTTAAAAAATCCTGACATGCAAAAACCTCATCTTCCAGGGGTGCGGCGCACTCCCAACTTTTCTAGGGGTGCAGCCGCACCCTCTGCACCCCACTTTCTACGGGCCTGTCTATCCACGAACTATCAGTTTCATCGTAAAGTTAGTGCAAACTACGAACACGCAAAATATCCCTCACGCAAAATCCGCATTGTCTATAGCGAAACTGAATAAAGTCGCAAGAAGCCACTGATATTACACGATCGGCTATCGTGTCAATAATGCCGAATGAAATGGAAAACTTTAAGTAACGGTATTCTAATACTTTAGTGACCGTGTCATCGTCTCCGAGTATCATACTCGAGATACTTTCCATGAAAGTAAATCCAACTGAACATCCTGTTCGATAACATTAGCACAACATGGCTCTGTCCTCCGCCCTCCTTCCACTTAGCACTTCAGTTCGTCAAAGTACTCGCAATATAACTGCGGGATTAATCAATGTCAGAATTGGTTTTCCGTCACTAATCCGGAACTTTTGATCCTGATAAAAGAGCACGATCTCGTTCAATGAAAGAGCGCCTTCGAAGATAAAAATAGACGGATGGTTGATGCTAAATATAGACTCTACTGTCAATCAATTCGCCATCAAACTTTTAGCGCTGTCGTCCACTCAAGAAGAGCCAAAAACTTGGATATGAAGCGAGTTTGTGGTAGGTACAACCCATAGGCCATCGCGGGCCCGTCGGGAACCGAAGGGTTAGCACCTTCAGTTTTATACGGCAACGGCTGAATGAGGGCGGATTGCCAGCCTTTCCCTCGCCGCCTTTCCTTCCACCGAGTTAACACCCGATGTACTCATTCACAGCTGAGTCGACTGGGGGCGCTTGGGGCAGAAACAACCGAAAAGTTTCTGCCGCGGCCGGCATTTGAACCGCGGACCTCGGGATTGGCAGACCAGTGCGCTAACCACTGCTCCACCTGCGCACCCTAAAGCGAGTTTGTGACATGTTCATAAAGATGTTTCCAAACTGCCGTATAATGCTACAGTCGCAACTGTCGCAGCCTGTCTGCATACAGACTGGATGAATGCAGTAGTCACTCCTATATTCAAAAAAGGTAACCGTGGGGAGCCAGAAAACTATAGGCCAGTGAGTTTGACATGTATAATATGTAAAGTTCTGGAAAAATAGTAAAAGCAAAGATATCGGACCATCTTATGAGACACAAGATTTTAAAGGATAGCCAGCATGGGTTTATTAAGGGAAGATCTTGCTTAACAAACATACTGGACTTTTTTTAGGAGATTCATGATCGAGTCATGGCAAGCTAGCTGAGGGAGAATCAGTTGATGTAACTGGACTTTGCAAAAGCATTCGATAAATTACCTCATTCAAGACTGGCAGCCAAGCTTCAGGCAAGTGGAATTAGAGGCAGGGTTCTTTGTTGGATAAAGAATTGGCTCCTGAATAGAAGACAGAGGGTGGGCGTAAGAGGCAAGTATTCAGATTGGGTTGAGGTCATAAGTGGGGTGCCACAAGGTTCAGTGTTGGGACCTCTATTGTTTTTAATATACATCAACGATATCGATGATATCATGTAAAAAGATTCAAAATTTGCTGATGACACAAAACTGTGTGGACAGAGTGATAGCGAAGCAGAGGCAACAATTTTACAACAAGACCTAATTAATAGACTATCTCAGTAGTCAGCAGATTGGTAAATGCTTTTTAACACAGATAAATGCTCTGTGCTGCACATTAGGAAGAAGTGAACAGATCATGAATTTAATTTATGTGGGAAGGGACTATAAGTTACAAACGAGGAGAAAGATCTAGATCTGGTCATCAACTCATCATGCATAACAGCTTAAAGCCATCTAGGCAATGTGCAGAGGCAGCTATAAGAAGGCCAACAAAATTCTAGGTATGATCAAAAGAACGATAGTGAGCAGAGAGAAGGATGTAATAATAAGACTTTACAAGACATTGGTACGACCATATTTGTGTTCAAACATATGGTGTCTATTCCTGAAGAAAGACATAGAGACCTTGGAAAGAGTACAACACAGAGCAACAAAGATGATCAAAGGATATCATAGACTAATCTATGAGGAAAGGCTAAAACACTGTGGACTGACAGCCCTGGAAAAAAGAAGAGAGAGAGGGAATTTGATCGTGACATACAAAATACTAACAAATAAAATACGTGGAAATGCCAAGAGAAAGGTTCATATTATTACATATAAGTTTTTAATATGAACAAGTAAAAAGAATGCGTAGATTATCATGTAAAACTTTTCCTGTGTGCTCACTGAGTGGTCTCCCACTGCACACCATAACGAAATCTAGGGGCCGTCCATAAATGACGTCACGCGATTTGACAGTTTTTTACCCCCTCGTCACAAGTCGTCACAAAATGTTAGACCCCCTAAAAATGACGTCTCAACGCGTTAACCCCTCTTTCTAATGTCAAAATTAATGTTTCAATTCACTTAATTATTTCTTGAACGAAGCGGGTATTGCAATGAATGCGTTCAGGCCCGTCGGAACGAATTTTCAGTAGGGGGTGCAGATTTTCTCCAGGTAAAACCAGTAGCGTCATTTCACACTTTTCTTAGGGGCGAGATAATTTTTTGCAAATTTTTGCAAATTTTTGGCAAATTTGGCAATTTTTGGCAAATTTTTTGGCGATTTTTTGCAAGTTTTTGGCAAATGTTGGCAATTTTGGGCCAATTTATAGCAATTTTTGCAATTTTTGGGCGAGTTTTATCAAATTTTTGCAATTTTGGGCCAATATCAGCTGGAAGTGGGCGCAGAGAGGGTGCAGCCCATCTTCTTTCCAGTCTTTTTTTACGATTAGTTACTTCAGCTTACTCAACATCAAGCACTCCTTCTTTAGGGGCTGCTGACCTTTTTATTGCTTTTCAGTGTATTTTTACCTTTTTAGCCAGCCAATTGGCATGTCAAAACTAAATAACACAAACATTGGCGAAAAAAAATTTTCTCTAAAAATCAGGGGCCTGCCCCTAGGCTACGACTACGGTTTGGGCCTACGATTCCATTGGCATTTGGTCTCCCACGGGAGATGCGCCTTCCAGTGTTACCTACGGCCCCTTTGGGCATACGGGTCCTTTTCGGATTACGGACCTAAAGGGGTTTTGTCTCCCACGGAGGGCTGGGACTTTTTCTCCCCGGGGGCTGTGCCTCAGTGGAGCTTACGGCCCCAACGGGGCTGGGGCTTGGTCTCCCACGGGAGGCTGCGCCCCCAGTAAGGCCTACGGCCTCACATTTTCACATGGGGGCTGCACCCCAGTAGGACCTGCGACCCCACACGTGGGGCTGCGCGCCTCAGTGGGGCATACGGCCAGTGGCGTAACGTGGGGGGGGGGGGCACTTTGTTGACTGCCCCCCGGGCCCCGGGCGGGGGGCCCCCAAAGAGGGGTCTAAGCTAGGGTTAGGTTAGGGTTAACCCTAACTTCTTAACCCTAACAACCCTAGAAATGAACGTGCTGACGACCTTTTTTTTTGCTCGTCAGGATAAAAAAGGAGGTGATGACGTTTTTTTTTTGCTCGTCTGCACGAAACTTTGGGGGCCCCCATGGCAAAGATGCCCCCGGGCCCCCAAAAGTCACGCTACGCCACTGCATACGGCCTTCTCAGGGGCTTGGTCTCCGACGGGGGGATGCGCCCCAGTAAGGCCTACAGACCCACGTCGGCTTAGGCTTGGTTTACAACTGGAGGCTGCACCCCCTTCCAGTAGGGCCTATACAGGCTACGGCCTTTCAACATCTGCCGTGTGCGTGACTGACAAACTTACCTTACCTTGCTGGACACAGTGGACAGAGAGAATTATTGTTTAAGATGAACGGTCGATCATTTTGCCGTGACGCTAATCGTCTAATGACAGACGTAAGTAAGTAAGTAAGTAAAATCTCGTAAACTTATACAGCGCCCTGGAAAGTAGTACAGTAGTAGCTGCTTATTCTTATGCCGCAAGTTATGCGCTTAATCTTTCTTGAGATAGCTATTAGGCAAGGTGGTTTGTCGGCCGGGCAAAAGTCAGTATATCTATGAGGCGGCGGGTCAGGTTGCTATTGCTATGGAGCAGAGGTTCCCAAACTTTTTTGATCGCGGACCCCTATTTTGTTCCCAGCTTAGCTCGAGGACCACATTATTTAACAAGTGAACAAGTGACAAAAAAGATTATCATCAATATCGTCATCCTTCCTAAATGTAGTGACAAGCAAAAAAAGGTCATCTGGGTTAGGGTTAGGCCTAACTCTAACCCTAAATATTTTGAGAGGCTCTCGCGGACCCGCGCCATATCCTCCGCGGACCCCGGTCCGCGGACCATATTTTGGGAACCGCTGCTATGGAGGAAATGACTTTTCGAATAGGAAGGTTTTACGTTTAGACCTAAAGACTTGAGGAGACAGTGAAGGAATTAAAGGAAATGAGGATTCGGAGCTTATTGTTTGACCATGTCGTAGGCTGCGGAGGGAGGCTAGAATTGAGTGCGGCGTATGAGAAAGCGCGGTTGCAGATTTTGAGTGATGACTGATTTAACTTAGCATGATTTAAAGTGGCTTAGAAGGCATTACTGCCTGTGTAAAAGCCACTAGGGGCACTAACGGGGCTTGAACCCGCTCCGTCAGTCTGACGCTCCAGCACGTAACCCACTCTGCCATCTTCCGCCCCAACGGTTACGGGCGTGAAAGTGTGAGATGAGATGACGATCGTGTAGGTCCAGGAGGCTGAGGCGTTAAGAGTTTACGACGTCCAGAGGCGTCATTTGGGGGGCTGGGGGGCCGTGGCCCCCCAAGGAAATGAAAATATTAATTTATAATGTATTAATGTGCGAAAAATTGCAAAAATTGCCAAAAAATATCAAAAATTGCAAATTTTCCAACATTGGCCCTAAAATTTGCCAAAATTTGCAAAAAATTCAAAAATTTTTCTCGCCCCTTAAGAAAAGTGTGAAATGGCGCCACTGACGTATAGCCTCGCTACGCCACTGTAATTCATAATTATTAGTGAGGCCCTATGTAATCACGTTCAAAGAAATTTGAAAGGAAACACAAATAAAACACTGTTAAATGTAAGACAAACTGTCACAGCTCTCTTAGTGTCAGATATCACTTATCAATTCATATTTTAATTGCGATTTTGTTTCGGGGCAGATATTCTTTTAATCACTGCATTTTCACCATAAATCCTTCACAATGTAAGACTTATCCACACTTATCATCAAAATCCGAGATGGTGACGTCCAAATGCCCATTCGGGTCTTGCAATTAGGTGCGTAATAAAGACCGTATGATTATCAAACGACCTACGTGTAGTTGAGTGCTGGTCAGTGTTTAATCTAGGCCGTTTCCGGGGGGAAATTGCCCTTCCCCCCGGAAATTTCAAATTCCCGGAAATTTTGGAATACTATATGGACTAACAGCAGCCCCAAGCAGAATTCCCCCGGCTTTGTCAGTTTCCACCCGGCTTTGTCAGTTTCCCTCCCGGAGTCCAGAAGTCTAGACTAAACACTGGTGCTGGTTATCTTGAACAGTAAGGATCGGTGGTAAGATTGGTTGATTTGTATGGAGCGCCTTATGGAAAATGACACTTTATGTTGAAATCGATCATTTGTTCGATAGGCAACCAATGAAGTGATTTTAGATTTGGCGTGATGTGAAAATTTTCTCCAGAATGCACCTCCCACTCCAAATTTGGAACCAGATGAGTTGAATATTTACCCAAGCCTTGACAAGCTATATCACACACTGTCTTGAGTAGCCAATTTCAACTTGGATTATTTGAAAGATTCAGAGCATTTCAGCATAAAATATTTGCAACTGGTAAACATTGAAAATTGCAAATAAAAAATACACCACAGAAATTTAATCGTATATATATATATATATGCATTATCATTAGCAAGCACATACATTCTCAAAAAATATACAGATCAAGTGCAAAAAATTGGTGATGACCTTTCTTCTTTTTTCTTGCCAGACTTATAAAAGTTGTGTAAATTTCTTAAATATCCTTTTTAACTGTCATTTTTTATTTGTTTGAATGTCAATACAGTTTTTTTAAATTAAAAAAAAATAAAATATTGAGGAGGTCTCATTGGCCATTTCATGAGTGCTGGCGGGTCACAAGTGGACCGTGGGCTGCGGTTTGGGAACCTGTCTGATAAAGGCATAACCAGTGCTTTTCGTGACAGTATGAGCCAGTACGGCACACCAGAAAAACTTAAAACTAGTTTATATTTTTCTTGCATCATTACATCTAAAAATTAAAAATTGTACGCTATGACTGACATTGACTGCATCTTTTACTCTCTCTTTCCATATGGACCAAACATGGCCTCATTAGCTTCTATTATGATCATCGCATAGAACTTTATATAAATGTTTACATAATATTGTGTACTGGAAAATATTTTTTCTAAAAAAGCATTGGGCATAACATACATATCTAAGAACATCAATACAATGCAATTACTTAGTTACATGCCAATACACAAAATTCCACAAAGAACATTTGAAGAATTCTCAAATAAGATCATTTAATAGAACATTTTGGTGCACGGTAAATTAAGCAAATTAGACTTGTGTCCGACCCCAAGGCAAAGAAAACTTTACAAGATGAGATTCCAATAGTCAGAACATACCAAATCATTAAACTGCCAGCCGTTGGTTAAATACAAAATAATTTTCAGCAATGGAAATCTCTAAAAGGTTCACCAGCAATCAAATGTTTCAAGCTTGGAGTCATTACTAATCAGTGTAAAGCAGTGGTTCCCAAACGGTGGTACGCGTACCCCCAGGGGTACAAAATGGACTTCCTAGGGGGTACGAGGCGGAAAGTGGAAAGTCAGTGGAATTCTTATGCACTGATGTTTGATTTCACAGTATTTGCAAAAGTTCTAAAAAATTGTGATTGGATTTGATTTTCTCAAACTGCAGTGACAGATGTAGACCTTTTGGACTCCTCTAACCTGTCACCCCTCGCTATAAGTTTAAAGTTTAACCTGTCCTATCACCTTGTGGTATTGGACTCTTCCTTGGTCAGCGCGGCAAATTCTAGAATTGCCCTGTGTGGATCAAAGACGCAGCCAAGATTCTCGAAACTGGCTGATGAGATGCAACCTCATCCATCTCATTGATTCATTTTATTGTTTTCATTTGACCGATAGGTTATGCAAGTTTAACTTTGAATGCTACAAGTACGATATTTTTATCCTAATAAGCTTTAATCAAACCTAGTAGGTCTAGTAACTAGTTAATGATTATGGCTAATGCAGTCCGATTACATGTAGGTTTGAAGACATTATTAAATTTCATGATTCAGATACCATGTTTATGCTTTTAAAATCGAAAGTGTGCTTCCTTAAATTTACTTTGAAAATTAGGGGTACACGGATTTTCAAAAAATGTCTGAAGGGGTACGCCGACCGAAAAAGTTTGGGAACCACTGGTCTAAAGCTACCACAAAAAGGAAGGTTTCATGTTCTATCAACTAAAAGATTGAAATTTTGAAAATAATTAGGGGGACAATTTACCTTAAGTCTGTCCAACTTTATTTTAAAACTGGTAAACATATATTTTAAAGGCTCTCACTAAATATTAGATTACAGCCAAAAGCAGCAAAAATATTACTCCAAGATGCCAAGAAAGAAATATCAATAAAGTCAAACACAAAAGCAGAAAAGAAAAATTTACAGCAATAAATGCATTGGCCATAAGCCTCACCAAATATCAAAACTTAATAAACATAACCCAAAAATATGTGGTTTGCATTTAACACATTTTGAATAAACATAGAAATCAAATAAATGGATTACTGTCATGCAACTTACTTGCTATAAATGCATGAATCTTAATAATTAATAAAACAAAAATAATTACCCACACAAAACCAATGAAGTGAAGGGAATCGTCAATAATTCTAGTCTCACAATATTCCATTTGATATTGAATTTTAGCCTGTAACTGAATAGACAGAGATAGCAATTCCTAGATATAAAAAAGACATTATATGTAGGAACATGGAATGTAAGAACTCTGAACCAAACAGGAAAACTTCTGACCAGGACAGCAAGAGACAGACAGAAGTGGAAGGAACTCACTCAGGCCCATCATCCAACACAATAGGGAATGACAGAAGGAAGGAAAGAAAGAAGAACCGAATATTAAAATTACCACTCATCAGAAATCATTAAATATAAGATTAGCTGCATTCCTTATCAAATTCCATCACAACACATATTCATAATCACAAATAAATATGCCAAATATAAGACTAGAGGCTACAACCAAAATTCCCAGTGGACAATAATAAAGTTGGTAGCTTTGGTCTTAAAACTATCGAGGATACAAGATCTGGTGGAATTACAATATAGAAAAATTGAATGAAAATTAAAAATCATAAAAATACCTTTCAACGTAAATTATGACAAATAAAAAATGTCCAATGCGCTGAATTATAGACGCACTTCAATAAGTTTTCTCAACATCAGTACCAATTGAAACCTCACAAATGCTAATAATATTATAAACAGTATTAACACAATGCAGTGAAAACACACACAAACACCCTTTACGAACCAATATTGGTGTACAATTTAAAAGGCATGTCT
This sequence comes from Metaphire vulgaris, assembly GCA_018105865.1. Lineage (NCBI taxonomy): Eukaryota > Metazoa > Annelida > Clitellata > Crassiclitellata > Megascolecidae > Metaphire > Metaphire vulgaris. The sequence goes on along the minus strand of CM030860.1, from coordinate 3,737,923 downwards.
TGAAAGTTAAAATGTGACTTGACGCATTTTGAATAAGCATAGAAATCAAATAAATGCCTCACAAACTATATCTGACATGGAAAGGATAGGTTGCATTTAATGTCTTTCAACATCAGATAGGTTTATGCACAGAGGCAACCTGCACTCAAACTCTCCTGATGGTTACCCATTCAAATACCAATCGGGGCGACATGTTTAACTTCAATAATTTGCATTAAAGCAAGCAGAGGTTAGGTCTCAGCCATGGAAAGATTTTTTTACCAAAACGGCATCAACTGAATTTCTGGATGTTGTGGCAAATGTTGCAATACTTCTGCTTTGCCAGGAGCAAATCAAACACCTGAATTTAACTTATTCTTAGTATAAACCATTTTAAAAATTGTTTTCACTCACGTTGAAATGAAAATAAATTACAGCAATGATAAAAACATTTTGAATACAGGGTATATCTTTTGTGTGCTAACCCCTTTAGTGTAAATCCTGACTTTAGTTAGGCATGGGAAATCGCTGTGCACGTCAGAAGCCTGACAATAGTCATGCAAATCCTAGCTTATTCTGAAGTCGTCATTTTTATACCAATTGCTCAGGGTGTAACCCAAGTATTGTCGGAGACTAAGTAATATGGATATCTAGTAGTTTACTAGTTGATTATCAATGCAATGTCTAACAAGTAAAGACAAGTCTTTAGAATTAGAAAGTGGGTCACCCTTTCAAAGCATAGCCACAATACAACAGTGGTCTTAGCGTCTGCGGCATTTTGTAATATAAACTCAGGTTTGAGATATATCACACCAAATCTTATTATTAACATCAAACAGAACTTCTTTCATTCTGGTTTTATAAACAATTTCTATATTGTGAGTAGTCTAAGTCAACAGAGACACTTTTAACTAATTCTTATTTTCCGATAATATGTGAGCACTTTTTTCAATAAAAACCATTTTACAATCAAGAATAACTAAAATAATAGTTTTCTATGCTTGTAATCATCATAGGAAATCCATAAAACTTTTAACACAATATTTTTTGAAAAAAATTATACATTTGGGGAGAGTTTTCCAAAATGTAAATCCACACCAAAGGTGTTAAAGCATTGAATTGTACAGCACAGTCATACGAATGAAACAGCAACATCATTGGGAACAAAGGTAAAACAGAACAGAGCCTATGGAACAGCAGACTGAGAACAAAGTTCCTTGGCTACCAAAATGTTGCTTTATAGACATTCCAAAACTTCACTCACTGTTTCTGTAAAGAAATAAATTATTAATCATTTACAGTATTGTCTCCTTTCTTTTTCCTTTGGTCTGACCATTTAAATCGGTAATTTTCTTCAATTCGTTTCTGTCTTTCAAATTCTGCAACTTCATCATCGTTTCTTTGCTGAAAATATAAATGGTCATAAATTTGTTTACTCGACTGCTACAAATTAAAAATTCGTAAAATGCATCAAAAAAAGTTACAACATGAAAACAAATACTTAAAGCCAAAGTAACCAAATTCATTTGTCAAATTTTACTCTTTAGAAAGTGTTTCTATTGATGAAATTGTCAGTCAACTAGCATCCATCCAATATTTTGAACGTTACTTAACAATACTTTACACCTGCTTGTATTTGGCAATAAAATGAGTAACAAAGAAATTGGCCTTTGATGCATCGATGGTCAATCAGTTCAGTCAATGATGGACATAAGGGTATTTATCACCACTTAACAGCACTCACCAGAAGGGCTATAACCATGTGCTCTATTGAAGGATTTGGATCGTCAGCATACACGGAAACAGGTTTCCCATCTTTATTGTAGTAAGCAGCATTTATAATGCGCACTTCCACCTTTCGAGCTGGACAAAGAGTTTTAATAAATACAAGCAGTTTCTAACATTTACGCATGTCAGATTCTGAATCTAAGGAAGTTACATGTAGGCTCTTAAAATTACGCTTGTAGCTCAATAAGAAGCACATACGATTTAGCATTAAATAAATTTCATAAAGACTTATTAGTCAATGTATAGGGAAGAGATTTAGAATAACCGATAGCTATTGCCCAATGCATCACAATGGTGCAACTAAAGTGTGTGCACGCACACTAAACAAGAGACGGACAGATGCCAGATAACAGTGCAAAACAGGATATTATGGAGTATGGAAATAAATGAAAGAATAGCCTAAAGTCCATTTTCATTTCAACTTGGTATCATACATCCAATAAACTAGTTCTAAGAATTTAAACAGGTTAACCTGTCAATAATGGGCGGGAAGTTAGCAGAGTGGTAACAATGCTGGATGATAGAGCAGGTTGCGGGTTCGATACCCGCATGAGCCCTAAGGTCAACTCAGCCTTACTTGCTAGAGGGCGGTGGTAAAAATGAGGAGCAGAATTAAGCTGCGAGGTAAAACATAGGCCTGAGGAAAGTAACGGCAACCTACCCCAGATTAATGGCTTATATCACCTATGTCGCTGATTGCCTAGATCGGAGATAAGCGCCAGAATCCTAACACTCAGACTACAGAGTACAGGATCTACCTTTACCTAATCTGTCAATAATTTTTGTCAGGAAATGTTTATACTCCATTTGCAAACAGAAAGTCATGAAATTCATATAACTATAAAGAGAGCAACAAATAGTAAACAGCTCTATTAATGGCTACTGCGATTTCTTAAAATGGCCAAAATCACATCTTACAATGATGCCACACTAAACTAATACAGCTGACAGTCCAATCGCTTTTAAAGCACCAAATTATTACAAGTTGTGTGAAATTAAAAATCATGCAGAAAATAGCATAATAATGTTGCATTTATACATGGAGGAGATGACTTAGTCTTTGCATTTTCATTTGCTTCTGATGCTTTTTCTTTGTCGTTCTCATCGTCTTTACTCCTCTGGTGCACTTGAACCTTCATTCCACTGTCTATTGTAATCTGCTGGACCTGATTGCCATGACCTTGCCATTTTATGAATGAACCTTCCATGTTGGCTGCATTTCAAAATAAATATAATTCACTTAATTACATCAGGCCACTCAATGTATCTAGTAGTTTCAATTATCCAATTTCAACAGTCAACAGACCATACTATATTTGGGACATTTATCAAATAGACATTTACTACAATACAGTTTTTAACAAGGTGTGTCTGTCGTTATTAATCTTTTCATTTTCACTACTAGTAAAGTAAATAAAGGCCTTCCCAAGCTCTCAAGGCTCCTAGGGTGGCGCTGGTATCCATTTTAAGGCTCTCAGCCAGGCAACCGGCGCAGATTACATGATACAGGGCCAGCGCGTTCTCATGCAATGTGCCTGTTTACTTCATGGTTGAACCACTATTCAGGTGCACTACTATGAGACTGCAATTCTTAGTTCATTATTTGCTCAGATGACTGGTAAGCAGTCACGATTTGTCTTGTGAATTATAGCTATTTTTATACCTGCTGCATAAAATGATGCAATGCTGCAAATGCCAAACTGAAATCCCGAAAACAAGCTTACAACAGCTATGACTCTATGTATATGTAACATATTCACATATAGGCACAAAGCATATGGCACATACACACTAATTCTAATACTTTTAGAGAGGCAGAGAAAAAAAGTCATTTGGATATTTTCAAATTGATGTTCAACGCCCATTCCTCTACTTTCACCAGTAGATTATGTGATTACTTCTAAACTTTCCCACAAAATATTGCAAAATAAACAATTCTACTAAAGTGAATCTACACATGAAATAAAAAGGATAATAAACATATTCACCAGTATTGGTTGCTTTTTCAGCTACACTTGCCTTCTCCACTTCATGTTGCCTAACATCACCATCAACACTAAATTATATGAAGAAACAGTTTCATATACAATTGAAAAATACAAAAACAATCAACTATATCAAATATAAAATCAAATAAAAACCAAATGTGATGGTGATCATGTTCTTCTTCAAAAGAAATCCTTGCCCTTCCACCAAACTTAACAAAATTCTGCACACAGCCCACCTATGATCAGAATTAACCCAATGGCAATAGGATAACTTCTGATCCATAATGGCTAAATAATCCCAATTCTAACAAATTTCCTAAAATTTCCAAATCAAACAATGCAACAAAGGAAATGTCACGCTTTTTCGCTGCAAAATTAGGATAGCTACGGGAATGACGCAAAAAATTAATTGGATAGGAAAAGGTTAAGCAACAAAAGACGTTCTCCATACAAATGGCATTTATTTTAAAGCTTCCTCCATCAAATGCTCAATTCCCAATATTGTCACAAGTACAAAGCCATGTGGATGGACTAGAAGTTAGCAGAACTCAGCACAAAATATGCTCTTCTACTCTATTGTGAAAAGAATCTCTTTGGTGACAGTGAAAATCACAAACACACGACAGATTCTAAATGTCCTACTTATCAGTTGAAGGGTCCTGTTCTCCGCTATTGCTTTCATGCGCTACAAGCTTATTTCGAGTTTCTTTCTTGGACTGAGACTTGTCTTTATCTTCATCCTCCACATCCTCCTCATCATTTTTTCCAGTCAATGTCTTGAGTTCAGAATTCACAGCTGATAGGATTCCTTCGAGGGTCTCTTGCAATTCACTGGAACCATCAGTTGGCAGCTTAAATGGCTGAGAATCATCTGCAAAAGAAAATGGTTAAACATTATCCAATGGTAACAATTATGCAGAGAATATGCAGGATGCCTAACACCTGTCAGTCAGAAGCTTAATGCAAATTTTCAATATCATCCATCTAGAGACATGAGCATATAAATCATTTATCTGTCTTGTTTATGCTGGAATTGAATAAGTAAATTTCAATGCAAAATGACATGCACAACTCACATTTTGCAGCAATTGTTGAAAAACATTTTGTTTAGAGTTCCTAATTTACTGACAGGACTTGTAAATACCAATGGTTAACAAAATGGGTCATAACTTAGTTGCTAGGTGACGCCGCGTGTGGCTGCCAAGGAATTTTGATCCTGCGATTAGTTTGTTTTTTGTCGGACTATTTTCTCAGTCAGCTTCTCACGATGTACTAAAATTTGTACTATTTGTCAGTTCACCCGGAAATAGTATCGGTTTAATTATTATTCGAGCGACTTTGGTGTATTTAAGAAGAAACGGACCGATCTTACACCAACACCGTTAACATTTCAAATATTACCGTTTAACCAAGATGGCCGTCGTTTGAATACGTTCTTATCGCTACCCTCCTCAACTGCATTTCTGATTCAGAACTTTCAACTTAGGACAGGCTCAACTTCTCGTCCACCGGTGGAGTTTTTTTAGCTGAATTTAGCTGTATCGGTCGCCTTGTTCACGCGAGGACACTCGTCATCGTCACGTTTGACTGTATCAAGCAGCAAATGTTTCGCTACACGTCAACCGAGTTGCTGGCCATTCGATATGACTGCTGCCCGACGCCTTGCGTTGTTGACATTTTGGCTGAACTCAACATCATTTGCACCCGCGGACCTACTCGCCCAGTTCGTCGCAGCGGAAAGTGAGCGGGTCGAAGACGCTCGAGACCGATCCTGGCGCCAGCCGAGAATGGAGCCTTCGTTTTCACCGGGTTCAGTAACAGATACCACTCGCCACGCGTAGCCCGGCATCCGCCAAATATTCTTCCTGTTCGGACCCTTCAGCACACTGAAGCTAAGGGAGGCGAGGTGATATTCGGCCTCCTGAACATCCGGTCACTCAATAATAAGCTTCACGATCTACTGGAAGTCTGTCGGGAGCATTCGCTGAAAGACATTGGCCTTTGTGAGACTTGGCATGATGAAACATCTGCCTGGATCGGGCAGTTACTGAACGACGGTTACCAAGTGGTCGAGAGGGCCCAGTCTCGCCCTCAAGATGAAGCGGACCGTCTCTCCACCAACCACGGCGGTGTGGCCATCTGTGCCGCTCCCGGTATCCGACTATCCAAACTGCAGTTCATGCATCAGTTTCAGTCACTTGAATTGGTGATCGCTCGCGTCACCTCAGTGGAGTCATGCATTCTGGCCGTGGTCTACAGACCAGGCTCCGCCAAGTCCTCACAGCTCTTCTTCTCGGAAATGTCGGAGTTACTGGGTGAACTTGCGTCACACAACGGACCTGTATACGTCGCTGGAGATCTAAACATGCGGCTCGACCGTGATGAGGATGCAGCCTGCCGCCAACTTCGTGAGCTTTTTACATCTTATAACTTTACTTTCCAACCAACTAATGCGACGCACGTCGGCGGAGGAATGCTCGATGTGGTTGCGTTTCATTGTGGCACCGTGGCACCACAGACGCGTGTAATAGACGTAGGGCTATCCGACCACCATCTGGTAAGCTGGTCGGTGCCGCTAACCAGGCCTCGTCCGGTCTATGTCTCCACTACACGACGTTCCTGGCGTAAAGTCGACACCATTGCGTTTTTGAATGAGCTCGCGACATCTAAACTTTGTCAACCGGCCCTTTGGCCCATGATGGACGTTGACGAAATGGCTCGATTGTATGATCAAAAGATCACTGACATTGTTGAGAGGCTGGTGCCAGTGACGATAGCGACCTGTCGACGTCGCCCCTCAGACCCCTGGTTTGACGATGAGTGTCGTGAAGCTAAGAGAAAGATGCGGTTCGCCAAAAGGAAAGCCAGGTCGACTCACGCCGATCCTGGTGATGCTGCAACGCTCGAATCACACTGGAAGGAGCTCTGGAGAGCTTATAGACTCCTGCTTCGCCGGAAGCGAGAAGCCTTCTGGAATAACAAAGTAGATTTGGAGCGGGTCGATCCGCGACGTTTATGGCAGTCTCTGAATACATTACTCAGCCGTGGCCGTACTTGAGCCCATGAGACACCCTCAGCCGACGACTTCGCCGAATATCTTCACAACAAAGATGTCTTGGCACACGCATCAGTCACAGAGCACGACTCGCCCACGTTCAGCCCATTACTTACTCAGTGCTCTCTCAGCTCGTTCCAGCCCTTGTCTCCTGACGAAGTGGCCGCAGAGATACAAGCACTTCCAGACAAGCAGTGTGCGAGCGACCCTATGCCGACCGCTCTTCTCAAGGAGTCGTCCTATATCCTCGCACCATTCTTATCCGAACTCTTCAATCGCTCGATGTCATCTGGATCGGTACCGGAGATCTTCAAATCCGCCTATATCACTCCTAGACTCAAGAAGCCCAACCTGGATACCGCTGATATTAAGTCATTCAGACCGATTTCCAACCTGTCGGTGCTGTCGAAACTGCTCGAGCAGCTCGTGTCACACCAATTTATCCGCTACCTAATGACCTAAAATCTCCTTCCAGACCTCCAGTCCGCGTATCGAGTACATCACTCAACCAAAACTGCAGTTTTGAAAGTGTCGCTGGACATCCTACGAGCGCTGGACGCCGGGGATGTAGCGGTCTTGGTGTTGCTGGACCTCACCGCCGCCTTCGACACGGTGGACCACGGTACACTACTGAAGAAGTTGGAGGCATCGTATGGAGTGAGCGGTCGAGTGCTCCAATGGTTTTCCTCCTATCTAACGAATCGGGTGCAGCATGTATGTTGTGCAGGCTCAACCACTCCGTTGACCTGTGTAGTGCGTGGAGTTCCCCAAGGCTCCGTACTAGGGCCTATTCTCTTCGCGCTCTACGTCGCCGACCTGATAAGCATTGTCCAATGGTTCGGGCTCCAAGCACACCTCTACGCTGACAACACGCAAGTATATGGAAGCAACCCTCCTGCATCAGTTCATCTGCTCCAGCAGCATGTCACTAGGTGCCTGGTCGAGGTGACCAGGTGGCTGAAGTCACATCAGCTGCAACTCAATGCTGCTAAGACTGAAATATTATGGATCACCTCTGAGCATCAGAAACACTTGACACTGACGACCTCTATCAACATCGATGGACTTGAGGTGCAACCAGTGTTGTCTGTCCGGAATCTCGGGATCCACATCGATAGCACATTATCGATGAGGACCAATGTCTCGAAGACAATTGCCAGCTGCTTCAACGCACTCCGGCTGATCAGAAGTGTACAAAGATCAGTGTCAGTCACCGCCCTCAAGTCACTGGTTTCATCATTGGTGATGACCAAACTAGACTACGGGAACGTGACACTCACCGGATCACTGAAACACCTGCTGGACCGTCTGCAGGTTGTATTGAACGCAGCGGCGCGGTTGATCTTTCAGGTCCCTTCTCGTGAACATGTAACACCGCTTCTATGAGACTTACACTGGCTATCAATGCCTGAGCGGATTGAGTTTAAGTTGGCAACGCTGGCTTATCGCTGCCTGAACGGTATTGGCCCAGAGTACCTGACGACGGAATTAATACGAGTCGCAGATCAGGCAGGTTGGCGTCGCCTGAGATCTGCTGGAACCGCTTCTCTGGTTGTTCCGTTGATGCGCCTTCATACTGTAGGCGATCGTGCCTTTCCCGTGACTGCTGCAAGGGCATGGAACCGCTTGCCTTCTTCAGTTCAACTCTCCCTAACGCCAGACACCTTCAAGAAGAGACTCAAAACTTGGCTATTTCGCATGAGCTATTGTAATTTATAATTTGTAATGTGTCCACACAGTCACTGTATTAGTTGCCACATAAATCTCTACGTTGTATAATAATAATAATAATAATAATAATAATAACATGAAGCTACAGCAGTCGACTAAATGGAAGGCAAGACTTTTAATAGCAAGCCTAATGTTCGATAGCCTTGTTTCCTCAGTCTTGATCAGAATACATCTGATCTCTTTGATGATCCCTCAAATCTGAACATAGGTCTCATGCATCTCCTATAGAACATTGTAACTGTATGAGTCTGTGTGCACTTTTATGTGTGTGTATGTATGTATATATGTATGTATGTATGATCAAAGAAAAGAGCAAATGGGGAGAGTGGATAAATAACCAAGACAGGAGACTTAGATGAAGTTGAACAGCAAGTTCACAAAGTATCATATTTAGTCTGACACACAAGTAGCAAATTCTGAACAGCAAAGTACATTAACAAAATATACTGCCGGTAATTGAAATACCAGATTCAAGTGTTGGGTGGATTCAAACATTTGTATTGAACTACTGTACTAAATGTAAAAAACTTAGCACCAGCAACTTAATTACAACTTAATATAAAAAAATAAATAAAGGTTTTCAAAGTTGAGATATAAATAAAATTAGCTTTTGGGTGTAAAACTTATCTCTTTGCTGAGGTACAAGTTTTTTGGATTGAAATGCTGATGTTAGGTTTAAAATTGAAATGCTGATGTAGGTTTAAAAGGTGAATCAAGAAGCAAAGCCTAGTGGAATGGATTGGCTGGGAAAACAAACAGGCAAACAATTTTATTAGATGATGCAGTTACACAAGATAAGCTATGTAACTGAATGGAATGCTACATCTGCCAAAATAATATTCAACCAAAGAAGTAACACTAATTAACACCTAATTGGTTATCGATTGCTTAAGTAAAGGCTTGTAGTGATGGCCCCCAAAATTTTTATAACACCCCACAATTTTTATAACAGCTACCGGTAATCAAGAATTTTAACATGCATGATTTGAAAGTTATAAATGGGCATTAGCCAAACAAATCTCCACGAATAGGTTGATCAACAACTGCAAAGCATGATTCTGGAATTATGAGAAACACTTCTCAAATAGAGGCAATCAAATAACACAATAACATGCTTCAAATTTCAATAGAAAAAAACATAATTCTGTAGAATTCAAACGATTATGAACTCATCAACACACCTTGCTCCCGCAGGTGATTGGTGACTGGGTCAGGGTCTCCGTCTTCATTTGTACGATCTTCTTCTTGTGTCGTCTGCTGCTCGTCAGTCGTTTCATCATCTTGATTCAACAGATGATTCTTGTCTTGAATTCCTTCTTCAACTTCCTGATCATTATCCAGTGAGTCTTTCAACTTCCTAACAATTTTGCCAACAAGCACTCTCTTAAGTTCATCGCCGTTACTTACAGCATCTCCTGGTGCCTCTGCCATTATGAAAATCGATTCTTTGCGTGCAACGCTGGTGCCCGGCTGCTCATCGGTTGTCTCTCTTCCATTCTCTGATTCAGCTTCTGAAACAAAATATATGAAAGAAATTCAGCTCTATGCTCAAACCGGCCAGGAACCACTATATTCCACTATACGCCAGTGATGCCTCGGCCTTTTTGGACACGTAGCCAGATTGTCGCAAGATGTCCCAGCCGTGGCTGCACTAGATCTCGCCATCCTCACTCATGACGGCACACCGCCCACAGAAGGATGAAAAAGACCTCGAGGAAGACCGACAAAAGTTGGTTGGACTAAATTCATGAAAATTGTGGGCTATCACTGCCAGAAGTTCTAAAGCTGGCGCAGGGTAGACTCACATGGCGAGCAGTCATAATGGCTGACCCGGCTACATGTTCCTGATGATGAGTCATATCTTGTGTCTATTTACAGTGATGCAGGCAGTTCAACCATAGCACAAAATGCCTTTCAGGCATTGTCAAACATTTGGACTGCAAAGGACATTTCAAGAAACACCAAATAAAAACCTATAAAGTCTTTGTCCTAAGTTGCCTCCTTTGCAACTCTGAAACATGGACTTTCCAAAGAGCATCAGAACAAAGGATAAACACAGTGGAGATGTCATGCCTTAGGAAAATCTTGGGCGTAACCCCAGAGACAGAATACAAACGAGGACATCAAGAAACAACTAAATCACAGCTTAGACATTCTTACCAGGATCAAGCAACATCGCCAACGTTATTTTGGCCATGTGGTAAAAATGGACAACAGATACCCATAGATTGCGATATTTGTAAAAGTTCATAGAATAAGAGGTAGAGGAAGACCAAAGAAGAGGTAGATCAACATAATCAAAGATGACAGTAAAACAATTGGACCAATTTTATATGAGGCACACAGAACTGCAATAGATAGGGACAGATGGTTAGCCATTGTCAATGGGCTGTCTATGCATGCATGTGCATTGCCAGGGCATCAATGATGATGATGATGATGATGAGAAGGAGGCAGCTGCTCTTGAGAAACTGTTATTCTTTGCTCTCCGAGCTTTTCTAATGTTTCATTTCCACATCATCTGTAGGCACAAATTCTTTCAGGTACATGCAAGACAGTCACAAGATCGTCATGCGCACTAATCGTCCAATTTTGGCCGAGTTATTACAAAAGGTCTTCCATACAATTCACAGCCTCATATCAAATGACAATTTCTAAGTCAATATACACTAAATGTATTTATTATTCACTGAGAAAAATTACCAGAGGATAATTTCTGTGGAGACTCCTTGGTGTGGAATTTGATGTAAAGTGCATATTCTTCATCAGTCAGAAGAGGCTGACAGATGATTGGAACAGACTTTTTCTGAGAAACAAGTCTCAGTTCTGGATGTTGGCAGATTCTGTTTGTGTGAACTGTTATAACATAATTGCATGTTGTTGGTTCTTCCACGCTTTCAATTTCATCAGTAACGCCATTCTGGCATTTAAACTAAACAGAAACAAAAAGGACAATGGAGGATCAATGATCAACAAAACCAAAATAAAGAAAACAGAAACTATCCACTGTCTCTAAAAGATCATTTCTTCAGCTGCTATAATAACATCTTCATATAATTTTTCTTATATTACAGCCCTGAATTTTCATAACATAAAAGAAGGTGGAAGATGACAAGAGAAAACAACTTTCAGAATATTCTTTCACTTCAACATTGTTTTGTCTACTGCACTGTTCCTTCACTCTGCTCTGATTTGCGACATAAAAATGGACATGTAGCACCAGTGGCACAACATTCAACAATACAGTTCTATATAAAGTGTGAACTATCTTATTGGCAATATGGTTGCCCAGACTAAATATCTCACAAAACTTGGCTGCTATTATCAACATTATCAACACCACATTTTTTAAATACATCACTAATAAGACTATCAGACTAACAAGAGAATTTAAACAGAAACTTGTTAACTTACAGATACTTAAAACTTGTTTAAAAATGAAGGCTTACGCGAACAGAAGTTGATCTTAGTTCTCCTGTGAGATCACAGACTGACCCATTTGCATATTCCTGACTGTGATATCTACCAATGTACTCTGGTCTCGATTTCAACTAACAAACAGTTCCAAAAACTTCAATATTTTCATTCAAAACTTGAGTTCATAAATATATTTAATATCAATATGTATAATAGGGTATCAAAGTATAATTTAATATTAATATAAATATATTAAAAGTTTATTATTACATTTACCACATCTAGTATTATATTGAATAGCATTACCTACATTTTTGAGAATACATTACTGTTACATGATTAGGATTTGAGTTAATATACGGTCTATATATATATAGTGTGTGCCATTTAAGCTGGTGGTCCACCAGCTTCAAGAAAAGCTTACTGTGGGTCTGTGGCCTGAAAAAGTTTAAGAATCAATGATCGAGAATAATAGTTCATTTGTACCTACACCAATATCATTCCAGTTGAATTCTGAGGCGTAGCGTCCCAAATAAATGATATTACCAGTTATCTTGCCCTCTACAAAATAGAGCATGATAAACTGCTAAACTGAAGGCTCAAAATACCAGCCATAAATACAGGTTTACCCAAAGGAACATTTGTCTATCTTATTAAACACTTCAAACAAAGGTTCTATGCTGATGACTACCGGTAGATCCATTGCAAAATTCCTGCATGAGCACCGTTAGTCAAATAAACCATAAACCAGCAACAATTGCACAGGAATTCAAGTGACAGGTGGTCAGACAATTTTCTTCTGAAACTAAAGCTTATGTGTAGAGTGACTTCACCCAAATGTAATGAATTTATTGCAAACATATATTAAAATAGTGTGCAATGTAAGGAAGTGTTTTCATAATAATTTTCACTATTTTTAAATTTCTGTTTATTTTCAAACAGCAGCATTTATATACATATTCTCAATAATGCATAATAAATTATATGAAGTCAAACCATAACTTATATATATATATATATTTATATATATATATATATATATATATATGTATTAAGGTTGTTAACGGTTAACCGGTCCTAAGAGCAAGGACCGGTCCTTTTAACTTTGACCGGTTCACCGTAATTTCAATTTGAAAACATCAAAACGCTTTGTTGTAGGATGCCGGCATAGGCACTGGCGGCATCAAAGTGCTTTGATGTAGCTGCACAGGACTTCCGCTAACGAGCAGTTAACCGGTCCTTTTTGAACAGTTAGTTAGTTAGTTAGTTAGTTAATATGCCAACTTATATAGCGCTATAGTCACAGCAGGCCAAGATCAAGAGCGCTTTACAGATTGCACTTAAATGAGATGTTAAACAAGTGCGTCTTTAGTCTGGTAGCAAACATTTCTAGACTAGTCGCATTGGTCACAATGTCGGGCAGCGAATTCCAAAGGAGGGGATTCCCCCGGGTGAAAGACCTCTCCCCAAATTTCACTGTCTTAGATGGAGGGGGTACAACCAATTGGACCCGATTACATGAACGAAGCTGCCGCCGACAGTCAGTAAGCGATGGCCTATGCACAAGTTCAGCCAAGTAGACTGGGCAGGCGGGATCATTGAGGGCCCAGAATGTCAGGCAGCATCTAAGTTAACAGGTTAACCGGTCCTTCAAAACCAGTGGTCTTAACAACCTTAGAAGAGACTATTTCCCTTTCTTCTACTTAGAATTATTCGCCCTACAAATTTTTTACCCCTCAAAAATGTCGCCCTTTGGGACATGCCGCCGAGTCCCCGACTCCCCACCCCTTCCTATGCCACTGGCATGACCCTGTTCAGACTCTACCGGTAATGGGGTAACATCTCCAGCACCATAGACATGCAGTGGCATAATTACCAGGCAGAGTCAACAAGGAGCCCAGGCAGATGACCAAGCCCGAGCAGCTGACGCCCGTCTACAGTACTCTTACAGCATTACGGCATAGAAAGAAAGTAGCCGGTACACTTAAGGCTACCATGACTGGTAGTAGAGGTCTGCACCGAGATAAGACTCCTGCCCCACCCCGTCCTGGTCAGCCCCTCTCCTGCCCCATGACGGCCAATCCCCTCCTTGCCCCAATACTTTCGTCTTCAATTCCAGTCTGTCACTGTGAATGGGAGGGTGCAGGCAATGTGTGGGAGCGGGCTTTCTGATTCAAATTTTACAGGATAGGGCCTATATATTTTTTGCGGGCTATCCGCGTGTGGGGTGCAGGCAGTACGCGCTAAAATATGGTAATGTTGGCATTTTGACTCAAAATAAAACAGATGGATTATACTGCTGAGATGTAAAGATTTTAGGTAAAGTTAAAAAAGCTCAAGAAAAAATATGGACAAGTAAAGTATGATTGGAGAGAATTGAGGAAGAATGACCAACATGCAACAGAATATAAATAATTAACCAACAAATTCAAAGAGATGGATCAGACAGGTCAGGTCTTCGTCCTCCAGCTGTGTCCAGCTATTGACTTCTCCATGACATCTCTCCAAAGTTCTCTGTCCTTTGCTATTTCTTCCAAAGTCATTTGGTGTCTTCCGTCAATTTTTCCATTGAGATTCAGCCCTGCCATGTGCAGATCCTCTTCCAATCCGTCCACCCATTGTCTTTTCGGTCTTCCTTTAGATCTTCTTCCCTCTGGTTTGTAGTTGAAAGTTCGTTTTGAGTTTCTTATTTCTTCCAATCTGAGTATGTGTCCAGTCCATTTCAATCTTCTCTTTCTGATGACTTCCATGATGCTCGGTTGCAGTGTTCTCTCCCTAACTTCTTCATTTATTTATTATATGTTCCTTGTATTCAATCCTTAGTATTCTTCAGAGCCATTTATTTTCTGTTGCTATTAATTTTTTTCTCCAGTTCTTTTTTTATGGTCCAAGATTCACATCAGACAGAGGAAGTAAATGCAAAGTAAAGAAGATACAAGTAACTAAATAATGCAACAGAAGAATAGTGCAAAATACAAAAACAAAAGAAAAACAACAGTAGATGACACAAAGAAATCTTGGACATAATAGAAGAAAGAAGGACACAGATACAGATATGCATGGCCAAAAAACAACAATATGGCCATTCTGAGAAACAACAGACCAAAAGAAATATCAACTGCTAAATAAAAACCTCCCAAAAAGAGTGGCTAAACAACCACCAATGTGAAATGTTAGAGAAAAACAAGCATAAGGAGAACATACATAAGAACATACATGACAAAATAAGCGAGCTGACCGAAAGGAAAAGACAAGCTGCATGCAACAACTGCATAAAAACAAAGGAATGATTCCGACAGAAGAAGAAGGCATCACGGCAAGATGGTAGGAATACATCACTGATCTATACAAGGAAGATGAAAGAGACAAAACCCATAATAAAAAATGAAACAGAAGGACCGGAGATATTGCCAGAAGTGGCTGCAGTGCTAAAGGAAATGAAAGGGAAAAGGCAGTAGGACCAGACAGCATAGTCAGTGAAATGATATTAGTAGCAGGAAAAGTGGGTATAAAAACAGAAATGCTACACAAAATATATGATACAAGAACAAATCCAGAGGATCTTAGTAAATAAATAATCATTCCAATACCTAAGACACAGAATGCCACAGATTGCGAGGCTTTCCAAACCATCAGCCTAATAAGTCACTTTGAAAAACTACATCTAAAAACACTCTTAAAGAGGACAAAGAACAAAATAAGATGCAAGGCATCAGAACAGCAGTATGGATTTAAAGAAAACTGTGGATGCAGAAATGCAATCTACAGGGTGAACAAGTAAAAACTGGACCCCTTTATGATATTTAATATCTCGGCCGCGCGTGTAGCGATTTCAATAAAATTTATAGGCCATATACCGGGAATGTTTCTAATGTAATTACCAAGTTTCATGCTGATATCTTTAGTGTTTGCTGAAATATGGCCAAAAAACTAAAGAGACCCAAATTTTGAAATTGACAACGGAATATAACATCATAATAAAATGTATCATTTTAAAGTCTAAAATGGCGACGTTGTCATCGCGCCAGACAAGGTCAAAGGTTACTTACGGCCAACAGATAAACACAGCAGCATTATGATTGGCTGCAGGACTGTCTTGATTTGCTTGGAGAAGATTTTATATTCCAGCAAGATGGAACACCTGCCCACTCTGCTCTCAGGACCCAGGATTTTCTGGAGCAAAATTGTCCATATTTCATCAAGAAAGATGACTGGCCACCCAACTCCCCATATATCAATCCACTTGACTTTCACGTCTGGGGAATCATGCTCGACAGATATCAAAAGTATCAGCCAAAGCCACAGAACATCACGGAGTTGAAGATGGTGCTGAAGAATATCTGGGAGAGTTTGCCTGAGAACCAGATCAAGAAGTCGATACTGTCAGTAAAGAAGCGCTTGTCGGCATGTGTGAAGGCTGAGGGGGCATTTTGAGCACCTGCTCCCGTAGCAAATCATCTGAAACCCCTTTAAAATGGCCCTTTTCAGGGCCAACAAATAAAAAATAATTGTTATCACTTTATTATGACGTTATATTCCGTTGTCAATTTCAAAATTTGGGTCTCTTTAGTTTTTTGGCCATATTTCAGCAAATACTAAAGATATCAGCATGATATTTGGCACTTACATCAGAAACATTCCCAGGTATATGGCCTAAAAATTTCATTTAAATCGCTACACATGCGGCTGAGATATTAAATATCATAAAGGGGTCCAGTTTTTACTTGTTAACCCTGTACATCTTAAGAATGATCAGCAAAAGATGTATAGAGATGCAGAAGGACATATATATTTGCTTCATTGATTGACAGTATTAAACACAACAAGCTATTCGAATGACTGGATAGATCGAACAACTACGGTCCTCCATCACGGACTGTATTTCCTCGATCGAACAGTGGACGGATGAAAATCGGTTATCCCTGAATCCAGCAAAGACTGAGTTCCTCTGGTTAAGTACACCTAGAAGGAAACATCTCATACCACGAAATCCGTTTTCAATTGAAGATGTAGACATTGTTCCTTGTACCGAACTACGTCTTCTAGGCGTTCTTTTGGATGAGTCACTTTCGTTTGTCAGTCACCTAAACAATGTGACTCGCAACTGTTACTATCAGTTACGCAGGATCCGGGAGATTCGCCGCTACCTGCCATTACCGGACGTGATTAAACTGGTTCGATCCCTCATTCTATCACGTGTGGATTATTGTAACAGTATCTTACTCGGACTTCCTGTCAGCCAGCTAAACCGTCTTCAGATGGTGCTAAATGTTTCAGCTCGTCTGATCTTCGGTGCTAGGTGGAATGATCATGTGACACCGCTATTACGAGACAAACTTCACTGGCTCCGGATTCGGAGCGTATAGCCTTTAAACGTTGCTGGTTTACATTTAGGACGTTAAATGACCCTTTCTGCCCCGAGTACTTAACGGCTCTGGTCTGTAAGCCCAAGTCATCTGATTGGCGCTCGCAGCTTCGATCAAGCAGCCGTTCTCAATTGGTGGTTCCACCCCCGTCTATGACAGCAAAATTTGGGGATCGGTCTGTTTCGAGGGGCAACCCTTTGCTTTGGAACTCACTGCCGGCGGACGTGACTAGGATGACATCTCCTGAACTGTTCACTAGGAACCTTAAAACACATTTATTTAACATCTCCTATTAGGGACACTTGTACAGCGCTCTTGACTTTAGCCTTCGCTATGCGTATTGCGCTATATGAAATTGTCAGAATTAATAATAATAATAATCGGGAATAGATGGAAAGGACATGAAAATCTACTCTTAAATTTACTAGAAACAAACAGCAACTGTAAAAATAAATGGAAAAGAGGTAAAATGACCTAAAATACAAAAAGGGACAAGACTGGGGTGTGGGCGAACTGAGTTCATGCAGCAACATATTAAAATTCTGTGCAATAAACAAATACTCTAACCTTCTATGTGGTACTGCTTTATATCTTTTTTGTAACATAATTCATATGTCCACCAACCAGTACTCTACAATTCAATTCAAATTAGATTATATATCGTTCCATTTATCTACAACAACAAAACAGAACTGTTTAATACATTCACTGAATATAGAGACCACAGTGATAGCCAAAGAGAAAGGACTGCTTGTACAAATAGTCCACCTGATAGCTCCAATACAGATATAAAAAGTCAAATACAGTTGAGAGTAGATTTAAGATAATTTTCTGGAAAACAAATAAAAATGCACTTTTGTACCTGCAACTCATCAGTGCCATGTTATAGATGGAGAGACAGACAGACAGACAGACAGACAGACAGACAGACTGACTGACAGACAGACAGACAGACTGACAGAGAACAATGGAATTCAGGAAGACAGAATATTTCACTTTTAAAATAAGGCCCAATGATGAGATGGAATAAATAGAAGTAACACAAAGTACCTAAACTAAGTCAATATGTGTGTGTGTGTTGTGATGCTCAAATTCTCATTTCCTTTGATCACTCCTCTTCAAACTCATCCCTTGAGACTTTATCCACTGTCTTCTCTAATATTCGGTCATGGATGGATTCAAAAACGCTTCTTTTTAATTCATCAAAAACCGAGTTCTTGCTATTAGGTACTCCAACTCAACTGACCAAATTTGAATATCTGAAATCTGTAGTATTAGGAGATTCTACTGTTGCTTCTAGAAGTACTTCTGCTCACAACCTTGGTGGGACATTTGATTCTTCCCTCTCTTTCACTAGTCACATAAATTCAGTCTGCAAAATTTCTCATTATTATATCATGTCTGTAATGCCCTTTCACTTATAGCTTTTATGATACCCATAATCAAATAAATAACCATTTATTTTTGTGTGCATGATCAGTTCTTTGTTCAGTGTCCTGTATTTATTTCCATATAGGCAAACTCCTAACTCTAATCTCACAACTCCTAACTACTGAGATCACTGGTGTGGCCAGTCACTACATACAGCTGGAAAAGCTGGATAGTAATGAAAGAAGATGAACAGTGCATACAGGCACTTGAAATGAAAGGTCTAAGACAAATAATGAGTTTCTTGGAAAGCAAAGAAAACAAATGAATGGGTAATGTATAAAGCAGGAGTGCAAAGAACCCTATTGGAAAGAGTATAAGAAAAAGAAAACTGAAATACTGGAGACATATTTTGTGAACAAAACAAGAATGTCTAAAGAAAGAAATAATACAGGGCAAAATGCCCAGATCACGAAAAAGAGGTAGACAAAGAAAAAAGACAGTCCACAATGCAGCCAGTTTTCGGAGCGAAGACGATTAAAGACAAGACAAAACTCCTAGGAAGCATCCACTTAAAGCATTCAGTATTTCATAGGCTGCACTTCCACTTCTTAATATTTTCTAAGCTAGTTTCATAACAAATTTTAACTACCTTTAAAAAGCAGCTTCAATAATTCCTCATGAGTCCACTAAAACTTTCAGCCACTTTTTAACATCTTTGGTGACAAATGATTCGCTCAATTCTAGATTTATAATAATTATTATTTGAAAATTTGAATATTATCCGTAGTTTTTTAAACTATGGCTCACAAAAAGAAATAGCTATAAAATTTAGCCCTTCATGGGAAAAGTTTTCAGACCGCTGATATAAACCTTTAAATGGCTTTATGGAGAAAGAAAATGTTAGAAATGGGTTGAAAATTAATGGGATCAGCCGTCCTCTTCTGTTTCGCGTCGTTCTGGAAGTATCCAGTCGGTCTCACCGCTGCGGGATGGACGCTGCCATGTTGGCTATTGTTGTAGCGCTAGGCGGCGGTGATCGACTGCGTTCTGGACATCGCTGGAGTCTCCATCTACGCGAGGACTGCGTTCCACTCTTCAGTTTCCGACGTGTTTCGTGCCATCCTCTACCTTCCACGTCGGTCTGGAAGTTCAAGTCAGTTGCTTCCCGTCGAGTGTGCACCAATGTCAGTCATTATTTAGTGGCTGCCGCGTGAAAATCCAGCGGCTTTCCGGTTGACTGTATTTCTGGACGTCGTTGGATTTTCCATCTTCATCGGATTTGCTGATTTCGACAACGGAACTATCTTTTGCGGAAGACCGCTTCTTTAGGAACTCACTGATGGTTACATCTGCGTGGACAACTCCTACTACCAACTCGCGGACTCTTACATCATCTTCCGGTCCTCGTTGGCATGTCAATGGGGCTACAGTTCTTTGAAGGACTGCTTCTAAAGGACTCTGCACCGGACTTCTTCACGGCAGCAAAGTTCTTTTCATCATCACAGTGGATTTTAACATCGCCACCTTCTGACCTTCATTGACATGTCAGCGTTGTCAAAGCGCTTTTGATTTTGGATTTTAAACCATGTGTACAGCGCTATATAAATTGTCCTGGAATAATAATAATAATAATAATATCAAGGTCACTTACCTGTACTAGACATGGCGCCATTTCCATTGGCTTAAGAAGATCTACCACATCTGCCTTAGCTACATTCTCCTCTTCTAAACTTCGACTGTCACTACCAACTACAGCTTCATAATGACATTGATACAACTGACCAAATGTAGATGACAAGACAATACCTTCTTTTCCATTAATCTGCAAAGCAAAGCACGCCTATTGCAGACACCAGAACTCGATAAATTGCAGAGTAAATCTGACTCAACAGACAAATGATTAATTTGTTTAAATTACATGACATTCTCATCTTCATTTACTGTTGTTAGAGCAAAATCTACTGCAGGTAGCTACATGCAGTAAATTTCCACATCCAAACCGTATTTTCACACATATAATGCTCATGTTACACAGGTTCATACCTACCATGCACCCCTCCACATGTTATACTCATAGGTGAGCTATACAAATATTTTTTACAAGACTTCAAAGTCTATCACTATTTAAAATCAAGGGTTTTTAAGCAATCAATTAGAGCAAAATGAGCCATCATTAATATTTTTTATTGCAATGTTGCCGTATCATAACAGTGAGGATCCACGGCAGAGGGAAACTTTGTTTACTCTTCCAAATGGAAGTAGAATTTGAAACATGATTGTGATTATCCAGGTTGCTGAATAGAGATTCCATAATTGACAATTACACATTTGATGCAGGCCCATTATGGCATTATTATGGTCAAAGGTGGAGGAAAACCTTTCCAATTCAAAGCAGTCTCTCCCTCCCCCACCAGCTGACACACTTAAAGTGAAAAAGGATCGTGATTAATCAGGTTGCTGAATTGAGATTGCATAGTTGACAGCTAAATAATATAACTGACATAGGCTTATTACGGCATTATGACGGTTGACAGTGGCGGGAAACCCTTCCAAAGCAATCTTTCCCACTATTTCCTTCTCTCCATCTCTCTCAGCAAATACTTTTTACATGATTTCCTTAGACCTGTGCACCAACGCTCTGAGGGTCAGAGGCGGCGTTTGACCGCTCTATCACCAGCGGCAGCGCGCCGAGCCAATTTTATCGACGGCGGCAGCGTGGACTTCATTGACGGCGGCGGCGGCGTACAAACGGTTAATACAGTACAACAGGGGTTCCCAAACTTTTCATGCCACGCAGGGCGTGATTTGTAGGGGAGAAGAGGGATTCCCCCCACTGCCCAACTGCATCCCCCTACTGCTAAATCCCCCCACCACTACATCCTCCACTGCTACACTTCCCCAACAACTACATTCCCCCCAAGCTCGACATATTCCGCCCCCCCCCACCTGCTCCAGGTCACAAATCGCACCCTGGTGCCACGGAACCCTTTGAATTCTTGAGCATTGTCAGCGGAACCCCACTCGTAACATTGATTGGATAATACGAGAAAATACATGACTGTTTCGCAAAACAATAATGTGTACACAACAGATACATAGGCCTAAAATTAATTTTGCTGGAAAATGTTTTGATGCAAGTGCAATAGGCCTAAACATAGTCACTAATCCAAATTTTGAAACACATACAGTTTACAGTTTGGGGGTAATAATATAATATTAAGTACCAACTATACTTATATCACCAGTTAGGAGTGTGACTTTTAGGTGTTGCCAAAAAATACAGCAAAAACGAAATTTTATTTCTACACTATCTTTATAAAATTATATTTCATCATTATTAGTTGAAGACAGATTGAATCAATAATGATTTTTTAGTTTTTGTATCCTTGTCGTGGAACCCTTCTATCCGTGTCACGGAACCCTGGGGTTCCGCGGAACACACTTTGGGAAACCCTGCAGTACAATACGTGTGACTACAAAGGATACCATATGACATCGTCGTTTTTGTTCAATTCTCATTGTCTTTTGTCACCTGGTTCATTTGAAAACAATGTTACGAACTTATAATACACATTAAAAAATTATACAATTTAAGAAGTGTATAAAAATAAAAATGGCAAATTTCTTATCAGATAATATTGCTTCATTATATATCTGAAATTGACCATAAATGAAAACTTTAAAAAGTTTATGTGCCAACTTAGAAAACAAAGCAACGCCGACATCAGACTAGGAAGATTTAAACTAAGCTAAGATGATTTAAACAACAAACGCTCTCAGTTACGATGCATAGGTTCACTGCTCATGTAATTAATTGTGCACAGTTAATTTTAGCATCATTTTAGCATCTTTTTTGGTCTCCGCGTAATTTTCATCGAAAACGCTTTTCTTTAGCCATTTTGCAGAATTTAAACGATACAGGGCGTCATTCGATAGACGAATGAAGCGATAAATAAATTGATTGATTGATTGAAATAAGTAACGTGTGTTTTGAGTTAGCTAGTGTTGCCTATATGGTGAAGACATTTATCCACTTATTACAACAGTGGTATACTCTGGTTACATGAGAGAAATAATTTCACCATAGGGACGCCGGTATCCTCTCGGTGGCGGCGTGCCGATCCTGTATCACAGGCGGCGGCATCATGCAAAACGTCGGCGGCGTGCAGGTCTAGATTTCCTATGCTCTGTGCATTGTATGCATGGGCATGTTATACAAGTGGGCACGTTATATGCATAAAAATACGGTAACCATCGAAGAAACTAATTTCATGCCTAAAAGTGAAGTTATATGTCTGAGAGCTAAGAAAAATATAAAAAGATTTTAATTGCAGCAGTAAGTCATTTAACCCGTTATAGGGGTTCGACGTCTTAAAACGTCGCCCGGAAATCATATGCGAACGGGGTCCGACGTTTTAAAACGTCGCGCAACTGTTTTGCTCTTCCACCACGGTGTTCGCCGTTTAAAAACGTTTTCTTGATTTGATTTGATTTTTTTTTTGCACGGATGGATGGTAAAGTACAATAAAATGCTAAACAATGATGCAAACCACATCTTTGTAGCTTCTATATAGCCTGCAGATTTCAAGATTCTCGCAAAAAATTTCACTTCTCCGAGCAATGGGTTCCTGGTGTAGAAACACCATAACTCCCCCAAATTGGGTCCCATCTTCAAAATTTTTGAACTAATCTACATAATCATGGAAAGGCTAAGAACCACTGCACTAAAGCATGCCAAGAGCATTGATGCAGGTTTATTGAGAAATTTTCTAATAACATATAAATATAAATATGGTAGTGAGCTACTTTACAGATGCTATTTGTATGATTTGTGAAAGAAAGCTTAAAATCAAAAATGACTCCTAGATCTCATGCAGAAGTGCGTACAGGAATAGTCGAGTCCCCAAACTTAACAGAGTTGATGAAGTCAAATCTCTTGAGCTGGGGCTTTGTGCCTAAAGGTAAAAATTGAGTTTTAGCTGGGTTTAAAAGCAATTGAGATTTGAATCCACTGAGGTGTATACTGTAGAGCTATGCAATGTTCACCCGTCAACCTCAGCTTCCTGGAATTAGAATAGCACACATTTTGGGAGACTGCTGAGAGATAGTTTAGTGTAAACTTCATAGTCTCTCTTGACCGTACGACATCGTTAACAGGCCATCATCAGTATGTGGGTCACTAGCCAGTCAACACCACAGTGTGGTCACATGGTGTCACTGAACACTCCACCAGCCCCATTGGACATCACACCCCAGAATCCCTCCTATTCCTTATTCCTAGCTTGTCGTGCACAGGACTGGGAAACAGCAGTGTTAAGATCCAGTGCTGTTGTGGTCTAATGAGTGGATCCAAACATTACAGGACAGGTGCAATTGTTTGTTTTTTATAGCATTATTCAAGAATGCCCAGGCTATTTGGCATGGATTTCAAACACTGAGGTTGTCCAGTCAGCAGTGATTACAAATTAATGAACTGGACTGCTATGTGTTTGTTTGTAAAACAGACAACCAGTTAAAATTACTGGTAGTATTAAGGATAGATTTGATATGATCAAGATTGGAAGTTGGGGTAATGACTATAGCAATAGAGTTTGAATCCTCCAAAGTTTTTGCACATTGGATCTGTTATGTGTTATTTGCCAAATGCAATGGTAATTGGCAATTCTTTTTAATATTTAGAGCTGTGTTACTTATTTAAAGAAAATTATTAAAAGCAACCAGTGAAGTGTGGATACTGAACACAAATGAGGCTGTCACATGGGTTTTTTAGTATCAAAAAGCAAAAAACTATAAGTCAAATGCATGAATTTGAGATTAGCAGCAGTGATTTTGCCTTATGTGGGCATGTGTTCAACAGGCAGTAATTCTTGAATTTTCTATAAAAAACAAACAACCACCTGTTGAAGAAGGAATTAATTTTACAAGACGATTACCAACTTTTTTAACTAATTTTTGGGAAAGCGTTTGTTTGAACTGTGAACATGTACTTTTTAAACTTACTATATTTCAGGCTATATAGAAGACCACAAGGATGTGGTTTGCATCATTGTTTTGCATTTTTATTGTACTTACCATCCATCCGTGCCAAAAAGAAATTTCGGGGTTACACCCACCCTACAGACTCAAAATATGTCTCCCTTCCAAAAATACTATTCAAAGGTCAAGGAAAAAAATTTTGACGTGGTGAACATTAGGTTCAGCGGCAAAGTTATACAGGTGGGTGTCTTTGGAACAGATTAGTTCAAAAATTTTGAAGATGGGACCCAATTCAATTTTTGGTGTTTTCTACAAAGCCCCATTGCTCGGAGAAGTGAAATTTCATCAGAATCTTGAAATCTGAAACACCTTACCTTGCAGGCTATATAGAAGCTACAAAGACGTGGTTTGCATCATTGTTTGCATTTTTATTTCTTACTTACCATCCATCCATACAAAAAGAAATTTCTGGGGTTGGGTCCAGCCTACAGACCAAAATATGTGATTTAAAAAATACGAAAAAAGGTCAATAAAAAAATTTCTTCATCAATGCTCTTGGAATGCTTTAGTGCAGTGGTTCTTAGCCTTTCCA
Organism: Metaphire vulgaris; assembly: GCA_018105865.1. Classification (NCBI taxonomy): domain Eukaryota; kingdom Metazoa; phylum Annelida; class Clitellata; order Crassiclitellata; family Megascolecidae; genus Metaphire; species Metaphire vulgaris. Next base: position 3,712,660 of record CM030860.1, on the reverse strand, counting down.
TGATTATGTAGTATGTACCCCTGAAACTAGTATAAGAGAGTTTAACGCCCCTATCCCTACCCACAAATCTTATCCCAGGACAAAAATTTAAGCTCCTCGGTGTATTGGAAGAAATTAAAAATAGCAGCAGACATCTGTCGCAGATTGTGCACATGCTAGAAAGTGGGATTTTTCTTTAGAATTACTAATTTAGTACAAAAATTTCTACAGTATTCATACTGTGTACAGAGTACCCGGTAAATTGTAGTAAGTCTTTAAAACAGACTTTATTTCTGGATAATTCTGCATACCCCACAATGTTCTTCAAGTACCCCTAAGGGGTACGTGTATGTAACCCTGGATAAGAACCACTGTCTTAGTGTCTAGTCGTCTTGATTACTGCAACTCCCTTCTTTTTTGCAACTCTAAATCCAACCTGGCTAAACTCCGAGTTCAAAATTCACTGGCTTGGGTAGCTTCAAAAAACCCAAAACGTGAGTACATAACCTCAATTTGTAAGGGTCTCCACTGGCTCCCAATTAAAGAATGGATAGACTTTAAAATTTGCCCCTGGTATACAAAACACTTTAAAAACCTAGTTACCTCCTTTTAAAGCTTCCTGTACAGACATACAAATAATCGACCAGATCCTCATTTGCAATAGTTCTCTCCCTCTCTCATACTCAGACAGTTCTAGGTTCCCATGCTTTCTCAGTGGCCACCCCCAAACTCTGGAACTCATAGCCTCAGCATGTCTGCAGTGCAAATTTATTACAGATGTTTAGAACAAGATTAAAAACCCATCTTTTTTATTTGGCTTATCCACCATAGACTGTCACCCGTTTTTCCGGCCAAATACCCTGGATTTCACCTGGATCATAAATGACTTTGATTTGGTGTGCCATTAGTTGATGCTCCTGTGCATTATGAAGTGGTGGTATAGAAGTTTAAGATTAGATTTAGATTAGTGAAACGGTCTAAAACAACACGATGTCCTTCTTAACAGTCGCTAGACTGGAGTGTTTGGCTCATCCTGTCGGATAGTGTATGAAGTCCACCTCACCCACCACCTTGTGATGAGAGACACAAGTAGCCGTGATGGGGTGCTCAACCACTGGTTGAGTGTAACATTGCAATGAAATGAATGGGTGAGGATCGGCACCCAAACTGTGGGTTAAACAGTGTGAGGAAGGCAACTGGAAACCACCCCACCACACAAACCAGGAGAGCAATGGTCGCCGTGTGGAAACACAGACCACAGAAACTGAATGAGAACAAAGCATGCTGGCTCGGTCGTCGCCCGGATCAACGAACTTCATCCAAATGACAGGGATGTTAGTCCTTGGCCTTGGTCCTGGCCTTAAGGACTCCTTAAAGACCAGTTTCAAGTCCTTGGTCCTGGCCTTGAGGGTTGAGTCCTTGGTCCTGGGTCTGGCCTTGAGGGTTGAGTCCTTGAATTGTCCTTGAAATCAGTCAAGGCCATATAAAATCTAGGTTAAAGTGTATTTGTTTAGTGAATGAATTCTAGGTTATTTTTAGTCTGTGTGACTCCACAGCGACAAATGGGAGAATATCTACAGGCTATCAATTTGCCATCACCAGGCTCACAAATTATGAGTGAAACAGCTTCCTGTTTTCAATAGTTTGTCCACTTGCAACCACTCTTTCAGAGAATTCTGTGCACACCTGCAAAATCTGCTCCAGTGGAGCACATATTCTCTCAAAACAAAATCATAATGTGCCCGCATAGGGCAAGAATGTCAGATTCATTGGTGTTTTTAAAATGCAGCTCTAAGTTTAATAACTGACTAAGCTTAACTATGCAAAAGAACAACGTTTGGTCTGTTCCATTCTTCAAATGTCAACTGTACTGTGTAACATGCATTAGTAAACTGGCTTATCATCTTGGTATTTAAATAACGGCTTAATTAGTATGACAGGACATGTTGTTTCAAGGACTTGCTAATTTTTTTTAGTAAAGTCCTTGATCCTGGTCCTGGCCTTGACGTTGAGTCCTTGGCCCTGGTCTTGAGAGTTGAGTCCTTGGTCCTGGTACTGGCCTTGAGAGTTGAGTCCTTGGTCCTGGTCCTGGCCTTGAGAGTTGAGTCCTTGGTCCTGGCCTTGAGGGCCGAGTCCTTGTTAACATCCCTGCCAAATGATCAGGGCAGCAAGAGAGACAGAAGTGGAAGGAACTCATTCAGACCCATCTTCCAACCCAATCGGGAACGACGAAAGGAAAGAAAGAAGACTAAACTAGCGCTAACGTACGTCGTCGAGTAACAGCGGTTTGTCGAGAATATCGATTGCATATTGAATGTTGGCGAGTTCTTCGAAATCGAGCAAAGCAACGACACTCGAATCCAAAAACAATCCAAGAAACAACTGAAGAACAGCGAAACAAAACGAAACGTTCATTGCGAATACAACAAGCGCTTTTCCATTATAACAGAATCAGATCGACGGACCCCGGAAACAGCGTCAGCGGCTCAGCGCAAAACACAGGCCTGACACAGGGCAACAGCGGATCTGCTTCTGAGAACTGCGCTCGTGAAACCAACAACGCCATCTGCAGCCACAAATGGCCACACAGAGATCAGAAATCATTCAGAATCCGACATAACTTGCACTACTGTATAAGTATGTAAAATTTTCGTGGATTTATATAGTGTTTGCGTAGCAGAACAACAGTAGCTGCTTATTCTTGGGCGCTCAGCCTTTCTTAAAATAGCTACGGGAAAGGTGAAAGATCGGCCAGGCAATAGTCAATATCCGACTTACTTTAGCGAGTAAGACTGAGTCGACCTTGGTCTCCTGCGGGAATCGAACCCGCGGCATTCTGCTCCATCGCCCAGTGTTACCACTCTGCTAACGTCCCACCCCTGTGCTGTGGACATGTTCGAAAAACCTAACGAATTGAATGTGAGGTTGCAGGCCCGTACGAAGTGGGGGTGCAGAGGGTGCAGCTGCACCCCCTGGAAAAAGTAGAGGATGCAGCGCACCCCCTGGAAGATGAGGCTGGGGGTCCACATCTGCGCCCCTTGAAATTTTCTACTCAAAAATATATAGGAATGACCTAGTTGGCTTGTCCACCGGCAAAAATTGACAACCAAACACCGATCGCCTCGGAAAATCTGCACCCAGCCCTCTGTTAAAAATTCGTTCCGACGCGTGCCTGTGAGGTTGCAAAGAAAAGGAATTTCTGTATGTGAATTGTACATTAATGTAAGGTCTTTTCAAATTAGGCTTATCTCTTTCTCAAGGCATTTTAAAGAAAAATAACTTGACACTTTAAATTTACTTACCTGAAAACATAAGCTGTTACTCAGGCAATGACAGCAGATCGATCGAATAATATAATATAATATAACAAGGTTTAAAGTGGTTCAGTAGGGACTGCCCTGTGTGAGAACCACTGTTCCCGTCCAATCTAGTCTCCTAAAGTACTGAGGTTTATTTTGAAATCACTAACAGTCGTAGCCATTACTATCCTTTCGGCCAGTTCATTCCATCTGTTCACCACTCTTGCACGCAAAAAAGTGCTCTAATTGTGTCTCCCAACCCGTTTCTTGGACAGTTTCATGTTGTGAAACATACAGCAAGCAAATCTCTGCTTTGAAAGAAGGATTTGTAAGTAGGTTTACTATTTTAGAATTCTTGAATAGAAAATCTTGTCCATTTGCTGCAAATTTAGAAACGACTGCAAAAGAATTCCAACTGGAGTTAATATAGATCTCCAAAGTGACAACACTCGATCTGAAGGAATATATTTGAACTTCAAAACTAACAGAATTTTATTCATCTTTTGACATCATCAAGTTTAGAACATTAAGAAATTTTGCCACTAATTAAGTCTTTCTCTTTGGTGCAATTACATACATCTGCAACCATTTCAGCTGTAAACATTAACAAATAAAAAATAGGGTTATGTTAACATTTAAATAGATGTTAATCTGCAGTTGTTCTTGCGCATATCAACAAGTATAATTCGTAAAACCTGACCACAAAAAAACTTGCCGTAAATTTTTCTCAACTGCAAAATCTCATAGATGTATAGTAAATAAATGTTGAGAACCTAGTACAAATTTTGTCTTCTTTAAAATTGCAGACCGTTTTGTACAACTGTTTGACTTTAACATCACTACTAGAAGTGCATGACATAGCCTACTATGTTGTCATCGTGATGCGGCCCACTTGACTTAATTACGGCCGGGACTCATATACGGCCAGTCGTGAAAAAAGACTACCCACCCTGCAGTAGGCCTAGACGGACTTTGGTGCTCGCTGGAATGCTGTGCGCCGTACGTTCGTCCTTTGTTCATTCTTATTTCAGCTTAGGGGCCATCCATAAATGACGTAACGCGATTTTGGCCGTATTTTGACCCTCCTCCCCTACGTAACGCGTCGTAACAAAAAGTCATACCCCCTAAAATATGACGTAACAACGCGTCGACCCCTTCTTCTCGCCTTTCGGACAACCTTGACAAGCAAAAAAGGTCATTCTCTGTAATGACCGACTTCAGGAGTCTGCCAGCCGTTAGGGCAGACCAGCTGTCGAGTGGCCGACCGCCACCACTTGAGGGCGCTACCCAGAGGCGTCATTTGGGAGGGCTGGGGGGCCGTGCCCCCCCAGGAAATGAAAATATTAATTTACAATGTATTAATATGCAACAAAAAACAAAAACAGGGACGTCATTTGCGTTTGGGGAGAGCAAAAAAAGGTCGTCAACTTTTTGGGAAATTCGTCAAGTCGAAAAATTGAAAATTTAAAAAATCTAAAATTTAAAAAAAGTGAAATTTTTTTAAAATTTCTCGCCTCCCCCAACAAAAGTGTGAAATGACGCTACTGGCGCTACCGCCCGTAGCTGTAACAGCTGCATGGGCAAGCAGCTGCAGCCAGCAGCAGTAGGCTAGTAGTAGAATAGCTGACAGTAGTAGTACAACGATAGCCGCTGAAGACACAGGACATGACATTGCAGTTCTGTCTGATGCTGACATTATATTCTGTTTCATTAAAGTACGTATTAAAACTCAACGACTACATATTAACGTACTAGCGACCGTCCGCTAGTACATTCTCCTCTTTTCCCTTGTGATTTTCCATGTTTTTCTTTAAAAATCAGCCGACAAGCAAAAAAGATCGCCACCTAAATAAATTTTTCATTGCGTTACGCAGGGATGTAGTCCTCGAGACGGCGGTCTTGGTCTCGAGACCGCTCGAGACCGATTTTTTGTGGTCTTGGTCTTGTCTTGGTCTCGACAGCTATAAGGTCTTGGTCATGGTGGTCTTGGTCTTGATGAATTGGTCTCGGAAATTTTTCGAGACCACTATATATATTATTATAAGAGATATCGCGGTACGTAACAACTGGGCGACGAACAACTCGCGTCGACGGATACGATCGAGTATAGGTTGGAGGGGAGGGATGGGCGTTGTAGGGGGAGTGAGATCTGTGAGGGATAGGTGTGTGAGAAGGGAAGATGAGGACTAAGGGGAGGGGAGGAGGATGGGTGGGTACCGTGGGTAAGAAGAGTGGATATGTAGTTAAGTTGTATTAGGCTATATAGAATAATAAGTCTATCAATAAAACGATACAGCGAAGCAGTTGTCAATCATCATGGATCAGAAACATATTAGCAAACATTGCGCTGCCGTGGCTCGACTATGAACCCAACATTTGCCACCCCTCTCCTTAGAAAGCAACTAAAGAGTTTACCGATTAATATCTGTAGGCCTATGCACATTTTCTCGCTTGACTGCCCGAAACATACTCCGGTTACATTTGCCACCCCTCCCCCCACTCTCCCCTTTATAAAGTGGGCAACGACCGTTGACCTGCAGTAGCCAACTTCAAAGATCTGCTGAGATCTGCCAATCCCCTCCCCGCTCCAGCGCCTTGCAGGAGCTCTCCTTTGAACTCAACTTCAAACATTTCCCAGCCTCCTAAACTTTATAGACTTGGATCTGACGTAAGGTTTTTGTCTGGCTGGATTCGGATCATTTCGGTTCGGCAGCGGTCAAAGCCAATGCTAAGGATTTTATTATGGATTACATATAGTCCATGAAGCAGAAAATCTGCCCACTCCAACAACTCCGGAGAATCCTGCCTAGACTGGTGATACATATAGGGTGTCCAGATGACTATTTGCTAAAAGAGAACATTCAATGTCATTCATAGTAAAAAATAGAGAACATTCTGAACAAAAAGAGAACAAGCAAATTTTCTAAAATTAATATTAATTTAATAAAATTAATTACTTAAATTCAGTCATTCATTTCCTCTTCGCCGTCTTCTTCATCATCACTTATGTATTTATCTGATGATTGGACACTTCAAGAAATCCGCATTGTCAATAATACTCTTATAAAACCCCTTACAATTCATGATTGATATAATTATATTTTGTAATTTGGTTTTTTCTTTTAATTTCTTTATTGTTACCAAATTACAGTGAGAATAATTAAAAATTAACTTCTACTTAACTTTATTTGACTAAAAACAAAAAAGAGAACAAAAGAGAACTTCAGTAAAAAAAGAAAGAGTAAAAAAGATCCGACCTAAAAAAGAACATGTTCTCTTTAAAAGAGATGTTCTGGAAGCCCTAGTGATACAGAAGAGTTGAACACGCCATCTGCAAGCATGTGTACAGTAATTGAGTGAGTAAATTGTTTGCATTATGTCATTAGGTGGTCTTGGTCTTGATGGTAGTGGTCTTGGTCTTGATGATTAGTGGTCTTGGTCTTGTCTTGGTCTCGGAACTGCTGGTCTTGACTACATCCCTTCTTGCGCTATTGCAAAATAAGATTAATATTAAAAAGTACTACAGTCCAAGGTTTCACAAACTTTCTGGAACTGCGACTCACTTCAGAGGCTTTGTAACAATCCACGACCCTGCAAACTAATAGTCAACTAAAATTGGATAAAACACTATAATCATTTTAATCAGTGTTTATTCTAGGTCTTCTCTGGGAGAGAATTCCCCCCCCCAAGTTTTAAAATCCCCTCTAAAAATTTTTTTATATGTTTATGTTGGCTGGGAGATGGAAATTCCCCCAAAAGTGTGAAGATCAGACCTTGTCCCCCAAACATTTCAAAATCCCCCAAATGTCAAAGTGGCTAGAATAAACACTGATTTTAATATAAGCATTGTGTGGATGATTGCAAGCACATAAATTTCTTAAAACCCAATCCTACTTGCAACTTTCAAGGCTTGTGACATATGGTATTGTTAGAAAATGACACTTTTGAATCTAATTTTGCTCTACCCCGCAACCCACTAGACTGGTCCCTGTGACCCACTTTTGGGTCGCAACCAGGGATATTTTTGCACCTGCCTAACACCCCCCAATTTAAGGTCGACACCCACCAAATTTGGTAATGTGACAATGGTATGTATACAAAATGCTTACTAATTAGCCCTGAACACCCCCAAATGGAGAAGTACACCTCCCAACTTTTATTCTCGGATGACTTTTTTTGCTTGACTTTTTTAAGACTTGATAAGGTTTTTTGCTTGTCAGCCTTTTTCGGTAGAGACTTCCAAATCCCCACACCCCCAGATTTTCCCGACACCCCCAAATTCACAATCCTACAATCCTAGTAAATAACCACACCCCCAGATTTTCCCGACACCCCCACCCAAATTCAAAATCCTATAAATAACCCTGGTTGCAACCCACAGTTTGGGAAACACTGCTTTAGTGCCATTACTTTTGTCTTAGAAATATTGATAATAAATCAGATTATACAGTATTTTCTGCCTATTGTGCCAACCCTAGACAGAAGATCTTGTAATTCTGCAGTCCAACCTCTGAAGAGTATGATGTCATAGTCATATCAAACAACGGATTATATAGTGTATATATATAATATATATATAATATATCGGTATATATGTTTCTTATACTTCTTCAGACTTGGAGTCGAGGCTACAACTGTCGAGGCCAAGGCGAGGCCAAGGCCAGGAGGTCCGAGGCCAAGGCCAATGCCAGGAGGTCCGAGGCCAAGGCCAGGAGGTCCGAGGCCAAGGCCAAGGCCAGCAGGTCCGAGGCCAAGGCCAAGGCCAGCAGGTCCGAAGTCAAGGCCAAGGCCAGCAGATATTTGGCGTTTTTGGCCAAATTTTTAGGTACATTTTCCCAAATTTTTGACACATTTTTTGCACATTTTACATTTATTTATTTATTTGTTACATTATTTCTTCATTTCCTTGGAGCTACGCCCCTGCCCCCAAATGACGCCCCGTTAAACACGAAGTCATGAAATAATGCAGAAGTGTTAAACTCTACAGTTTAATCTACAGTTGGTTGCGTAGTTGGCAACTTGGAGGTTTAAGTTGAGGAGGGCCTACGAATATGAGAGTGCCCAGGGCCTACGAAGACCTTTAAACGGCCCTGCAGTAGCCACCTCAGTGGAAGGGATGTACAGGGACAGTGGGGTAAAATCCCCCCTTTCCCTGCAAATCGCGCGCTGATCAGGGCCAACACTCGATTTGGGCAGATTAAACGTCAAAATATTGAAATTTTGGGGCCAAACAAGTGCTGGGCCCCTACCCGAATTATTGGGTGCCCTGGCTCCTTATGGATTGGCGTCCATGGCAGTAAGGTCCAGTACCTACTACCAACCATGTTTTAAAAATAAAATTAAAATACCTTTTGATGTTTTGTAGCTGTTTGCCAGTCTTGTGTTTTATATCCAGATGTTTCTTGAACCCACTTGAAGTTCCTCGAGTTTCACTTATTATTTCGCGACAATGCTTGCATTTCGCGGACCACTTTCTTTCATTTATTATTTTGAAATCGGTGAAAGCAAACTTCAAAATGCTAGGCTCATTTGTGGCCATATTCTTTGCTTGCGTATTTTTACTTACAAACTTAAATAGCAATAGGTAGGCCTACAGCAGAGATTGCTGTCACTACGGCACCGTTTCTTTTCCAAGTGCAATCAGTCTACAACCTCCTTAGCATAAGCAGATGCAGCCTCGCAGGTGTCTCTGCTATACTTTAGAGACAACAAACCCCGGCCCCCTGTGAAGCCGCCGCTGTCTAGAACTGCTCTAAAATAGACGCCATATATCCATTTAGGTTCAAGCCTTTTAATTAATACTTTTATTAGCAATAAACCCAATTATCTGGTCCAAATGCCTACTTCAATCCCTGAGGCAATGTTCGCTTCAAACAATGTCAGCCTTGTCAATGCAAGCAACATAATTACAAGCTACTATAGAGCTAGCAGGAATTCTCGATCAGGGTCTACCGTTTGGATTGAACAGAGGACGTTTTGTTCAGATATTATTCGTCACTTCCAACATTTTGAATGCGCGATTTTCTTGTTTAATTCCATGGTGTGAGGGCTTGGCCTCGAGTACACAAGGCCGAGGACTTGTATCCCGAGGCCAAGGACTTGTACCCGAGGCCAAGGCCAAGGCCAGCAGGTCCGAGGCCAAGGCCGAGGACTTGTATCCCGAGGCCAAGGTCAAGGCCAAGGCCAGCGTCACTTGGCCTCGAGGCCAAGGCCACGGCCTCGAGGACTCCAAGTCTGTACTTCTCTAAGGCAAGCCCACTTGGCTTGGCTTGCCACCTTTGTGATGAGTGAGGCGTATCTCCAATTGTTTTTTCAGGAATGAGAGACTTGCAAAGGTGCATAGATCGCTATATGACTATGGTAGATGCTTTTAACTTATAATCAATATCCTCTTTACTCTTTAGCTAAAGCCCTTGAAAGTACTGTAACGTTTACATTTGAATGCGAATGGATTACAAGGCTAACAGTCACACTCAGGGCGCCCATCCCCTGGCTGCTGGAAGCAGGTTCCCCCTTCTCTGTCCTCCTTTCCTCTCCTGCCCCTAAACGAGGTCCGGCAGGGATTTATCTACACCACATTATTATTATTATTATTATTTATATTATTATCATTATCATTATTATTATTATTACTATTATTATTATTATTATTATTATTATTATTATACGAAAAAGTAGCCGTATAAGACTCGACACTGAACATTGACAATCCCCATCCCCTCAAATTCATGGGAAAAAGTCTGGGGTCCGGGGTATAACCCCGGAAAATTTTTGAAATCAATAGGTGCTCGTAGGTGAGTTTCAGTGCATTTTGGACATTAAATCGCATACTTTGGTGCACCAGGATAGGTCTCATACCAGTAACTTCTAATTCTTAATTTTTGGAAAATTCCAACATCCACAAAGCACTATTAAATGTAAGTTGAAACTATGGAGAGATATCGCAGTAATTGTGCTGTCAAACTATTTAAAATTACCTGCAAATTATCCATTGGCAATATGACCACATCCAAATGCAAATAAAATAAATGCTACTTTTAGTATTTATTTTAAAAATTAGATGTCTCCAACAGCCACACCTACATTATTTTACATAGATGATAGAGGCATTAAAGCTGCAACAACTGCAAATTGGGTAACTAGACTTAAGGCAACTGACTGAAACAAGCAAATTATAATTATTATTAACAGTATTTAATTGCACCGTTTCACAGTTTTAAATGGATTGTAATTTGTTGATGGAGGTCTTTAATTTGGAAGGTTGCAGTAGTGGATGGAGTTGCAGTAGTCTAATTTGGAATGTAAACTTCATGTGAGTCTATTAGTTTGTTATAAACGATTTATATTTCAGGAAATTTGCACTCTTTTTATCATTAGAATGACTCGTAAAAGTTACAATAATAATAATAATAATAACATTTTATGAATGCCTGATAATAATGAACTTGAGCTTGAAAGTACCGGTAATCTTATATGAAGTTACAAAATTGCACTGCAATAAAGCCAGTAATTGCGCAGTCATTGAGGGGCTTATTGAATTAATATACTATAACGTGATACCAAAACTCAGGGGAATTTCAGGTTTTTCAGGAAGCATTTGCTTCCTTTCCCCTTGTGTGGGCGCCCCTGGTCACACTTAAATCAGTGTTTATTCTAGCCACCTTGACATTGGGAGAATTTTAAATGTTTGGGGGGGGGGGGGACAAGGCCTGAGTCTCCAAAAATCTTGACAAGCAAATAAAAAAAGGTCATTGTCCTTTTCAAACATAGTCCTTTTCAAATGTTCCTTTTAAAATGTGGTGACAAGCAAAGAAAAAGGTCATCCTTCCAACCTTCCTAATATAATTTACCCTTCTAGTCCCTACATTTTTCCCCTCTCCAAAAAATAGAAAAACCCCCATTGGCACACTTTTGTGGGAGAAATTTCCATCCCCATGCAACATATCCAAAAAAATTCTTGGGGGGGGGGGATTTTTAAACTTGGGGGAGGGAATTACCCCAGAGAAGGCCTAGAAAAAACACTGCACTTAAATAACAAGTACTGATCCATCCAAGGGCCAAACTGTTCTAATGATTGAGGCTTTAAAAATCCCTGGTTCGGCAATAAACTCATCATTATAGCAAATGGTTTGTGTGAACTGATACATATTTTAAATGGTTCACCTGAACCAGCTCCATCTCACTCCAAATGGAATCACACCTACGAGGCAAGATGCCAGATGTGGGATAAAGATAATAATGGATGGAACCATAGGGTATTATAATAATGTGATTTTAAGTGGTTTAGGAGGCTAAGTAAGCCTGTGTGAAAACCACTGATGTAACCATCTGCATTCAATAACCTAGTTTATCTAGATAGCCTTTGAATCCGTTCACTGTTTCAACTGTCACTCCCACCTCGTCCAAACTGTTCCATTTGTCCACAACCCTTGCACTAAAAAAGTTTTTCTTTCTTGGACCAACCCTCTGCTTAAACATTTTGCACTTGTGGCCTCTTGTGCTGCTATAGTGTGCCAATGTAAAGAATCGATCATATGACACATCTACTTTCCCAGTCATTATTTTGTATGTTTCTATCAAATCCCCTCTTTCTCTTCTCCTTTCTAATGTTGTCAGTCCACAATATTGAAGTCTTTTTTCGTAGCTTAAATTATGGCACCCATTGACCATCTTCGTTGCTCGTCTTTGCACTTTTTCTAAAAGTTCTATATCTTTTTTCAAGAATGGATTCCAAGCCTGAACACAGTATTCCAGATGAGGCCTTACTAATGACTTATAAAGTTTAATGATTATCTCTTTGTCACGACTCACAATTGTTCTTTTCACCATTCCCAACATTTGGTTTCCCTTTTTGCTGCCTCCATGCATTGGTGAGATGGATTCATACTTCTATGGGTGATTATCCCCAAGTCTCTTTCTTTTTCTGTTGTGGTTAGAACCTTCCCCTAAAGAATATTCATTACCATTATTAGACTTCCCAACATGCATTACAGAACATTTATCAATATTGAAAAGCATCTGCCAGTCCACAGACCACTGAAACAATTTCCTTAGATCTTCTTGTAAAATTTTTGCATCATCCTCCCAGTCTATATTTCTGCATAACTTTGTATCATCGGCAAACTTTGAAATTTTGGACAGTAATCCTTCATCGATATCATTTATATATATTAGAAAAAGCAATGGCCCAAGCACTGAGCCCTGAGGCACTCCACTGATAACTCTTGCCCATTGCGAATGGCTCCCTCCCCTAATGCCAACCTTCTGTCAAAGGCTTCCCTTCAACCAATTTTCAATCCATCTGAGAATATTACTTAGCCCTTATTCCACAGGACTTCAGTTTGGCAGCCAGCCAATTTTATATGGGGAACTTTATCAAAAGCTTTGGCTTTAAAATCTAAATATATTATGTCTACTGCCTTGCCCTTGTCTAGCTTATCAAAAACCTCCTCCAGAAAGTCCAACAGGTTGGTCAGGCATTTACGCCTTTGTAAATCCATGCTGACTATCTTTAACAATTTTATGCCTAGTCAAATGTTCCAAAATGCTTTCTTTCAGTATTTTTTCCATAACTTTACCGATTACAGATGTTAGGCTCACTGGTCTGTAATTGCTTGGTTCACTTCGTTTTCCCTTCTTGAACAGTGGGCTGACTAATGCGTCTCTCCAGTCTTGCGGTACTACTCCAGTTCTGAGTGATTCATTGATTATCAAAGCAATTGCATGTCCTATTTCATTTCGAACCTCGTAAAGAAACTTTGGATGTAAGCCATCTAATCCTGGGCTCTTGTCTGTCTTTAAATTGGTCAAAACCTTGATAACACATTCTTTTGTACACACTATATCTGTTAGCATTTCTTCTTCATTTCCATCAAACACAATTTTGGCTTCTGGCATAGTATTTGTATTTTCCTCTGTAAATACTGAACAAAAATAGTTATTTAGAATCTGTGCAATACTACCAAGTGGTTTGAAACATGGATCACTATTATGTGGTTCAGCAACATGCTGCAACAACCAATGTCTAAATTCCAATGGATTCATCTCTAATGAAATGCAAGAACCGATATAAAGCAATTACCGTAAATAAGTTATTAATTGGTGTTAATTAAAAACAATTACTTATTTTCTTCCAAAAGGTGCTACCAATAACCAACTCCCAACGGTTGCAGTATAGACAATAGAGCAAGACCGAAGCTGCAATTTGCAGTATCAGCCGAAGCTGGGGCCGAATATGCAGTCCTACATTCGGCCGAAGCCAACCCTAAGCTGTCTGTAATAGATTCGGCCGAAGCTATTGACATGCAGTCCTGAAAGTTAGCTAAGCAGCTACGAAGAGTCATATTGGAGATGCAAACAAAATACGTGACTGATATGAAATATGAGCAGAAGTTAATTTTCTCACTTGTTAAGTTGTTAACTGAGAGTGACTTTTTACATAGGTTAGGCCTATAGAAAACACACATTAATAATATAAAGTGTAAATGACCTCAGACTCGATTTTAATAAAGAAAATCCAAATAGCATTTGTAAGCTCCATTTCCAACGTCAAGTATCACTTCGAAACGAAGAATGCAACTTAAATGTAATGCAACCGTGAAACATGACAGCTATTAGTTAATCAAATAAGGGGTTCTATTCAGGGGCTTCACAAGCTCCGGGTTCTATTCACCCAAACACAGACGTTGTTATAGATAGGTCTATGCAGTGCCAGTAACAATGCGATAAAGTCTGTAGTCATAACTCCTTTGATAAATAAAGCCGTCATTATCAGTTCGCAAACCCGGCTGTGGCCGTTGCGAGCACCCCACCGATTTCGATCATGTGCAGCTTCCTATGCCCATGCAAATGTTAATCCGAAGTCACGAGATATTTGCATACGACCTTTAAAACTAAACGATTCAAAGCATTGGAATCGGCGATCGAAATTGATCAATTAACACTAGAAGGACCAAGTGCGTCAATTGACATTTTTGATTAATGCCATGATCGGAAAATTCTGAAAAAAATTGACTTTTCCTCTTTCGACCCAAGCTATAAGAAATTGCACATAAACTCTTTCCAGACACTTCGCTAGTGCTTGAACGATGTCTATATACCTCGAAGGCCCAACTGCGTCAATTGACGCAATCGGGTTTCACTATGAAGCTACCTATGTGGAAACACTATATAGTGCAACAGCAATAAATGCAATTACGGTGTTATCATTACTAATAAAAGCACTTATCTTAGTAATATAACTTAGTTATAAATAAACATATAATTTATTTTAAAAAGTCATGTTATAATACTTATCAATTATAGCATTTGATCACAGTCAATTGACAACAAATTTCATACCACGCCTATGCTAATTTACATTTGGCACAAATAGCTGCAAAACACTGTTTGCAAACTGGTCGTTTGCACTGAGTACACTTAGTCGTTTTACGATTAGGCTTACAATTTGCTCCAACTTTGCTCACTCTCCTTCAGCTTGCCACTGACTGAACAACTACCCTTCAGCTAGCTCTGCCACTGACTGAACAACTGGTGCATCTTTTGGAAGCGCTTTAGAAATTAACGAGATTTTACTTACTGCAAATTTCGCTTTCCTTGAGCTGCTGAGACAGTTTGAACAGAAGCAGCTTGCGGTTTTCACAGTTAGATCAAGCATTTTGAACAAGATAGCCAGTGGTCATCCTCTGTAAACTGCTTTGGTGCTCATTTCTCGACACGTAATAGTCAAGCATATCTACGCCACATTTATTTCTGTTGCAATAGAGAATTGTTTCAGGCTTTTTCTTTCCATCTCCTTGTCGTGCTGCCCATTTGTGAAGGGTTGACAAAACCAATACGGATTTGTTTTGTTTTGCCTGGTAGACAGTCAAGTTGAGTGAAGAACTGCTGTAGAAAACTGACTCGTGTAGAGGAAGTTTCACCAGTGTGAGGCTTTCCCTTCTGTTTGCTCTGGTTGTCCCAACCACAGAGGTTCTCTTCAGTAGCTTCTCTGCAAGCTCTCTACTTGTGAAAAAGCTGTCCATAGTCACGTTGTAACCAGGTCCTAGGTATGATTGCATATGTTGCATCAAAACGTGTGTACCAGGACTATCAACCATGGTCTCATCCTTCCCCAGGTACAGTATAATTTACAGGCAGTACTGTCGGATTCACTGCCACTTTTGGTTTCCACTAGACTTTTGCAATGTTGCCAGTACGTGCTTGTACTGCTGTCATCCTGCGCTGAGGATGATTTTCATGCCGAGCCTATGTTGAGGGCTCTTGATCTGTAGCTGTCGGCTGTTGCACGCCTTGTGTTGTACGTTTGGTAACTTTCGTGCATGGTTCAGCGACAGAGACAGCTTCGGCAGTTTTCACAACTGATTTACTTCTAGGCCCCTTCTTATTTTTACATTATAAATAAAAAATAAAAAATAGATTAAGATAATAATAACAATAAAAGCAAAGATAAATGACAATAAAACAGGAATAGGATCATGGTTACACTTGAAAACTAAAACAGACAATGCCGTTTGACATAGGAGACTTTGCTGCCGGCCACTAACAGGTCATAGGCCCTATAACTGTATATGCCTAATAAGGCAATAAATTAAATATTTAATGCAGATGAACGGAATTCATTTGATAATTAAAAGATAACCACAATATCAAACTGTTACTTTACCTAGCATCAATTCCTGAACTATGCATTTAATAAAAATTAAGGAAACGTGCATAACACAGTCTGCAATATAGCTGAAACAACAATAGGCCTATAGAATATTTATTAATTAACAGCCTATAATATTAGTAAAATTCATTTTTAAAGAAATAGATGAAATACTTTGATTTCCAAATATTAATTTCAATACATATCTCATTGATTCAACCAGCTGTAAGCATTTGCGTCAATTGACGCACGTGGGTCTTCTAGGTATAAAAAATTCCGGTCCTTCTAGTGTTAAGGTTATCATAGTCACTTGACTCACTTCCTTCAAACCATCTGCTCCATCACATCCCCCCTTAATCCCCTTATGACCTCCAATTACATTAATGATCCATGTTAACTATCAAAAGCAAATGCTACAATTGCTCTATTGAACATTATTCGTTAGGCTTCTCAGTCACTCAACATTTAAAATTGAATTCGAGAGAGTGTACGTAAACATCATAAGCAAGACTTTATAACAACGAAAACCTTTTACAGTCGTAATTTATATGACGCCAAATGTTCGGCTTATGGCCAATACTCATACTTAGTTAAGGCCGAAGCCGAACATTATGAAAGCGATTAGGCCGAAGCCGAATGTGAGTGATTCCTTAGATTCGGTGCCGAAGCCGAACTTCGGTCTCACTCTAATAGACAATAACATCCACACAATGTTCTATATTTTCTGCTGGCAGAGTTCAACTTGAGAAGTACAATCATCTTAAGATTTCAACAGAATCAGTTCGTAATCAGGAAGACAGCTGTTTCAAAAATAAACTGTAAAGTGAGTTTTGGATGAAACAACATAACAGTATGGATGTAAAATATACGAATGGACTGTGAATTCTGGCTATTTAATCATCGTCATCATCTTCATCACCATTTTGAATTTGTTCTTCCTTTGAATTCCAGACAGGTATGTTGTTTCTTCCATTCACCAATTCATCTACAAAGAGAAAGAGAAAAAATAGTCTTCAGAAAACACTCGTTTTTCACATGAATAAAAGCAATGATGTAAAACACACGCAAGAATTATAACATAACTCAATTAATTAATACATTATTAAATAAAAATGTTAGCCCTAAAAAGTTTTACAGCACATAAATTGCAGATGATACTCAGATTCTTATATCATTTGATAATTCTTTATCAGAATCTTCATTAGAAACTATTTCTCAAGCAATCTCTCATATTCAGTCCTGGATGGATTCAAATGCATTGCTTTTTAATAGAGATGTACCGATTGCACATTTTGCTGATTGTTCCAATCACCGATTGTCAGGCAACCGATTGTTTTGCCGATACCGATTGTCTGTCGAATTCTCCAAATCGGGCGTTTTTAATGATCATGCAGTCAAATATACCATAAAGGTGCAGCGTAGATGCACATCTCTTCGGACTTAGATATACAGGTGCAATTCGAGGCCCACCAAGAGACTCAGTGCATGATGTGTGTTTAATCATTAAAGAATAATGATTTTGCCATTAATACCTATTATGGCAAATTTTAAATTTCTATATTCACATTGTAATTTATAATTTTATGTCTGAAGTTGTGATTATGAAATTATCTATTCATTAAAATGTAAAACCAGAAGTGGTAGTCAGATAGCAGTAACTTAATTTGTACGAACCCCAATGGCCTAAAACTGAAAGTGTCCAATTAACCCCTTAACTGGGGTCAGTTTTATAATGGCACGCGCTGTTTATAAACGTTGCTCAACTTCAGCGTCTGTTCCTCAAATGGGTTCGCCGTTTATAAATGTTGCAATGTAATAATTCAATTTAGTTATTATCCATTCGCTAGATGGTAGCTCTTTTTTAGCTATTGTGCCCTCTATAAGCAAGGAATATAGATTTTATTCGACCGAGGGTCAGATTTTGGCTTTGTGAAGAAGAAGATGGCGGCACAAAAGCGCTCTCGTGTTCTCTCTGACGAAGATAACTACCCTCAAATGGGGTCTGATCTTCAAAATTTGTTATCTGTTCTGTTCCAATGACACCCCCCTACAACTTTGCTGTTCCTGAAGTGGATCACCACTGAAAAATTTTTCCTATTGAGCTTTGAACAAAATTTTTTACGCTGTAGAGTGGACAATACCCCCCCCCCAATTTTTTGGGCATGGAAGGATAGAAAGAACAATAAAAATGCTAAACAACTGTGCAAACCTCATTTTTTAAGCTTCTATATAGCCTGAAATATAGTAAATTTTAAAAGTACATCTTCACAGTTCATATGAATGCTTTCTCCAAAATTAATTACGGTACCAGAATGGTGACGTCTTGTAAAATTTAATTCCCCTGTTAAAGGGTTAATACATTTCCAATAACACTATATTTAGAATATTAAATATTCTTAAATGTTAACTTAAGCATAAGTGAAAGTTAATGTTGGCCTAACTTTGAAAATTTAATTATTAATAGTAACCAGTGATGGGCAACTAACTAAAAAATATTAGTTAAACTATAACTAAATTTCAACTAAAAATAAGTAGTTAAACTTTTAGTTGCTAATAACTTTTAAAATTTTAAACTAAAAAATATAGTTAAACTTTTTGCAACTAATTTTCAACTATTTTTCAAGTATTAATGTGTTTGAAAACAATTCAAAACATAGACGATGCTGGCAGCATCAACACGTCAGTCAATGAACCATTGAATTAATTAATCATTGCATTTCCCACTTACCAACGAGATCAAAGATCGTAAGTAAGTAAAAATACACTGGTCTCTGACCAAGATCAGTGATACATGGTGTTATCGTTGTCATGAAAAAATTACCCAGAAAGGAATAGATAAAAAGGTACTGTAATTTCGGATCACCAACTAAAAATTTTTAGTTAAACTATTTAGTTATTAACTAAATTTTTTTAGTTAAACTATCATTTTAACTAAACTATTTATATTTAATTAAACTATGAAGCTAACTAAAAAAAAGTAGTTAAACTTTTAGTTAGCAACTAATTAGTTAACTAGTTGCCCATCACTGATAGTAACAACAAACTTAACTGTTTCAAATTCAACATATTTTTTCAAATGTATCAAATTAATGTCTTTTATTTAATATGTATCAATGTGTTTAGACTCCTTACAGTATAAAATTCACTCTTTAGTCTTTAGTTGAACTCCAACTATTTGATCTTGAGAAACATCGGCGCAGGCAGTTAGCTTTTGAGACAACTAACACGCTATACTGGGCAAATCACATGTCTGAATAATGTTCACGAAGTCAGGTCAGATCATCACCTCCGACTGATAACACTGGTTTACATCAAATTTATTTTCTAAGTTTTCTCAACCGATTTAGGACAATTTCGATGTCCTAAATTCAAATATAACATTGGTTTTGCTCAATCAGGTCAACTTTTCTATATATCGCTACATGATGATTTTTCATGTATGCATGTATTTTCTGTCTACGTCATGCAGATTTCATTATAATGAAATGGTCAGCACATAGTTTGTTGCCTGCAAAATAAGACCTATTCTTGAGTAAATTTGGTGCCCTGATTCCAAAAATGTTATCCGTTTTGCCCCATCAGCTCTAGTTTTTGAGATATGGGGCTTAGTCGTTCTTGTATTTTGGTTCTACTAATAATACGTTAAATGCAGAATCCTTAATCAATTCAAATTCTATCATTGAACAGTAAAAATCGTCAAAGCAACAACTATTAGATATTTCAATACAACTATAATAATTACTGATTTAGTTGTCAATCACTTTGTCACACTAGAAATAAGAACAAAATGGCATTCAAGCATTTAACATGCAATTGTATTTCTAAATGTACCCTGAAGATTTGTTGATGCTCCTTCGTCCACAATTACCTCAAAACAGTTTTCATGAATCGTGCTTATCTAATTAAATAATATAATTGATTATACTGCACATATTTCAATTCATTTCTTCGGGAAATGTAAGACCTTTAATGTTATTAGCAAAGACCTTTAGATGAGAGCAATCAAGAGCTATATAAAGCAAATATATACATTTATCATGCACTTCCAATATAGGATATATCCAAAAAAACTAGAGCTGATAGGGAAAATCTGATGCCTTATTTGGAATCAGCACCCTAAATATATCAAGAAACAGGTCTTACTTCTAGGGAAACATGGCAACACAAATTTTTATTGTTGCCCTGTGAGGTAGGCAATTATCACACACTTCCAGTCTCGAATATATGGCCGAATCTCAAAAACTAGAGGTGATCGAAAAAATCTGATGTCATATTTGGAATCAGTACCCTAAATATACCCAAAAATAAGTCTAACTTCTGAGACAACATACAAAATTTTGTGTGGGGTTACCCGCTAATGTTACAGAATGCAATTGATTTAGTTATAAGACTAGATTTTTTAAAATCAAATTAGCAAAAAACCTGACCTGATCCAAAGAAACCAGTGTCATTTTCAGTTTCAGCAGTACCAAATTGTCATAAATCAGTTGAAAAAACTCAGACAATTTTCTAAAAAAAATTTTGTTTAAACCTGTGTAATAAACAGAAGTCCACGAAGTCATATATGACACTAATCGCACCCACCGAGTCCTGACTATCGGATCAAGATCAGGGACGTAGCTAGGCATAGGCTTAGAGGGGGGGGCTCAAGCCCAGCGTTGCGGGCTCATAAGGAAGGGAGGGCGTGAATCTTGGGCTTCAGCCCCAAGCCTAAAATCCTGGCTACATCCCTGATCAAGATAAGTCAACCCTTCCTCATCCCTCCCTTCATCAACAGTTCTCCGAGCTCACACACAGCCATCGTCGACTCCCCAGATGGTACCAGCATCGCCCCAAAGGAAGCGACCAAGCTGTTCGGAGTAGGACTCCCAGAGGGCGACACTCACCTTTCATCACTCACTCGGGCCAAGAGGTCATACAGCTGCCGACCAGAAAAAAATCGGCATCCGATAACTGATTGTTCCGACGACCCTAATAATCGGCCCAAATACAAATGTTACTGATTAATCGGTATCAGAACCTGATTGGTGGCCGATTACCAATTGTTCTGATTGACCCAATAATTAATCAATCCGATTATGAATGTTGCCGATTAATCGGCACAGCCCTACTTTTTAACCCGGCCAACACTGAATTTTTACCTTTAGGCACAAAGCCCCAGCTCAAGAAATTTGACTCTATCAACTCTGTTAAATTTGGGGATTTTACTATTCCTGCACGCACTTCTGCACGGGATCTAGGAGTAATTTTTTGATTCCACGCTTTCTTTTACAAATCATACAAATAGCATCTGTAAAGTAGCTCACTACCATCTTTGTGATTTAAATCATATTAGAAAATTTCTCAAAAATCTACATCAATGTTCTTGGCAAATGCCTTAGCGTCTAGCCGTCTTGATTACTGTAACTGACTTCTCTTTGGCATCTCTAAATCCAACCTGTCTAAACTCCAACACAGTGGCATTTATGGTTAACGGTTCTTATACCCATTGACATTTTCGGTTTTTATAGGCAGCACAGACACATACATACATTGAAAGAAGCGCTGGCTAAAGAGGTTGCTACATATGAAGGCAACACTTAATAGTGAAACTACATGTTTCAAAGTAAACTTGAAAAATTTAAAACAATCAACTAAATGCAAAAAGGAATCAAAATCATCATAGTTATTAACCATGGGCAATTTCAGCTATTGCTCGATTAGTTCGTTTTCTTAGTTTCTCCAACTTTTTCACGATGTCTCTTTTCAGATCCCAGTCAATTTTTCGTGGAGCCAAGTGAGTCAATTTCTAAAACACACAGGTCAGATATAATGTTTGCAATCACAAATAGACAAACTCATCAGATGATAACACAAATGTCGTCACAGCATATACTTTTTGCTTGGAATTTTACATATTGTGACTTCAGCCAATTTTAAAATGCAACTAAACAGGCAACAGTGATAATGGAACAGAAAATCTTTCAAGGATTATAACACATGTGGTAGTAACTAGTTGTGGCTCTCCAAAAGCAAATTTAAATTTAGATTCATGGCATGCCAAACAGCTCAGCCTTGGGGATCATTTATGAATGCCCATGCTAGTCCCAAGCCCGGATAACTTCAATAATCAATATCAAAACATACCACTTCTTCAATTATATTTTTCTCTTGAGCTGCTTTGATTTCCTCCTCAACAATATCTTTAACTAAAAGAATGCAAAAAATTCAACAAGATAAATATGTACATATAAATTCTGCATTATTTTTTTAGCCGCATTAATTAAATATTCCAAACCTTATCAAAATAATAAAGATGAATAATTACTCAATCACGTCAAGCAACTGCTCTGAGGAACAAGAGACTTCGAGGAGCATTGAAGAATAATCATGTGAGTGACGGCTTTGCTGTGTTTACTCATCTTATATCAAGTTGTCAACCAATATATAATTATATATATATATAAATGTGACCTGCTGGGAGAAAAGGTACCAATGTGGGGTTCTTGAGTTATATATGCTGCATATATCGGGGTTATATTAGCTCAGTCACAGCAAAGTTTTAGAGAAATATACCTTATCATTTCAGAGATACCAGCATCCAAACATCATGCCTATCAAATTCAAAATTCTGAGAAATTGAACATTTATTATTGACGAAATTAAAGCGTTCAAAATTTTAAAACTATACAAGAGTTACGGATGAAATTTTATCTCAGTATTAATTGTCATATATGCAAACTATCTCTAAAGTTTCATCCCGTAACTATTCATAATTTATCAGTAGAAAATTGAAATAAATATACTAGAACACAGTTATTGAAGGTACCAAAAGTGGGATAGATCAGGGCAGGACATAGTAATATGGTTGTAATGTACAATCTAAACAAGATATACGAACAAGCTGTAATAGGACAGAATAAAACTTACCGGTATAAATAATATTAATCAAGGTGATTATAAATGTAACATATTTAACGAAATGATGAAAAACAAAGAACGAGAAACTAGTGTTGTAATTCATAAATAGCAACACAAAATAAGATTAAACTTCAGTTTTAAGCAAAGAAACAAAAATTGCCCGATATTGCAGATTTGTCAGCTGGTTCTAAGCTCATAGCCTACATATTCAATTTTTTTAAAATTAGTAAGTAAGCTTAAATAGAGCATCAAAGTCAGAAGCCCACTTATGGTACCTTTTACCAAGCAAATTCTTTACTAAATGATGCAGATTTGATTAAAAATACATAATCATTTAATTGTCTACACATCATACTGTCTAAAATACCAAAAAAGTAATTTTTGAAAACTTTAAGTTTTCAATATATATATCATAGACCTCTTAAATTAAGGACTGACGTCAGCCAAGCTCTGGTCCGCGAACTTGGGTCCATTGTCTTTAACACCATAGTATCTATTAACTGCTATAACTGGAGTTCGCACAGTGATACAGCTAGATTCCGATGCTAATTACTAAATATTCGGGCTAGATCAGCAGCATCCAATATATGCGAAATACACTGATTTTAATGATTTATATATCATTTTAAAATCAATGCATTTTGCAGCATAATGACGTCATCAACTTCCGGTTACTTGAGTTGTGTAAAGAGTTCATTCCTGAGTGTGACTACCAAATTTCATAGCTGTATCTCTGTGCAAACTCCAGTTATAGCAGTTAATAGATACTATGGTGTTAAAGACAATGGACCCAAGTTCATGGACCAGAGTTTGGCTGACGTCAGTCCTTAATTTAAGAGGTCTATGATATATATATATATATATATATATATATATATATATATATATAATATGGTGACTTTGAACATCAATTCTAGCTGCTAACTATGCTATTTATTATGTATATTTAAATGTATTGGTCTTTGAGGTGATACTATAAATAGCGTTCATCTGACATATAGAACATGCATTTCGAGACTGTGGCCCTTGAGTAATCGGAGAATATTCAATTTGGCCCTTTGCCTAAAAAGGTTCTGCACTCTTGGAATAGGCCATTGTATAAAAATCCGGTATAAACATCAACTAAGACAAATTTAGTGCATCTCACAACAATATAACATTAACTTTCCAACTAGTACAAATAATGACAAACATGGTCACTGATTATTATTTAAGCAATTAAGATATTTTGTATATTCAAAGCTTAATATCCATTGCACCTAGATAAATATACCATAATAAGAAGCACCCTAACATTCCACAAACAAACTGACAAACCATTGATTGGAGCTATCTGTGGCATCTGAGACCGCTGAAGATTCTCATCATTTGGCCTGTAACTGCGAAACACTGGTCTAAAACACAGAGAAGCCAATAAACTAACAGACATTCATAAAGAGCACTAAGAGCCCATCCATATATTACGCATGCAAAAGTCATATTTTCAGATCGCCTCCTCCCTGTTGCACCTTACACACTTCGTGGACTCCTTATCCTCCTGCCCTGTGTGGTTGCATCTGTAAACAGAGTCAGCAATCAATGGAGGGGTTTTGCACCCCCTCCCTCCCTCCCTCTAGATCTCTGCACTTGTACAGAAGTTGAACACACTTCATATTTAACTATATGATACTAAATACCACCAACGGATTATGGACTATAGATTTCACTCAAATTGAGCGCTCGTGAATAAGCTGGTGCATTGCGCCAAGCTTTCGGTGGAGCGCTATAGAAATTTAGTCTTACTTATTTTGGTTGGAAATAAACAGTGAGGGAGTGCAGTGGAAAGTAAAATTTATCTGATCGCTGGGCGGTAATTCATCCGCTCATGCTCCCTCACATATCTATCGTAAGCTGGATCGTAAGGGGCTACATAAATTTATATAATGATAGAACTTGGAACTCGCTTTGGCAGAAGGTTGGCGTTTTCCTTGTTTCCAGGAGAGTCGTCGTCGTCGAGGCCGGCGTCGTGCTTTGCTTTTCTCTCTCGAAGCGCTTTCAGTCGCTCTCTTCTCGTCGCAACGCCCTCCATTAGATCCAAAGCTTTATTATCAATTAGTACAATTACACGATATTATTTTTGAAGACTTCGTCAACAAACTTAGATATCTATCCCTAGTTGCCTATAAAGACGGACGTAGCAGTTACGTTGATTTAGCGCTTCTCTTCAACGAGTATTGTATCGAGAAGTTACAAACTGGTATATCAGTTCAAAATAAAATAAAAAATGCGTTATTTAGTATCAGATGCATAGCATGCATCGAAACCAAATCAATTCTTTCAAACGCATGGTCATTATTAAAAGTAACTGGCGAAGAAACAAATAAGTAAGTGAGCAAAATCTTGTTAATTTCTATAGCGCTTTCAAAAGCAGCACCGAAGTAGCTCCTTATTCCTGGGCGCTTAATCTTAGAATGAAGTAGCTATAGCCAAATTGGGGTTATTCATGCAGGGTCATTTAATCCGGAGGGCATGTGGTTGTGGGCCTATGGCGTTACAGCTATGGAGGAAATGATTTTCTGAAGAAAGTGATTCCATCATACCAGTTTAGAAAGAAAAACTCGAGGAGATGTTGCAAGAATGGAACTTGGAAGAAAATTGTGACTGAAAACTTGTTATGTGACCATGGTATAGACAGCGGAGGGATGCTGGAATTGAGTTCCAAAGTTCTGGTGCAGCATATGAAAAGCATGATTGTAAATTTTGAGAGATGCTTGATTCAGAGGACGAAGGAGAATTACATGAGAAGAAGATCGAGTAGAATCGAGGCTGTTGTGGGATTATCAGATTTCGTAGATAGACTGGTTTTGATGTAGGCCTATGAAGTTAAGCTATAAGACGGTAGTATAAGTCATCTTGAATCTGACTTTCTCGTGCAACTGAGCCATCGAGACAATCAAAACAAACACGTAAGTTAGACAACCTTTTGTTGACAGAAACTGTAATTTGTACTGCAACCGTGGAAGGATAAAACAAAAACACCGAAAATAAAGCTAAAATTCATTCGAATAAAAAATCAGCGCTAGAAAATGCAACGAAGCTTAATTTAATCATGATTTATTGACAATGTATCGAATTGTTATTAAAACGACTTTATAATTTTGTAGTTTCGTCGTTTAAGGTAATTCGCGCTGTTTTCAGAGGAAATTTGAGGAAATTTGCTTCAGGAACTGCAAATAATCATCCTTTTCTATTGTGAAGTGAGATAATGAATACTTAAGACGTCGATTACCGATTACGGTAAAGACTGATAGGTCGCATTTAATAACACCGTAGAGGTTTAAATTCTTGTAAATTTTTACGTTTTATTTTATTAATTTGTTTGAAAATTTATACGTTTTATTTTATTTAATTTTAAAAAGTGCTTCGTTTTTCATAGTGAATGGCGTTCACTGGCCATTCGTTGACAGTACTGAACTCTTTAGATTCTGTACAAATGATCCAAAATAATTAATATTTTGAGTACATATTTCATTAAAAAGATAATTTATTTACTGTCGTAACTGATGAGTAGTATTTGCAATGAGTGAAATGTAATGTTCAGTCAAATAACGCTTTGCATAGTAATTAATAATTTTAGCAATTTGTCAAATAAAAATACAGAGCAAAAGAGGACACCAAAATAGAGGTAATTCCCACTTAGTTGGTAACCTAATATAAATTATGTGGAAATAAATTTAATATGCAGATGACAGAGTCAGGGGCGCCCACACAAGGGGAAAAGGAAGCAAATGCTTCCTGAAAAACCTAGGAGGGGAAGAAATTCCCCCCCCTGAGTTTTGGTATCACGTTCTAGTATATTAATTCAATAGGCCCCTCAATGACTGCGCAATTACTGGCTTTATTGCAGTGCAATTTTGTAACTTCATATAAGATTACCGGTACTGAATTCAAGCTCAAGTTCATTATTATCAGGCATTCATAAAATGTTATTATTATTGTAACTTTTATGTAGTCATTCTAATGATGAAGAGTGCAAACTTCCTGTGAAATATAAATCGTTTATAACAAACTAATAGACTCACATAAAGTTTACATTCCAAATTAGACTACTGCAACTCCCTCCACTACTGCAGCCTTCCAAATTAAAGACCTCCATCAACAAATTACAATCCATTTAAAACTGTGAAACGGTGCAATTAAATACTGTTAATAATAATTATAATTTGCTTGTTTCAGTCAGTTGCCTTAAGTCTAGTTACCCAATTTGCAGTTGTTGCAGCTTTAATGCCTCTATCATCTATGTAAAATAATGTAGGTGTGGCTGTTGGAGAAATCTAATTTTTAAAATAAATACTAAAAGTAGCATTTATTTTATTTGCATTTGCATGTGGTCATATTGCCAATAGATAATTTGCAGGTAATTTTAAATAGTTTGACAGCACAATTACTGCGGAGTTTTAGGATATCTCTCCATAGTTTCAACTTACATTTAATAGTGCTTTGTGGCTGTTGGAATGCTTTTCAAAAATTAAGAATTAGAAGTTACTGGTATGAGACCTATCCTGGTGCACCAAAGTATGCGATTTAATGTCCAAAATGCACTGAAACTCACTAATAGTGTCAATTTTATTCGTGGCGGACACCTATTGATTTGGGGACAAAAATTTTCGGAGGCCAGGTTATATGCTCGGAGGCCAGGTACCCCAGACTTTTTTTCATGAATTTGCGGGGATGGGGATTGTCAATGTTCAGTGTCTTGTACTTGTCTTATGTGGCTGTAATTTGCAGGTAATTTTTAGTTTGACAGCATAATTATAATAATAATAATAATAATAATAATAATAATAATAATAATATGCCCAAAATAATAACTAATAATGTGGTGTAGATAAATCCCTGCCGGATAATGTGGTTTAAATCCCTGCCGGACCCCCCGTTTAGGGGCAGGGAGGAAAGAGAGGACAGGGAAGGGGGAACCTGCTTCCAGCAGCCAGGGGATGGGCGCCCTGGACAGAGTAATATTGACAGTTTATATGTCAGTTCAAATAAAACTCTCAATCATATATATATATATATATATATATATATATATATATTAAAATGCCCTCAGTACTTCATTCCCAAAGGTCTTATGAAAAAAATTGTCCGGAGACAAAAATTAACGTGTGTTAACTCTCGTCAGGTCCTTCGAGGTCGGCCACAGAAAAGGTTCCTCGAAATGATATTGCATTAAAGCGTTGTATGGCCATGGACAAACGCTGAAACAAATAGCTTCCTTCCCTTTTGTCTCCGGAAGACTCTGAGATGCAACGACCTAATTGTTTTATGAAAATCTGCGTGTCGAGACTTATTGGACCGAAGGACTCAAAGGCCAAGGGCAAGAAAATGTAATCTGTTGTCAGATCTGCCTATTTGGTGTTTTTTCGAACTGCTGCTGCCCAAGCAGCCGCACCTGCCAACAAAGACGTGATGGGTAGGTGGGTGGCAGCGACTGTCTGCCATGGTTACATCCCAAATCAGGCTACGGCCGGCGTGCCACGGGATCAGAGTGAGGCCGTCCGGTCTTCTGCCATCAGAAAGCGAGAGATCGGGTGGTTCTTTGATAGATGGAATGCCCGCTCGAAGTAGCGCCCGGTAGACCACGTCATTGATCATTGTGTGACGCGGGACACGACCTGGGCCGAGTGAGCACGACAGACCATGAGAACCGACTTCCAACACCTGTTCCCCACATGGGTAGATGTGCCGTTCACAAATGTTGGCACCGAGGCGGAGGCTGACGACGATTCTGACTGCCTCGTCGTCCATGCGCAGTCCACAGGAAGCGATGGGCAGCGCGTAAAGCCAGTCCCCGGCATGCTCCGATAAAATGGCCCGAAGGCGTGCCTGATGGTATTGTCGTTGATCAGATTGGAGCAGGTGGTTATACTCCCTGAGAATTAGAGGTCGATCCCAAGTGGACTGCTTGTGGAGAGGGCCCAAACCTGAATTATCCGTTTGGCTAATTTCCCTCCACTGGGCGATGGTCTCAGTCTCGCGTGGGTCCGTAGACAGACTTGCCCTCAGAAGAATGGACGACTGGAGATCTCGGGTGCTCGCAGCTGAAGCCAAGAAGGCAGACGGTGCAAGCGCAGACACCCGGTGAATCTCCAGTCCCCCATCTCTGATTGGGATCGTAGCTTGTACCCATTGGCTGTCTGACAGACACAGATTAAGGATTTGGTTCAGCCCCTCACGCATAGCGTCGTCGAAGTTTTTTAACAGTGGATGGCCTGTGCATGGCGTGCATCGTAAAAGGTGCAAAAGTTTAGAATGGGTGAGCGTCCTTTAAAATTTGCTTAGATGTTTGTCCGGAGTATCTCGCCTCTCTTGTAAAGAGACCACAGTGCAGTGATAGGAGATTGTCAGATTGTCACTCCGTTCAAGTCTAAGTTCAAAGACGATACTCCGGACGAACATCTAAGCAAAATTAGGGCGTTCTGTTTAGCAATCAGCAACAAGCGGTTCAGTGCCACGGTTAGCTTGTTAGTGCGGCGCAACATCAGGGACCCAAAGGCCTGAGTGATGAAAGAGGGGCCCCAAGGAGGATAGCGTCTTGGGGCTCTATGCATTGAAAGATGTCAAGCGAAGTTTCAGTAGCTGGGATTGGGCCTTTGGATATTATCTCACATTTGCGATGGCTCAGAGTTAGACCCAGCTCTTTACATTCCCGATCAATAACTGCAACATTGCTTGCAATGCTGTTTGCGTCCCCGCCCAAGGTGACGTCGTCGAGATATCCCAGAATAAGCATGGCAGGTAAAAAAGCAGTGGGCCCAAAGGGTCGCCTTGTTGGGGGCCCATTTCATTCATTCATTCATTCATTCATTCATTCATTCATTTTTGGACGATTTCTATAGCGCTGTAACAAGGCTGAAGCCCACAACAAAAGCGCTTTAACATCTCAACTATATCCCAACCCAAACAGATGCATTTTTAAGCTCTTGATGAAGTGCTCAGGAGTATTAGCCGTGTTGACATTGTCGGGAAGAGAGTTCCACAAGATGGGGTTACCGCGTGTAAAGGATCTCTCTCCAAACTTAGTAGTCTTAGAGGGAGGAGGAACCTGAAGTTTGACCCTACGACTTGAACGGAGTGACAATCTGACAATCTTCTATCACTGCACTGTGGTCTCTTTACAAGAGAGGCGAGATACTCCGGACAGCACGGGTCATGCAGCACTCTGTACGTCAGCCAGCATCTCTTGAACACAATCCGCTTAGGGACTCGAAGCCAATGAAGACGATCCCTGAGAAGTGGAGTTACTCGCCATTTGCGAGGACAGCTGAAATTTGCCAAATTTTAGAAGACTTGGACTTCCGTAGGACAGATGACTGTACTTTGAAAGTTCTGGCAGAATGTCGTGTTAGTGCGGTAAGCATTCTGTCTCTCTGCACACTATTGAAAGCATTACTGAAGTCCAGTTTTACGATAACGTTGTTATCTGGCATTGCGTCCAAGAAACGTCTGGTTGCGTGCACTGCCGCTTTGCAGCCCCCTGGGCATCCCACCCCGACCTGTAGGGGGGCCAGATAGTCTGATACCCTGGACAGCGTAAAGTTTGCAACACATTTGGAGGCTATGGGGCACCAAAAATAACCTATTGCGATTGGGCGCAATCCACCGGCTTTTTTCCTGAGGGCCAGGAGGGTTCCCCAAAGAGGATGGGCCTGACCTGATCAGGACATGTGCCAGAAAGGAGCAGGTTAATTAGGCCCATCATAGCAGAGACCAATTTGCTTCCAGCCTTGGGACAGGCGATGAGTTCGGCCACAATTTGTGGCCTCAGTCCATCTGGG
This sequence comes from Metaphire vulgaris, assembly GCA_018105865.1. Taxonomy (NCBI): domain Eukaryota; kingdom Metazoa; phylum Annelida; class Clitellata; order Crassiclitellata; family Megascolecidae; genus Metaphire; species Metaphire vulgaris. The sequence continues at coordinate 3,682,016 of CM030860.1, read as the reverse complement.
CCTCCGGATGAACCAGCGGGAAAGGAGCGAATTCTGCCCCTAACCCTAATGTCCTCAGACACCTGGAATGAAGGACAATCGCTGGGTGATGGCATGTGGACCTGGTCTTCCGATGGTGTAGGATGCTTCCTCAGCTCCTGGTAGGTCTGAGGGTCAGAGGTGACCAGTTCTTCATCTGACATTAGGATCCTGACTGCGGCCCTTATGTTCCCGTCCTCTAGTTTGGATGACACAGAGGCTGCCAGCATCTGGTCTCTGCTTTTCCTCGTCGCTGCTTTGCTAGAGGAAGTTTGGCTGGCGTCTGAGAGGCTCTTGAGGTTCTCGTGTAGCTCTGCATAAAAATTCTGCGTGCGTTTTTTAAATGCAGAAACCTGGTTGTGCTTCTTTCCCCTCTAGCCGCTTGCTTCAGAATCACGGGGGCGAAGCAGATTAAATCCCGCCAGCGGTCAGTGATGGAGGGGTTGGCTAGAATTTTATTAATGTCTGTTAGCAGTTGACAGATGGCCGCTCTAGCCGACTTAGGTGCATGTTTCGCTGTTGAGTGTGTTATTGTGGGGTGGAAACGGGACACCCTGTGTTATCTTTGCCGTCGTTTTTGTTAGGTGTCAAGACTGATGACGAGGAGCTAGCGGCAATCACTGCGGGTACGCTAAGTTCGCGTTGCTTTGAGTCAATGTTAGAAACGGGAGCAGTCGGTTCGTTGCCCGAGTGCAGTGGCAGTTGGTTAGAGCCGGGGCAGGGGTTGGAGTGGGGGCCATGAAGGTGCACCTTGCCGTCGCCACAGTGGAGACGCGTAACTGTCCTGCATACAGCGCAGAGCCCCGAGCGCTTCTGGGAAAGTTGGCTAGGCCCTGGCTCCATTAGAGCGTGACCGCGTAAACAGTGTGAAAGCTATGCGTGCGCTGAGGTATGTGCAAGAGGGATTGCTAAAGACAAATTGGGTGGGGGATAAAACCGAACCAAACATACCTAAAATGCATACGAAACACCAAAAATGCACAAAAACCCCGACAGAAACGAGGGCAAAAATGTTAAAATCAGAAGCACAAGGCCTAATCCTTGTAGAATACCAAAAACTGGACGGAAGCACCATGGAAGAACAACGAAAAAGCAAAAAAACACCACTGAAGAAACCGAGCTTCCAACCATGACAAAGAGACACACACACACACACGTATATATATGTGTGTATATATATATATAATTAGTAAAGTATGGAACGTGAATATATATTTGGGGCGGAAGATGGCAGAGTGGGTTACGTGCTGGAGCGTCAGGCTGACGGAGCAGGTTCAAGCCCTGTTAGTGCCCCTAGTGGCTTTCACACAGGCAGTAATGCATCCTAAGCCACTTTAAATCATGCTAAGTTTAATTTTTATATATATATATATATATATATATATATATATATAAACTTAAATTCAACAAATTTACCAGAATAGAACTACAAAAACAAGTCAAAATTAAGGTTGTTAAGACCGCTGGTTTTGAAGGACCGGTTAACCGTTCAAAAAAAGACCGGTTAACCGCTCGTTAGCGACAGTCTGGTGTTGTGCCAACATCAAAGCGCTTTGATGCCGCTGGCGCCTATCCCAGCATCCTGCGCGACTACATCAAAGCGCTTTGATGGCGCCTGCACCTATGCCGGCGTCCTGCGCAGCTACAACAAAGCATTTTGATGTTTTCAAATTGAAATTACGGTTAATTGGTCAAAGTTAAAGGACCGGTCCTTGCTCTTAGGACCGGTTAACCGTTAACAACCTTAGTCAAAATATAATGAGAGCATAATATTTAGCATTTATTTAATTTTATCATAAATATTTTTATGGATCAATTTAGTGAGGTTGAGTAAGAAACTAACATAGATCTATGTAATAAGTTTTAGTTGTTTCCTAAATAGAAATACAGTTGTTTACAGTTTTGTTGTTTAAAAACCTTTTGTTAAATTTTTCATTACTTGAATTTTGTGTTTTAGCATGGCTGAGCAATTGGCAAACAAAGACAAGAAGGCAAGAGTATTTGATTTGGATGAGATGCTTTATGAAGCTAGGAAGTCAGCTGCAAAGGTTGAATATTGTGAAGAAATTAAAAATGACTCAGTTGCTGAGGAAAACAATTCAGAGAATAATGTGGTTGGACTCTCGGCATCCTTTCTTCAGTTAAAATCCAAAGAAGAAAGTGAACAAGATGACGATGACGATGAATTGATTGGTCCTCCCCCTCCATATGAGAACAAAATGGCATCTGAAGAAAAGGAAAAACAAGCAGAAAATGAGGAAGAAGAATCAGATGAAGATGTAGAATTCAATGTACACAATACACTTCCGTTAAGTAAGTAAGAGTAAATATATATGGTTGAAAAGTTACTTTATGTTTTACACCTACACAGAAAAAGTATTTGTTTATTTGTCATTTAGTAGCATGAGTATTTTGCTACATTTCCAATGCTTCATGCAGTCAGTTGCTGCAGGCTGTGGCTGGCAAATTCAGCGACCACAGAGCCATCTATGGCCTGACACAGCGACAGTCAACGTGTTAATGAAGAGCAACTTAACTGAAGTTAACAAATGCACCCACAAAATTTAAACTTAACCAAAACTACGTCACACAAAGAATTAACTGAAGCTGCATACGGTAACTGAGTAGTGAGTATTAAATGACTACTGGTAACTTAACTTTAGTAAGTAGTAAGAAGTTAGGGTCATTCTAATCCAGTGCCTTAATATTTGCTTCGGATGAGGATCCAGCAATGTTGGCCCATAATATCTGGTATCCGATGGAAAATATCCATCCGGTCATTCTGTACCACTAGGTTATGAAGCCGGGATATCGTCTTTACAGGGCGAAAGGGTTAAGGCTCAGTTTTTGTATTAGTTTCTTATTTACTCTATATTTTATTCAGTTAATTTACTGAATGTTAAAAAAATCACATATTTACTTACATCAGACCTTTTCTTATCACTGTTAGTTTGTTTATCTGCACTTAATTTTGGTCTGAATAACCCTAAATATCAGTGCATCAGAGTTTAAGATTTCTTTAATTTCTAGAACATACAATTGTATTTTTATGTCAGTTGCTTTTAATGATACTATGCAATGCAAGAAATATTTAAATATTTTAAATTGTCAACTTTATATGAAATGTTAAGAAACCTAGCTTTGTCAGTGTCATCAGTGTAGCCATGAGGCACAGAGGCTGCCCCCAATATTTAGGTTGGAGTAGTCATGAGATTTGTGTCAAAGTGGTGAGAAATTGTTATCTTTTGAGGAAGAATTATTTGATAGCTATGATGTTGTAGTCGACTTTTGTCGACATCCACCTTGAAAGAGTTAAAGACTTTAAAATATGCACCCGAGCTCACAATTTGACCCTAATATTACTCAAAGGCTTCTGGGGAGCCCATGATATTTCCCAAGCCCCCTAGTCAGGCTACAGGGTTTTCTTGTCTGTCTTGATGGTGTCCCCTTTTTGAAAACCTTGCTCATGCAGTGGTCAGTGTAATGGTTTTTGTGAATTTTGTAGAGAAGCCATGCATGGCTTCTGGTTTTGTATCTTATATAGGAAATATTTGAATTGACATTTGATTTCTAGTGCAAATGATATTTCTGTTTCTTTAGGTAGCAATGTAACCTTACAGCATGGCAACAAAATAGTTTCTGCACTGGCTCTTGATTCGTCTGGAGCTCGCCTAGTATCAGGTGGATATGATTATGATGTCAAGTTCTGGGACTTTGCAGGGATGAATTCTTCTCTTCACTCATTCAGAACTATACGACCTTGTGAATGTCATCCCATCAGAGATTTGAAATACAGCGCTACGGGAGAGAACATTCTTATCATTGCTGGGAATGCACAAGCGAAAGTTGTTGATCGTGATGCCCACGAGATTATGGAATGTCCAAAAGGTGATCAGTACATTGTGGACATGGCAAGTACAAAAGGCCATACAGCTATGCTGAACTGTGGATCATGGCATCCAAAGAAAAGGGAAGAGTTTATGACTTGTTCAAATGATGGTACGGTACGATTATGGGACATAAATCAGCCAAAGAAACATAAAAATGTAATCAAACCAAAAAGTATTCAAGGTCGTAGGTGCATTCCAACTTCATGTGCTTATAGTCGTGATGGCCGCTGGGTTGCTGCTGCCTGTCAAGATGGTTCGGTTCAGATATGGGACCATGAAAAGATGTTTGTGAATGTAGCAATGAAAAACATGAAGGCACACGTTAATGGGACCGATACCTCTTGTGTTTGTTTTAGTTATGACAACCTGCAATTTGCTACAAGAGGAGGTGATGACACTTTGAAGCTATGGGATATTCGAAATTTAAGTAAGTCAGTTCATGTAAGAGAAAACCTTAGTAATCTCTTCCCTATGACTGACTGTTTTTTTAGCCCAGATGATAAATTTATTGTGACTGGTATTTCAGCAACCAAAGACCACAAGAAAGGTAAACTTGTGTTTTTTGACAGAATTACATTTGATTCACATTTTGAAATGGAATTTGACTCTAGTGTAATTCGCTGTTTCTGGCATCCTCGTCTCAACCAAATTGTATGTGGCTGCAGTGATGGGTCAATTAAAATTTATTATGATGACACGAAGAGCCAGAGAGGACCAAAGCTGAGTTTAGCCAAAACAAAGCCTAAAATGAAGCAGGTTGAAATGATGGTTGGTCAAAACATCATTACTCCACACGCTCTGCCAATGTTCAGGACATCAAAGCCAATGAGCACACACAAGCAGGAAGAAAGACACCGCAAAGATCCTTTAAAATCACATAGACCAGATTTGCCAGTTTCAGGACATGGAGAGGGAGGAAGAGTTGGTGCACATGGTTCAACGCTTTCACAGTATGTTGTGAAGCAGCTTGTTCTTCGTAAAACAGATGAAAGAGACAAGGATCCAAGGGGAGCGATCTTGAGGCATGCAAAGGAGGCTGAACGTGATCCTTTCTGGGTAGCTCCTGCCTATCAGGCAACACAGCCAAAGCCCATATTTCAGAAAAATGTTGAATCAGATGAAGACACTGAAGATAATATGGAACCTCTTTGGAAGAAAAGAAGAGTTTGATATTAATGCCTGGATTAATTTTTTAAAGCAGTATGTTGCTTGAAACTAAAGATTGTGTATATAATATCTTAGATAATAAGTCAGGCTTGATTATTGACTCCTTTATGTCACATGATTTATTTTCCTAAATCAACATCCTTACTGGCAGTTCAACTCTAGATAATGTCAACTTTACTTAATAATACACTGTTAAATTTGGGCAGTCTGTAGAATGTAATTTTTGATGTTTAATTATACATGTATATGTACTGCCACATATGATTGGTTTCAGTTTTTTTCTTTGTTGGCAAATTTGTCAGTTGAAATGTGTCAGACAAACAGCAATACAAGTGGCTTATGCCATTAATCTAGAGTAGGTTACCATTGTTTTCTCAAGACCCATGTTTTGCCATTGTACCCTTAGTCACTATTATTATTATTATTATTAACGAGTACTGACTCCAAATTGGAGTAGAGTAATTTTTTTGAGTCGAGTACATACAGAATAACTAAACAAAGAATAGAATAGATAAATAAAGAATAACCAAAGAATTTCATTAAAATTTGGCCTACCGTTATTTGTTACAAATAATTATTAATCAGTCTTATTTAGGTTATTCTTATTCGTTATGCCCCAGTTAGTTAAGATGTTGTCCACAGTGGGCCAACTCTAGTGAAGACCTCATATTTTTGCCAGTACCGGTAAAATAGTTTCTGTTCTGTAACTTCTGTTATACTAAATTTGAAAACGCTTGAATATCCGAAAAATTGATATGTTACTGTATCTAATGTTCTGCTTTGGTTAAATGAGGGCCATGAAGCAAATAATAAGCATTATGTGACGTGTAACGTTTGCAAATCATGTATTTTCGGTTTCACGCGAGTACTCGCTAAGCTACTTGACTCCTAAACTACTCGGTTAGCGCAGCCCTAGTCAGTGGCGGCTCTAGGATTTGGCAAGTGGGGGGCCGTTGGGGGGCAACTTCTAATCATGGGGGGCCAACCATTTGTTGTTTAATGTATGTAGCATTAAGTATAGGGTCCCAACTGGGGGGCCAGGCAGTCAATAGGGGGCACGGGCCCTCCCTGGGCCCCCCGGTGGAGCCGCCACTGGCCCTAGTCACTACTCATTTACTATGACACTAGTCTAGCAAGTGAAGACTGAGTTTAAGGGGCTCCATCGAGAGTCAATCTCATTCAATCAGTGTGCTGCTCTAGCTTGTCACCAACCTCACCAGTTATTGGAAAGACATTAGCAACGGAAAAAGATAAATGGAGAAGTTTCGTGTCTATCTATTGCCGCTAATGAGCTGGCAGACAGCAAATACTGTATGATGATGATGATGAATTGATGATGATGATGAAGGCCTCATTTAGAATAATGTGTTCAGGCATGGAATCCATTCTTGAAAAAAAGATATAGAGCTTTTAGAAATGGCGCAAAGACAAGCAACAACGATGGTCAGTGGATGCCATAATTTAAGCTATGAAAAAAGAATTCAGTATTGTGAATTGACAACATTAGAAAGGAGCTAGGGAGAGAGAGAGAGAGAGAGAGGATTTGATAGAAGCATACAAATGAATAACCGGGAAAGTAGATGTGCCACACGATCGATTCTTCACATTGGCACACAATGTAATGTAACAAAATATTTGTATAGCGCCTCTTATGAAAAATCACTCGGAAGCGCTCCCACAGCAAATTACTGTATAGGGTAACACCGGGTAATTTCGGCACTCAGGTAATTTCGGCACCCCGTGATCTAGTGTGAAGATATTAATTTTTTACCACAGACTATAGTATAACGTCATCACTATGTCTGCCGAAGTTAGACGCAAGTTTAAACTATGGCCTAAACTACTATTATTTCAGCCAGGTTGGTCATTTATCAGAATGTGCTGTTTTCTTAACATTTTTCTTGTTTACAAAAAGCGATTCTTTCTTAGGCAATTGATCTGTTCTTTAAGCGTAGATGCTTTTCTACTAGAAAAATTTAAGACAAATCAAATGATGAGCAATAATAACTGCAGAACAGCATGTAATTTCTGCGCAGTTACGTTTTGTACGTAGGCAGTAAAGTGGGTAATTTCGGCACAGACGCGTAAGGTTATTCCGGCAGTGCCGAAATTACCTTCTCTGAGATGCCGAAATTATCAGCATTCTCATAGCCTATCACTCAACCTCTCTGCTTCCACTCTCTACGTCGCGCAGGACTTAAATCATGGGCGACTCAAGCCGTCCGAAGCGGTGACGTTATGCCCAGGGACCTGAAGAGACAATGAAGTTGGCGGTCAATGCAGTCCTTGTTGACGGTAAACCGAAGAAGACTGCTGCTAAGCAGTTTGGTATACCTCGGCAAACTCTGCAAACTCTATGTTAAGAGACTCCTTGCAACTGATGGAGGCGTCGAGAAACTTCATGCAGGACGTCCAACAACATTGACACGAGAACAGGAAAATGAGTTGGAACAGGTTTTACTAAGCATGGCCAACAGGCTGTTCGGTCTATCGCCGAAGATTGTGAGAGAGCTTGTTTGTAGCTATTGTGAGATAAATTGTATTGATCACAGATTCAACACCAATGAGAAGACAGCTGGCAGATATTGGTTGGGAGACGGTGGGAGGATTCATGAAACGACACCCGCTGTTATCGGTGAGAGTGGCAGAGGCTACGTCAATCCAAAGAGCCCTTGGTTTTAACAGAGCGAAAGTCAACCGGTTTTTTGAGGAATTACAGAAGGTAGTGTTTGACAACAGTGATAGCCAATTGATACCAGCTGTCAATCAGCGTGGATCTATAACAGCTATTGCATCTCTTGCTAAAGAGTTACGTGCTAAGCCTAATCAACCTATCACGAATTTTAGTGGCAGGTGAGACAGCTTCTAAAACCCCGCTCAGCGGCCGGGAAAGAATAAGAAAAGTTCCTCACGCAGAGACTTTGACAGGATCACCATATAAAAATCAGTTGGAGATAGCGACTAAATCTCCCTATGTTTGGAACTGGGCAGAATGCACAGTTGAGTATGCTGACATTTCTGATCCCAAATATTGTGAAGATTGGGTTACATGCAAAGGATGCTCCAAACGATATCACATATGAGAAAACTGTGGAATCTTTGACAATGACGAATCATATAACTGCAAAGGTTGTATCAACTGACAGTAAATTTAGTCATTTGCCAGAACAGAAGCTGAAATAATGTTACTGTTCTTTTGCATTTAACTCTACTTCGTGCCACAAGAGCCCCAGCATTCGTTCAGGAGCATAATCGGTTTTTCAAGTATTGTGCCCATTCATTGATCATCAAATTTGGATCATATTTGTTGAAAATAAAAGAATTAAGTTAAATTAAAATTCGGCACATTATAAAAAGATATTAGTTAAAGGCTATATAGCCTATCACTGTGTAAATTTATTCATACAGGTTAATTTAACCCCAATACCTGGACCAACTTTGGTAAAAACATTTAATTGCAAAATTCAGAATTTCTGTTATTGAAAAAAGGTTTCTCAGACTGTATCTTGTGAGATGCAAATATAGGCAATATCATTCTCGAGTCGGCCTACTCACAACTGTTCTGTTTGATCACAAGTTGGCAAAGATAATTTCGGCACGGGGTGCCGGAAATACCCTCTAGCTGTGCCAAATACCAGCAGTGCGGGTCTTTTCGGGGCCTCTACCAGACTTAAAATAGTTACAATATTGTAATATAATATCAAGTTTTCTCGTGAATTTTCAGTAGCCAGGATGTTCTTCTAACATATTCAACAAAAGCAGTTGTTCAGAAAGGCATATTGCCAAAAATTCTGAACAAAATGCTTAAGGTGCCGAAATTACCCCAAATTACCCTATTGACAAAGAGATACGTTTTAAGTCGTTTCAAAAAGAGGGTCATAGAATTAGGAATTGCTAAGCCACGCATACTGGCGTCAAGAGCATTCCAAGGGATAGGGCCAACTGATTCAAAACCGCTTCAGGAACAAGGAGGTTCGTGCTTGGGGCACACTGAGAAGACCATTGGTTGTGGACCGAAGACGGAAATCACTATTATTATTATTATTATTATTATTATTATTATTATTATTATTATTATTATTAAAGGGTGCGCGGTTGAACAGTGGTTAGCGCACTCGTCTGCCAATCTTAAGGTCCGTGGTTCAAATCCCGACCGCGGCAGAAGCTTTTCGGTTGTTTGTCCCAAGCGCCATCAGTCGACTCGGCTGTGAATGAGTAAATCGCGTATTGACTCGGTGGAAGGAAAGGCGGCGAGAGAAAGGCTGGCAATACGCCCTCATTCAGCCGTCAGGCAGTGGCGTAAACCTGGCGTCAACATTGGGGGGGGGGATAGAATCGTCGATAAAGTCATGCCAAACCCCCTTTTCGTCTCCTAAAAAAGTGTTGACGAGCAAAAAACGTCATCCTTATATTTTTCCCTGGTCAAATATCCTGATGAGCAAAAAAGGTCATCCGTAATGATGATTTTACCGTAAGGCACAAAGCATTGGGGGGGTGTAATTGATACTCTGTCCCCTCTTACTAATTATTAAAGGGACCGTCCCCGCCGTCCCCCGTGTTTTACGCCCATGCCGTCAGGGACGTCATTGAGGGGGAAGAGGGGCCTTTCTCCCTGATTTTTATGAGAAAAAAATTTCACGAATTTTTGTGTTTTCAAATTCATTGTGTTCTCAATTGTTTTTAGAATTTTATTACAATCACTGATGTAGGCCTACTATGCAGTATCGTATGTAGCATGTACTATGAATAAAACCAATTTGCATAGGCCTACTAGTACTACATAGGTATGTTGAAAAAAATACTGTGCCTTGCAGACAAAAGTCTTGCCCCTGGAAAACCATGAAATGACGGCCCTAGTTGCCGTGTAAAAAAACCGAAGGCGCTAACCCTTCGGTTCTCCGACGGGCCCGCGATGGCCTATGGAGTTACCTAATTTACTTTATCAGGTTCACCGACATTTGCGCGACCGACATTTGCGCCCCGACCGATTTGCGCGACCGACATTTGCGCGCCGACAAATGCGCGAACGTAAAATCGACATTTGCGCGCCGACATTAGCGCGTATTTCGAGGAAGCACGAATTGCGCTGTAAATTAAAAGTCATCCATGCTTTAGTAACTATAGTCTTAATCATAACCAAAAATGAAACCCAAAATAACCCAAAATCAAACCCTAACCCTAACCTGCATTATTATATAATATCGCGCAAATGTCGTTGCGCAAATGTCGTTCGCGCATTTGACGGGCCACCCCTTTATCACTCATTCATCAATCATACAGTCAATTTATATGACGCATGATTTGTCTAGGTCGCCTCGGCCGTTTTCATAAACAAGCATGTCTTTAATCTATTCAGAAACATTTCTCGTGACATGGTTTCATCATCATCATCATCATCATCATCATCATCATCATCATCATCATCATCATCATCATCATCATCATCATCATCATCATCATCATCATCATCATCATCATCATCATCATCATCATCATCATCATCATCATCATCATCATCATCATCATCATCATCATCATCATCATCATCATCATCATCGTCATCATCGTCATCATCATCATTAATAATTATAATAATAAAATTATTATTATTATTATTATTATTATTATTATTATTATTATTATTATTATTATTATTTGGTCTACCTATAATTAGGCTAGATCATAAAGGCACCAGAGCTCACTGTCTGTACCGTTTAAGAAGTTTGGGGGCCATAGGCAGTTTTTTAAAAATAAGGACGGACCTTTTTTGTTTGACATACTTTTGGAGTAGAAGGCGAGAAAACCAAGCACCAAAAGCGGTGATGAGCTTTTCTTGCTTGTCAGGCTTTTCGAGTATCTGGAGCTCGAAAATGAAGCACCAGGAAACCTTTTTCACCGCCCGCCGGGACCCCTCTGTATCGGGGTCCTAGGCACGTGCCTTGCATGCCTTAAAACGGCCCTGCTCACAGTGGCGGCTCCACATGGAGGTAAGGGGGCCCGTGCCCTTATCATGGGCGTCCGGAGGGGGTGTAAGGGGTGCAATTACACCCCTGGAAAATTGTGGAGTTATGAAAAAAGTAAAATTACTTATTTCTTTTGTCACAAAACCTTATTTTGCATCCATGATCCCTCTGGAAAAGTTGTTCATTTCTTTCGTCACAGGACCTTGTTTTTCACCCCCTGGAAAATTACTGCGGACGCCCATGTTCCCTATTGAATGCCTGGCTTTCCATTGGCCCCTGTTGGGACCCTTAACTTACTACTACATACCTGTCAATTAATGGTTGGCCCCATGCTTAGAAGTCGCCACCCCAACGGCTCCCCCACTTGCCAAATCCTGAGGTCGCCACTGCCTGCTCACTGTTAGGGTTGTGAATTCGGAAATTTCCGGAAATTTCCAGCATTCCAGAAAAATAGCGGTACTTTTTCGGAAAAATTTCGAAAATGTTTATTATTATTATTATTATTATTATTATTATTATTATTTATTAATATAATTGTTATTTATTATCATTACTATTTATTACTATTCATTTGTTAGGCATTTGTTAACAACAAAGCTAAAATTGTAGAGTAAGTAATGTCAGTAGCTGCAAAAATAATGCTTTTATTCATTTTGTCTCGTAATGTCACCTAATTTTCAGTGATGTTAACAAGGACCGACCCCACAAGGACGAGGATAAGGACCCAGAAAACTAAAAAAACAGCAGAAGACCGACCCACAAGGACGAGGATAAGGACGAGGACCTACCCTTCAAAGACGAGGACAAGGACGAGGACTTACCCCATAAGCACAAGGACCACAAGGACTTACCTCTAAGGACAAGGATCAAGGACAAGGACCGACCTCTGTCAGACAAAAAAGTCAGAAACAAAAAACCAAAGACAATTTCAATTCGAATCACTAAATTAGAACGGCGAATAAAAAGAATGTTGTAAAACATAATCTAGTCAACAGCAATGTTGCATTTCAAATAAACAAGTGTTTCCGACAGCTGATCAGTCATGCGCCCACGATGAGGTCTAATTATAATTATGAGACCACTTTGCGAAAACACTCGTTCAACTGGAGGCGATGTCGCAGGACAACAAAGAATTCTGCTAAAGAATCAACTCCTCTATTGGTATTATAAAAGAAACTCATCAACTGGTATTATAAAGGAAACGATGACTGCAAATTATTTAGAGTAACTCAAAGCAAGTACAGTATGTAAATATAAATTCACATACTACTCTTAGGGCCAACCTTGGAACATAATTATCAGAACAATTGAAAATGGTACACAAGCAATTTGGTCCTTATAAGGATTTTTCAAGGACTAAGTTACAAGGACCTGGACAAGGACCGATCTGCAAGGACTAGGATAAGGACGAGGACCGAACCCCAAGGACGAGGATAAGGACGAGGACTGACTCCACAAGGACAAGGACTTCAAATTGGTTCTTAAGGAGTCCTTAAGGACCAGGACAAGGATTAACATCACTGCTAATTTTACTGATATGAGCGCTAATTAACAGCATAGGCCTACACGAGCTTACAGCAGCAGTTAAAGAAATTGCCACAGTATGAAATTCATGAAATTTCATACCATGGTCAACTTATAAAACGTTATTTCTTTATTAGCAATCGGTATAGATTAGTTGTTAAGACACATTGGTAACAGATTTTGGCGGTTTATTTAATAATTGTTTGTTTACTGATATGTGCCAAAATTTATTTATTTATTTCAAGACAATTCTATAGCGCCGTGCACTAGGTTAAGGCCTACGACAAGGGCGCTGCACACACATATATAATAAATATAAAAAATATATATAAATATATAATACAACATCGTATTTTAGCTGTGGTAATTACTCTTGTTCACTGTTGCATGTTAACCTCTAACAATATGTATGCTAGAAAGTTTCCGGAATTTTTCCGAAATTTTTACGGAATAATTCCGGAATAATTCCGGACATTCTATTTTTCCGGATAAGTTACAACCCTACTCACTGTCTTAGTCTGTCTAATAATAATGCTTAAGACATTCTGCGGCTTGGTTTCTGCTCCACAAGTCGCTGAAGACTACACAGATGGTATCTAGCAGCAGGTGAAAGATATGGGCTTAATATTGTCAAAGTAGGAACAATTCAACATTCTTCGCTTCTGCTCGCAACGGGAGGTAACATGATTTGAGCCACGTGGCATATTAACTCAGAACATTAGTATTAAAAATATAACATAATATAAATAATAATAAAAACTTAGAACATTAGTATTAAAAATGTAACAGATTATAACGAATAAAAAAACTAATGAATATATAACAAAATATATAACAAAAGTTATAAAATACAATAGCAGATATAACCAGTGTTGTAATAAATACTTCACTGAAGTATTTAAATACTTTCATAAATACTTGGTTTTCAAGCAGTATTTAAATAGTATTTAAATACCCAAATACCGGGTAAGCATTTAAATACTGGCAAATAAGTTTTAAATAATTTTTAAAATATTTGATAATGTAAGCCCGACGCTGGAGTCGAGCTGTGTAAACTAAAGTAATTAATTATTCATGACCTGAACATCTTTTAGTCATGACACTCGCTATCGCATAAATTATTACTGCATGAGCAAGAAAAAAACAAGCATATCGCCGGGCGCAATGCGTCTAACAGGCCGGGCTGTTTATATTTGTATTTTGTGGCGACTGACGAAATAGTAGAAAGTCTTGCACGTGAAAATTGCAATAAATCCAAAGTATTTAAATTTCTTTTTCCAAATACATCCAAATACTCTCCATGGTATTTAAATTTTACTATTTTAGATACCTTTTTTTGTAAAAATGGGTATTTCAATACAATATATCGGACATATTTTTTTATATAACGTTGCGCGCGCAACGATACAAAGAAATTAATTTAAATAGTATTTAAATACGTTTTGAAATTATTAAAGTTGAGATGTTAAATAGGGTAACTTTAACAATTTGATGCTTTTACCTATGAAATTTGAAATGGATATAACTGAATATAAATTGTCTGAACGTTAGCGTTTGTTACAACATATAAAATGCAGACCCGGCAGTCTCATTCAATTTAAAATTGTTGGGCCGAGGTAAAAAGAGACACTGCTCTATGGTATTTAACTATTTAGATACCATTTTGTGGCAAAGTATTTAAATAGTATTTTCCATACTTTACAACACTGGATATAATGTTGATGACTCGTCCAGTGGCGGTTCCACCATGTTGATGACTGGGGATGCATCCCCCACCGGAGTATTTTTTGCTTGCCAACATTTTTTTCGCAAACTTTTAAAAATTTAAACATTTTTATTTTTGCTTGTCAGCCCATCTTTGCGGTCAATTTAGAAAAAATCTACTGAAAAATACTGCGGGCTTTTTTGCCAGTCAGCCTTTTCCGGCAAGGTTTATTAACATTTAGTGGACAAAATACTAAGAAGAATTAACTTTTTTCTCTCATTTTTTTTTTAACTTTGCATCCCCCACCAGCTTCCTATAAATGCTTTTTTTCATCCCCCACCAAGAATTCCTGGAACCGCCACTGGGCTCGTCGTCTATTAATTTTGTTGCCTCCCTGACTTTGCAGTTGGAACCGCGACAGCCGCCATGCACTCCGCATTCCCAATCGGAGTGTGGCAACAGAGTCCGTACTCTTGATTCGGAGAACCCGTTTCACAGAACGGAGCACAATTTCGCAAACGACGATTCCGGAGATTAATACGAAAGACGATGACCAGCTGCACACAACGGAGCTGAGCACAACGGGCTGAACGACTTTCTACCATCAGTCTTAGAACTGGGAATTAGTTTCTTCTGATCTGGTCGGCAATTGGTGATGAATAGGTGCTATAGATATATGGCAGTAAACAACCTTCCGTCTGGAATTGAAGCCATATTTTCTAATAACGATGCATGGATGCAATTTGTTTTTCGCCAAAACTTTTCCAGACGTCTCTATTCTGTTTGGGCAGAGCACGTGACCTGAAGAAATTCCGTCCACTCAAGATCTGGATAGGATTGATGGAAAGACATCTAATTGATTTTCAGTTAGTGATAAACACAAGCAGAACACACAGAATACAAATTTATGTTCAGCGTTAGTGAATCTCTTGCGAAACATAGCAGAAGGTTGGTTCAATCGCCGCTGGGAGACGTTTGCTTTCACAACTCCCTGGCCTGTCATTAGACTGTTGTTGAGCAGTGTTTCCCAAACTGTGGGTCGCGACCCAAAAGTGAGTCGCAAGGGCTCAGTCCAGTGGGTCGCGGGGTAGCGCAAAATTAGATTCAAAAGTGTCATTTTCTAACCAATACCACAATGTCACAAACCTTAAAAGTTGCAAGTAGGATTAGGTAGGCCGATTAAGAAATGTATATGCCTACAATCCTCCAAACACGGTTTATATTAAAATAATTAGTGTTTTATCAAATTTTAGTTAACAAGTTTGTAAGGCCGCGGGTCGTTACAAAGCCGCTGAAGTGGGTTGCGCAGCTCCAAAAATTTTAGAAACCTCAGGCCTATAGTACTTTTAAAAATTAATCTTATTTCGCAATAACGCAAGAAAGCGTATTCCGACCATTTTGCTCTGAAACTCCACTAAGAATAGGCAGTGTTTATTCTAGGCCTGTTTTTGGGGAGGAATTCCCCTCCCCAGTTTTGAAATTCCTCCTCAAAAATTTGTAAATGTTGTCTTGGGGATGGAAATTCTCCCCAAATAAAAACCGCGGAGAGACAAATCTTGCCCCCAAACATTTCAAACTCCCCCAATGTCAAGGTGGCTAGAATAAACACTGAACAATAGGGAATTTTTGGCCTTGCTGTATTAGAACCTTGCTGTTAAGCAAATTTGCCGTACTCATAGGATTTTTAGATGCGTAACAAAGGTATGCTCCTGGCAAAATTTTTAAAGGATAATTTCCAAGAAATTTCAACATCTATTTCTCTCATTCTGTCTTATTTGGCAAAAATATGAATAACTAGGCATAATGCATTTGCCATATTTTCATATAAAGCGAATCAGAGCTTTTGTTTTGCCATTTATTCAAAACTCAGAAGATTCTTTTCAACTAACGTTCGTCAGATGGCCTAATGCATTTTTGAAATTACATGTTATGATTAGGGTCGCGGCACGTTAGGGGCTGTCCATTAATGACGTCAAGAAAATAGGGAGACGGGGTTTGAAGAAGTTTGACAGTTGTTGACAGGGGAGGGGATCAAGAGAACTTGACGTCGACAATTTCATTGTTTTTACAAATGATAAAAAATAGAAAATTTCATGGAATACTATTTATTACAATGGAAAAAAGCCTGACAAGCAAAAAACAAGGTCATCATCACCACATTATGACACTTGATGAACAAAAGAAAGGGGAAATGGTCGTCGTCGCAAAAATAAGAACCTTCTAAACATTTTAAGGAGACCCGTCACTGGTCTTAGTTATAGGGTCAAAAGTGTTTGACATAATAATGGGGGGGGGGTCACTGAAAGTTGACAACAAAAAAGCATGCCTATAAGAATAAATCAAAATAGCTTCAAAAATAGTCTTGAAATTGTTGACGTTCATATATCTCTTGCTTCTGCTGACTGATGCATGACATAACATAGAAACTTCTATAGTGCCATTTTGTTCTGTTCATATACCGCCTTACCTACCGATTATAATTTATCGATTTTTATTCCTGACATTTGCTTTTCTAAATATGCTTCTGTGCAGATTGTTGCATCATAATCGATCAGCGTGGGTGTGAGATTTATCAGGTGCAGTATCACGCAGCTGCTGTTTAAATGGTCATTAGCTTCGATTCACAAACAGACGAACAGAATGGCAGCAGAGTTCTCAGCAGTGTTTTATCCAGCAGACTCTAGGTCTTTGGGGCGGGAAGATTGTCTTGGCAGGAGGGAAAGAGACACAGTTCAATGCAAAAACTTGTGTCAGACTGTCAGTGCTGGGATTTGGGAGGATTTTTATGCGTTTTTGCGAGGGAGAATCTCCCCCTAACAGGCCTTTATAAAACACTGATTCTCAGCCTGTTGGAAAGACGCCTGATATATCCTTAGAGCGAGTCTTCAGGGAAAGTTTGAATTGATCCAGTTATCACCTTTTCCCGCAAGCAGAAATTTGAAGTCATCATATTGTTGACCGATCTTTGAGATAACACTTTCTTGACAGTTTGGTAGAACACTTGAAAACCTTCTTAAGAGTTTGTTCAAACTGTCTTTGTCAAATTCAGAACTTGAATCCTTTGCAATGGCGCAATGGTCAAATGCTTGCCAGTACATTAATTCATCGTCCGGAAATCTGTTCCCAATTAAGGTAGCTACATAACGGTTCAACAAATCTAAGAATTGCAGCCTTGTCGCCATCACGGTCAAATGAATTAAGAACTTCCTTCACTGCGTCACTCCAATGAACTGTTTCTCCAAGATACTGCCTCTCATTTAACATATTTGACCTTTACAAACTTAAACGCGTCAATCGCGGACCTGCGGAGACTGCTCGGAGGTTTGCGGCCAGAGTGCTCGGGGGTTTTCAGCAGCTGAGAGGGAAGATTGCGCGGCGCCTAGATGTAATTGGCTGATTAATTGTGCGAACTGGTGATAGGGGCGTTAAGCGTTTCAAGGCTCTTCAGCAGGACGTTATGCCTAATTCTCGACTTTTGTGCAAATAGAATATGCAGGGGCGTAGCCAGGAATTTGATTTGAGAGGGTATAAATATTTTGGGTGGGTATAAATCTGAACTATAACCCATATAAACCATATATAACCACATGTAAATCACATAAAAACTTTAAGGTAGACTGATTTGGGGGACGGGGGTATATATATATATATATATATATCGATATACCCCCGTCGCTACGCCCCTGAGAATATGTTATATTGGCTGCCATTAATCTTGCCAGTTGTGTGTATTATTTTGGTGTGTAACTTCCTTTTTTCGTCTTGAAACATCTATTTCTGAAAGAAAACGCGAAATTTATCTCTCAATAATCTCGCAGTTTTCTGCCCAGCATTAAAAAGACGACATCGTAATGGTTCGGGGTTTCTTTTGTTTTATTCGCTCGGCGTGATTACAACGGCCTCTCCGTGATTCTATTTCTACGAGAACTCTCCTAAGAGCTGCATCCATCACACATGACAGTAATCACCGCCAGCTTCAGACGCACACGTGACAGAAACCGAATTGCATTTGATACGGCGGAATATTAGTGACCTCATTGCTGTAGTGGGAGAAATGTGTTAAGCTATAAATAACTCCACAGAAATGAATTTTCGAGGCATGAAATTCTGTTGACAGTAGACCACGTGAGTCCCTGATGAGCCATCTATCTTCATTTCTCCTTCTTTTCTTCTCTCCCCTTTCTCTCGTTTGCACGCTTTCTCATTTTTTCCAGTGATAGACTGATAGTAAATGTATTGGCAAGAAATAATTGTCTTCTTTTTCTGAATTGTCAGTTTTGCAGCTGGAGGCCGAACTCAGTCAGTTTAGAGGTTCGATTGACTCTCCAGATGCCAAATTGCCAAATAGTAAATATGCCGTAGTATCAATGCGTTTTATATCAGTCACACGCACACAAACACATGCCAGACACTAACGCACGCACGCACACAATAAATAAATAAATATATGGCCTATATATCCTCAGGGATCGCGGTGGAGTAGTGGTAAGATTCTTAACTCGCAACTGGAGGGTAGCGGGTTCGAATCTGACCCTAGCCATTGTGCGGCGACTTTAGACAAGTTGTTGACTTTCTTCGCACTGCGATTCTTTACTATGTGAATGACTTACGTACGTTAACAATCGTCTAATATTAGTAGCAATAATAATAATAATAATAATAATAATAATAATAATAATAATAATAATAATCCTGTCAACAAGCATGTTCCTGCATGTTTTGGCATGCTTGAGCAGGCCTGTGAACCGTAGCCAGCAATTGATGACATCTGAGATCACCAACTAAGATGTACTGAGCACACGCTTACAAGCACAAAATTATGTTCTCGCGTAATCTGTTATACACTAAAGACGAGTAGATGAGGATCTAATCCAGACAATAGTTATGCATTTGTGAGAAATATATCCCCTGTGATCAGTGCAAGAACTCAACCAAGAAAGTGATGACTGAAACATGAAACTGTTTAAGAAATGGGTTGGGGGATGCAAACAGCACTTTTTTAGTGCAAGGGAGGTGGACAGATGGAATGAACTGGATGAGAAGATAGTAATGGCTACGAGGATGAATGATTTTAAAATAAACCCCAGTACTATAGGATACTAGATTTGGATGGGTACAACAGTGGTTCTCACACAGAGCAGATCCTACTGAACGACTTTAAACCTTGTTATTATTTATATTACTTAATTTAATCAAGTGCTATTTCGCATGTAAGGTCGAAGATCAAAATAAAAGCTGGACACCTCACAACACACATCTGCTGCACGTTGTGTTACACTGATCTCACGTACACTTTAGTGGTTCCGTGGGAAGAGGAAATCGATGCCATTTGCCGTGCCTATGGTTTGGCGCAAGCCGAAGGATCATCACTCATATTGCAATATCTGGATTATCTGCATGACAATCGTTGCTGGATATTCAGGAAAGAAGAAGTGGAAAATCGCGCACACGCTTATTGTATGTCTGCTCTAAAGCCAGTGCCAAATGACGCCCAGGATCCAGTGTCAACTGGACTGCTGAAATTGACAGTTCTGAAGAGGATACTTATAATGTCGACACCGACGAATGCTATAATGCTATGAACCAGAATTTGAAAAGGGTAAGCCTCACTTACAAAGCCATTCTGACTGAGACTATTTGTTGTAGCGAGAAACATGTCTTCGCGTAAAAGAATCCGATTCTTACGTATAGTCCTATACTGGCAACGTCAGCGTATTTCGATCGTCCAAAATCACTGTCTGCGCTTATGGATGCAACTTATGAGATTCTGTTTGAAACTAGGCCTACATAAGTAAATAAGCAAGTAAGTAAAATCTCGCGAATTTCTATAGCTCTTTAAAAAGCAGCATCGCGGTAGCTCTTTATTTCCATGCGCTTAATCCTAGTATGAAGTAGCTATAGCCAACGAAACGATGGGGGTCATTCATACAGGGTCATTTAATCCAAAGGGTCATTGCAGAGGTGTAGCGAAGGTATCCGGCGCCAGAGGGCAATGTGTACCGTTGGCGCCCCAACACTGCTGACGAGTGACGAGCAAAAAAGGTCGTCGCCATGGGCGTAAAACACGGGGTACGGCCCCTCCAATAATTAGTAAGAGGGGCAGAGTATCAACTACCCCCCCCCCAATGTTTTGTGCCTTATGGTCAAATCTGGTAAAATCACTCATTGTGGATGACCTTTTTTGTTCGTCAAGACTTTTTGGGTATGAAAAGGATGAAAGGGGGTCTGACCTGACTTTATGAACGATTTTTCCGCCCAATGTTGACGCCAGGTTTACGCCACTAGTCGTCGCACATGTTTCTTCTTCTTTATTATGCGTTTCACTTATCCAAATACCAATTTTGGCGCCCCCACCTCGGCGCCCGGGGGCATATGCTCTCCCTGCCCTTCCTCGCTACGCCTCTGGGTCATTGTGGTTGGTTGGGACGTTGAAGCTGTATGGAGGAAATGATATGTTTGAGGAGAAATGCTTGTATATATATACTGCTGTCCGCTGTTATATTATATATATATATATATATATATATATATATATATATATATATATATATATATATAACATTGTCCGGATAAGCGTCTTTCAGTTAACCCTAATAATAATAACCCACCAGCCACCAGTTTGGAAAGACTGCTGAAAAGAGTATTTTCAATATTATATATCTGGATATATAATGCGTTTTTTAATACTATCTTTAATTATATTTTACTTTTGATTCATTTAGTGACATGCATTGAGACTAATGCATTCGGTCAACGAGAGTGGGCGTCTGTTTAGTATGCTGATGTAGATCCGATTGTCTGTGGAGAGTCGGACAGAAGCCACGCATGCGACGGCGACGGCGGCGGCTGGTGAGATGACGCTTTGATCGACCAACCAACAGCGCCCACTTCATTCATATGAAGTAGTAGGAGAGAGGAGGAGAGAGGAGGAGAAGGAGGAGAAGGAGGAGAAGGCGCAGAGAAAGGACAGTGACTATTCCGCCTGCACTTGAGAGGAACTCTTGCTGCTCTTCGCTCGATCAGCGACCAGGACGCGGTCGTTTCGTTGATCATTCTCGGTGGTAGAATTCACGATCGGACCTAACTGGGATATTTGTATTTGAGCGTCGACGCTGGATCTCTATTGTCAAACGGATGTAGTCTCTTCATCAGATATGACGCTCTATACCTTGGGAATCAGGCGTGGGCTTCGACTGGGAGCACCTCGTTGAGACACCGGAGAAGAATGTCAATCGAAAGGTTTGTAAGATCTAGAACAACTTGTTAGTATTATCTGTCTTGGGAATAACAGCAACTGATGCTAATTATTTCAGCCAAAATTGCTTTCTGTTAAAAGTAATTGTAACTTTGAGCTATATTGTAAATTTATTCAAGAGATTCAACGTATACTGTAAACGAATCGAATAGCAAGCGACTGCTTCTTCGTCTTAGTTGCATGCACTCTGAGCAGTTTTTCCGAAGAGGCATTGAATAACTGCTGTCCGCTGAAAATGCAACATCGTTGTGCGAAACGGATTTAGTTGCATTGGAATCAATCACATGCACTGATACTCGACTGAGAACGAGCGTTTTAAGCGTCGGCTGAATTCAACGACAGGCGATTAATGTCATCTCCTCATCAACACGGATGATGATGATAGTCTGATCGCTTCCAGATGTCTTCCATTCGCCGCTCGAAATGCTCTGAGTCACGTGATACTCTGTGAAGAACTCTTGGTCGGTTCGATCAGAGCCGCCGCAAAATCTATGCCGTGTAATACAACACTAAACTTGTGAAGAATTCAGTCGATCTCAGTCCACTGCAGCAAAGCCTCGCTCTCGAATCGAATTCTATATCTGCAGCCAAATTTCTGGTTCATGCTTTTGTGGCTAGTAGGTTAGACTATTGCAATTCTCTTTATCTTGGCCTGCCCAAAAGCCTGCCTCTCCACTTTGCAATCTGTCCTAAATGCTGCGGCTCGTCTTGTGGCTAAAGCTCCTCGCTACTCTAGCATCTCATACCTTATGCTTAACACCTCCATTGGCTTCCAATTTCTGACCGCATTAAATTCAAACATGTAATTAGTATTGTTTCTGGAGCACTTTGAGGTCAGGCACCGTCTTACATTACTGAGCTTTTCAAATCACCCTCTTCCACTGCTCATCGCCTGTTCCACTCCACTGATCAGAAGAATGTTTATGTCCCCAGATCACGCACTGCTCTTACCCAGCGTCGGGCTTTTGCAGTGACTGGACCCTCCGTCTGGAATGCCTTGAACCCATCCATTCGGGAATCACTTCTAACTCATTCGCTCTGTTCAATGCGAAAGCTAAAGTCTCACTACTTTACCCTACGACTCCATTGCCAGGAGCGCCTCTGAGTAGAAATAGAAGAGGCGCTATACAAATTCCGCATTACATTACATTACATTACATTACATTACAAGGGGTTGTCCATTAATTACGTCAACAAACTAGGGGAGGGGTTTGAACAAGTTTGACGGTTGTTGACAAGGGGGAGGAGGGGTCAAGAGAAGTTGACGTCAAGAATTTCATTTTTTACAAATGATAAAACAGGAAATTTCATGCTATACTATTTATTACAATGGAAAAAAGCCTGACAAGCAAAAAACAAGGTCATCATCACCACATTATGACACTTGATGAACAAAAGAAAGAGAAAATGGTCATCGCCGCAAAAATAATAACCTTCTAAACTTTTTCGGGATACCCGTCACTGATATTAGTTGAAGAAGGTGTCAAAAGTTTTTAACATAATTATAGGGGGGTCACTGAAAGTTGACAGTTGTTGGCAGGGGAGGGGGTCAAAATTACCCAAAAATTGTTGACATAATTAATGGACAGCCCCTAACACTTGAGAAAGATAAATGGTCACGTGTCCTCTTGACGTATTTGGGTGAGGGAGATGAAGAAGGGCTTTAAGAGGAGCTTAAATCTCTGTTTATTATAAGAACATCACTTATTCAGGGCCATCACAGCCTCTAACGTTTCCTCTCTCTGCCTTGGCAATAGTCGTAGTCCATTTTAGTTTTTCTCTGTTACTTTTGCTATAACAGGGCAGGCACTTCGGATTATCTATTTTGGAAGTTAAATTAATTTTTTTCGTACGTTTAACTGTTTGTATAGTCGCTGCAGAGCTGCCGCGTCTGAATTAATATGCGTTAACCTGGTAAAGAGCTACTGTCTACCTATTGTATTGTATGGCATGGAAGCCACATGCCCAAACAAAAGTACTCTTAATGCTCTTGACAGATTGATTCAAGTAGTTGTGTGTAAAAATTTTAAAACAAGTGAGGCAGATAATGTTGATTATATCAGAGTTTTAGCGGGTTTGGAAAGATACATGCTGCTGTAAAAAGTAACAAGCATCCTTTGTCAATAAATATGCGAAGAAGCCACTGTATTTTGCTGAGTGCATTGCTAGAATTTGTCTGAGGGCAGAGGCTGGCTGGATGGGCAGTGCTAATGGCTGTACTGTGTAAAGTTTGTGCTTAGTTTATTAGTTTATTATTAGTTTGATTTTATTTGGTTTCTGTTCAGTTGATTTGTGTTATTCTTTGTTTGTGTACTATTTTTTGATGCTGTGCTTATCACTAATAAAGATTATTATTATTATTATTATTATTATTATTATTATTATTATTATTATTATTATTATAAATGTATACATTTTAATTATTTTTCGGAATTTTATTTGATTAATGGCTTATTATCTTCAGCATATTCATAATAATAATATTATGAATCCAGAATGCATAGCCTACATAATGTTTTTGACGTATAGGCCCTATAATTAATTACAAATTGGGATGTAGACGAAATTAAGCTCATTAGAAAAGCAGAAGATTGAAAAATAATTTCGACTCAACATTTCTTTTTATCCAAATGCGCTCAGAGTTAGCTAAATATATTTTTAAATAAGCTTACGACGAAGTCATGTTCATTGAACATTCCGTGTCCACTGTTTGAATAAGAAAAAGAAAAGTAAGAGCTTCTTGTACTTTTTACGTCGATTAAGTGAAGGCAGAACACAATAAATACCACGCGAATAAGAGCTCGTCTGTTTAATTGGAAACGCATCAGTTACAGAAGTGTAATGTAATGCAATGTAGCATTTGTATATAGCGTCTTTTGTAGTTCTACTCAGGGGCGCTCCTAGCATTGGAGTCGCATGATAAAGTAGTGATGCTTTCGCATTGAACAGAGCGAGGGAGTAAGGAGTGAATTCAAAGCAGTGAATGGGTTCAAAGCATTCCAAAGGGATGGTCCTGTCATTGCGAATGCTCGACACTGAGTAAGAGCAATGTGTGATCTGGGGACATAGACATTCTGCCGATCAGTGGAGCGAAACAGGGGATGTTCAGTGGAAGAGGCCCAGAGGATACCTTGAAGAGCTCAATAATTTAAGACGAAATGTTGCCGAAACAATAATATTATTAATTGCTTGTTTGAATTTAACGCTGTCAGAAATTGGAAGCCAGTGTAGGGTGTTAGGCATAAAATCTGAGATGCTAGAGTAGCGAGGAGCTTTAGCCACAAGACGAGCCGCAGCATTTAGGACAGATTGCAGATTGGAGAGCAGGCATTTGGTCAGGCCAAGATAAAGAGAATTGCAATAGTCTTACGGTAACCTACTAGCCACAAAAGCATGAACCAGAGATTTGGCTGCAGACAAAGAAAGTGAAGAACGAATAACCCTAATTTGCCTACGTTGGTAAAAGCAGGATAGAGAGAGTCATATGATATGTCATTGGAATTACTAAGATATTTCTCGAATTTGTTCAATTTAGTTTCGTCTAAATTGTGTGATGGACAGAAAATCAGTCTGACTGACAGAGGAATGGATCGCGACTGCAGCAGTCGGGCAGACACACACAGACACAGACAGACAGAGGCAACCCAACACGAAATGAAAATCAGACTGCATCAGTTTATTAAACTTTTACACAATCTCAACCGTTGCGAAGCACTGATGACGGTAATGACTAAAACGTCACCAATGATGTCGCCTAACAAGTGACGTCATATTACCGTCATTTACATGTAATGTGTGCAAATCAAAGGAAACAACAAGATAGAAAACTGGTGATGTTTTCAGTTCAATAAGTTCAATATAGAATAATAATAATAATAATAATAATAATAATAATAATAATAATAATAATAATAATGTGATTTAAAGTGGTTTAGGAGGCTAAGTAATCTTGCGTGAAAACCACTGATGTAACCATCTGCATTCAATAACCTAGTTTATCTAGATAGCCTTTGAATCCGTTTACTGTTTCAACTGTCACTCCCACCTCGTCCAAACTGTTCCATTTGTCCACAAACCTTGTACTAATAATTTTTGTTCTTCTTGGACCCACCCTCTGCTTAAACAATTTGCATCTGTGGCCTCTTGTGCTGCTATAAGTGTGCCAATGTAAAGAATCGATAGTATGGCAAATCTACTTTCCCGGTCATCATTTTATGTGTTTCAATCAAATCCCCCTCTCTTCTTTGTAATGTTGTTAATCTACAATACTGAAGTCTTTTCGCAGCTTAAATTATGGCATCCACTGACCATTTTTGTTGCTCGTCTTTGCACTATTTTATAAAGGCTCTGTGAATGATCACGTGATACTTTTGCGACTGCAAAGCGACCCTCAAAAGATCAGTTCAATGCCAGAGAAATCAGTAAAAATGGGAAACGCCGAGCAGACAATCAACGCAGCAAAAGCCGAGAGATGAAAGAGAGGCGATACTAGTGTAGAATTAATTTGAAAGTACACAATGAATTGGAAGAATTAATAGGCGCAAGAAGAGAATTCCATTTCCTCTCTCTCTCCCCTGTCTCTCTTTCTCCTCTCTCTCTCTCTCTCTCTCTCTCTCTCTCTCTCTCTCTCTCTCTCTCACGGTTTTTTCGTGGAAATTTCTCAAAAGCGTTTTCACTGTCGCCATTTCTAGTCAATCACATTTCACAGAAAAAACAGAAAAATTGCACATGTGCATCTGAGAGAAAGAAAGTCAGACAGACAGACAGACAGACAGACAGACAGACAGACAGACAGACAGACAGACAGACAGACAGACAGACATACAGAGACAGACAGACAGAGACAGACTAATTTCTGCTGCATTTGATGTCGTAAGCTGTGATTGGATCTAAAATTACACAGATTTAGAATTCATTCCACTTGATTTAATGAAATCAGCAGGTCACGTGATCACCACAATCGCAAAATCAACCATTGCGTTGACGACGAATGGACATTTACATATTCGAGTGATTGTGTTATTCTCTCTCTCCTCCCTCCCTTTGAGTCCACAGACGACGGATTAGAATAAGCAAATATGTCGACGAACTGTCCTCATGACAGTCGATGCAATACGGCCACACTCTACTCCTCAGCTCTACTCTACTATCCACTGAATGTCACTAGTAATCATCTGCTGTCCGACCTTCTGTCGTCGACTCTGTTCTTCTGTCACGCCAGATGGCGTTGTTGGTCAGCAGGATGCAGAAGGTAAAAGGTCAACATAAGGCGCTGTAAAATATCGTGGAAATATTAAAGGAAAAGTATCAGTGTTGCAGAAGTAGATTTCGCTGCCATTGGTTAGCATGCACTGGAGTGGGGCGACAGAGAAATTGCTATAGATAGAGCAATCTGATTCACGGTAAGCCTCTTGTCACCATAGTTGTTCGTAACGGTGTCTAAGGTTACGTACGATTTTGAAACAAAACAGGGTTATCTGAGGTTATTTATTTTGTGGGGATTATTTACCTTTTTCAAACGTAAGTAGAATTTCTAAATTACTTTTACGCCTACTTTTCAACATTAACTGTCCCATTTTGTTACTTATTTACTACAGTAATTTTGATATTCTATGATAATTATAATGTCACATTTCTGCTGAAGTAGACAGCTTAATAACTCGGGAATTGAGTAAATTTGCTTTATATCCGACGTTACTGTAGCAAATAGTCATTACAAGACAACGTTACGAACAACTATGATCAGTTCATATTGTGTTTCAATTCATATTCAAACAGTTGAATCAATTCATATTATATTCAAATCAGTTGAATGAACCTAATTTTTCTAAAAATACGAAATTTAACCCCATTTCCAATCTCCCAGTTTTCCTTTCCTGAAAGGCAATGCTTACCAGAATGTTAAATTACTTAGATGCATTTAATATGCTATCCACTGATCAATAAGGTTTTAGTTCTCCACTTAAATGCCAATAATGAATCTAATTGATATCAAAACAACAAATTTTTAATCCCACAAACACACTATTGGAACAATCCTCGATATCTTTTGGTGTTTCTGGTATCTCAGCTGGCTTCTGAAAAACTAAAGGAGGTAGAGAGAGTTATTATTATATATATTTAAGTCATTATTATATATATAATAATGAGGGGGAGTTATTATTATATGGGAGTCATTTTAACTATACCGGTTTTCGTATGAACTTTAAGGTTTTCAAATGCAACTATCTTTCTGGAAAAACGGGTTATTTAAGCAGACCCATTTCAACTAACTTATAACGCAATTTCATAACTTATCCAATCCTTTTGCTATCGTATGAAGAAGGAGAGGAAATAGTCTACAACACCAACCAATACATACAACTCTGTACCGGCGAGTGGGTAGATGAGTGACAAAAGCGTTAGTTAAACTGACTCGGAAACTGATAAAAGTTTCACAAGTCACTTGTTCAGCCGATGACTTCAGCGACAGTTTTCTGGAAAATGGCAACGTAGATCTTTCGAAGCGGGAGAGAGAGAGAGAGAGAGAGAGAGAGAGAGAGAGAGAGAGAGAGAGGAAGAGCCATTT
Organism: Metaphire vulgaris; assembly: GCA_018105865.1. NCBI lineage: Eukaryota > Metazoa > Annelida > Clitellata > Crassiclitellata > Megascolecidae > Metaphire > Metaphire vulgaris. Next base: position 3,653,926 of record CM030860.1, on the reverse strand, counting down.
CTAAGTCTGCTAACAAATGATGCAGAACTGTTGCTATATGCGAATCTTAAAACATCGACTGAAAAGAAAAATTAAAATAGTTAATTTAAACAAAAGTCACTCGAAATTTTTGAAAACCTAGGTTCGAGTAGACAGTCTGCTTCCATTTAAACCTCAAATTCAAATCAATATTGGAGATATTTTTATTTCAAAGTTTCAGTAAAAAGTTTTCTGCTCTTTCAGCGCCAGGCGTAAGTTTTACGATTCCAAACTAAGTTTCCTCTTGTGTCCCAAAAATTCAGCATTACCTGTCAAGATTTAAAGAAGTGAAAAATAAATACATTAGGAATTCCTCAGTTATCTCTATTTTAATTTAATGGTGTTTTCCATTTTTCGATTTTAGCGGTAAAAGATTAGTCCTAGACTTCTTAAAAAAACTGAAATGCACAACGAAATGTGAGTTTCTTCTGCATTTCAGTCTTTCGAAATTCCGCTTGTAAAGCCATCGGTCTAAACAGACAAGAGTAGAGTATCATGGACAACATCCTATTCGATGAAACTGCTTATCAGTCAGCGTCTGATTTCAGCGAACAATAACCGACTGTTTTTGCAGCAGATTAGTGCTCTCTCTCTCTCTCTCTCTCTCTGGATATATATATATATATATATATATATATATATATATATATATATGTATATATACAGTATATATATCTGTGCTTTGTTTGCGCAGGGATAATTCGGGGAATCGATGCTCATGAGCGTCTGTTGATAAGAGACATTCCTGTCTGAAGAGTGATTGCTTATTCCGTTGTTGTTGTAGTTGTTGTCTTGACAGTTTCTCCTCTGTTATTCCTCTCTGCCACTCCGTCATCCCTGCAATTGTTGGAGTGCGTTGCAGGGCGTTGGTCAAACGCGAAATTAACATTCCGTCCACGCAAAGAAAATAGAAGCCAATTACTTTGGCCGCTCGACGAATTACGAAGAAGAGAAAGAGGGAGCGGCTGGAGAGGGGCCTGGGGTGGGTGGGTGGGTGGGGGGGCGGAATAAGGTGCAGTCAATCCTCAGCTGATGTTGACGCGTCAAATGAAATTCCGATTCGGTGTCAACTGCCATCGAATGACGACTGATTGACGTTCCTCTGCGCATCTGTATTTAGCGCTGTTTCCATGGTTATTCTAAAATATCATCTTATGAGAAATCGAGATGATTGTCAGTCCTTATTTAGCTACTGGTCATCAACTTTCACGATGACTCGTATTTACGTCGAGACCGTTTGTGGCTGTTTCAGAGGCAGAGTCAGACGACTGCCAAAAAGACCCGCCGTTGACACTCACACACGCACACACATACACACACGTATTTAGAGGCGGCTATTGTCATTTGTCGGTTCGAATGTTTCACCCTTAATCCGATCGGACAGCATCGTGGTTGCCATGGGAACCGACGTTGTGACCCTCTGCTCCAATCATCGATTGATAAACACACGCACACAGACATAGGCAAACAAACATAAACACATACACACGCACACACGCACGCAGTTGTCCAAGTTCTTTCACTTGTGGGACACTGGACGGTCAAAGGACATTGGCACTCTGCTCAGAGACAGGGTCACTGAATTCCCGTTGCCTGCAGTCAAATGGCACTGAATTGAATTGAATGCATTATTTGATTTAGCATTTCCCCGATTTTAATTAGAATAGGAGAGATTCTGCCTCAATGTCCCCCTCGGACAGAATTACAGCGGATCCTGTCGCTAGAAGCAGCAACTGTGTACTTGGGTTGACATTTTGCTCTGCTTCTGTGGTTTGCGTCCTATCTTTCTAACCGATCTCAAATGAATTTCGTGGAGCATTCCCGCTCATACTGGTTCCATGTTCCATTTGGGGTTCTCCCGAGATTCGGTACTTGGTCCTCTTCCGTGCATATTCTATGCTGCTGACCTTTGCTCTTCAATTAACTCCCTTGACTTAACTGTGCATCTCTATGCTGATGACGTTCAAATCTAACGATATGTTTTGCTCGTTCCTCAACCAAGTGACCAATCTAATTCCAACTCTTCGGGATTGACTGTTAAAGCTCAACTTATCTGCCTTGGTACTAAACATCTCCACTCTAAAATCAATTATGACTCACTAAACTCTCTCTTTCCTAATCTAACTTTCTCAAATAATGTTTCAAGAACCTTGGCATTTGCACTGACAGTAACTTGACCTTCAAAGAACACTTTACTAGACTTTCTTATTCCTGCTTATAGCCGTTTAGGCGAATTAGGGCAATTCGTTCTTCTCTCTCTCTCTCTCTCTCTCTCTCTATATATATATATATATATATATATATATATATATATATATATATATATATATATATATCAGCCAAATCTCTGGTCCGTGCTTTTGTTGCTAGTAGGATAGACTATTGTAACTCGCTTTATTTTGGTCTGCAAAAAAGCCTGTTCTCCACTCTGCAATCTGTCTTAAATTCTGTGGCTAAAGCTCCTCGCTACTCTAGCATCCAGATGTTCTGCTTAATGTCTCCCATTGGCTTCCAATTTCTGACAGCGTTAAATTCAAACAAACGATCAATTCTTGTTTCTGCTGAACGTTGACATCAGGCGCCGTCTTTCATTACTGAGCTTTTCAAACCACCGTCTTCCGCTGCAAAGCATCTGCTCTGCTCCACTGATTGCAAGAATGCTCACGTCAAGAATGGAAAATGCAGCTTCATAAACCTAGGATTTTAAGCATTTTAAACCTGAAAAGTCAAGATTTAGGTTTTACATGTTTTTGATTTTTGAGTCGAAAAATAAAAAAAACTTATCTTCAATGTTTTAAAGCTTCTTATTTTCTTCAGGCAACCGAGTACATGTATGGCATGAATGCAGAGTTTATAGGTGTTGGCATGTGACAAGAATATAGAGAAGGGTTTATGGGTGACACGCCAAACATTAAAACCTAAAACACCTAAAAAGCTAAAAACCTTAATTTTAATTTTAAAAAGCTAGGGGTTTCCCAGCCCTTGTCTATGTCCCCAGGTCACGCACAGTGTTTTACTCAGCGTCGAGCATTCAGTGTGGCTGGATCCTCTCCTCTCTCTACAATGCATTGACTTTATCCATTCGGGTCTCACTTCTTATTCCCTCTCTCTGTTCAATGCGAAAGTTAGTTAGTCTCACTATTTTATCACGAGACTCCAATGCCGGGTCAGAATTATGATTACGACAGCGATGGAGAGGAGGAAGAGGAGGAGAGGACGGAGAGGAGGAAGAGGAGGAAGAAGAGGAGGCTTGGAGACGACGACAGCAGTGATGATGAAGACGATGATAAAACGCTTCCAGTCGGTTATTCGTTTTCTTTTCCACCGACTTCGCCTCCTCCAGTCTTATCGCAATCTCATTTTCTCATCTAATTTCGTTTAGATCACCTTCTGGTGTTCTTCCATTTATCTACTGTATTCTCTCAACTCGTCTAATCTATGACTAGTTTCGAGTATCGTATTTGTTAGTAAGTACATCAATATAGCGCCTTTGTGTACTATCACAGTCTATTCTTAGGAGCTTAGTCTAAATTTTGAATGACTGCAGCCAGAAGGTGGCGGTGGACATGGTCATTCTATGAAAAGAGCCATCATGCCTAGGACGTTGCAGCTACAGTATGTGGAGGAAATGATATTTGAATTTAGTTAGAAAAACTCGAGATGTTGTAAAAAAAGTGAAGGAAATTGCGACTGAGAACTTGTTGTTTGACCATGGTGTAGACAGCGGAGGGATGCTGGAACTGAGTTCCAGAGTTCTGGAAGATGGCATTGAGTGGTCCGTTAATTACAAGGATTTCGCAGCACTAAGGACGGCATCCTCATGAGACCATTTTAGGAAGCCAAAATGACGCCATCTGACTTCAGAGAAATTCAAACAAGAGAAAGTTAGACAGACAGACAGGCAGGCAGACAGACAGACAGAACTCAAAATAAGAGGAATGTGAAAGAATAAAGACGTAATAGTACCCAAAGAGATGATCGTAGACGTTGAATTGGTGACATCGGAGCATCCCTGAGTAGACGCATTGAAAGAAATTAAATACTCGATCCCTTCCCACTCCAAACAAGCTCATGCCAATGACGCTTGAAACAGAGGGTCCGATCAAAAGACGACGGAGATCCTCTGTAATTGGTCGACGACGACTGACAGCAGAGAGAGAGAGAGACAGACAGACAGACAGACAGACAGAGAGGCGTTGCATCGTTCAACGTCTTTCAACTTTTCTACAGCGATTCAACAGCATCGTATTTATCGGAACGTTTTCGCCGAAGAACCAGTCCCAATTGTCCTCCTCATTGGTTCGTGACGACGGTGACGCAGGACGCTATAGGTTTTGTGTCCCATGCATGCCTTATGGCAGTGGATCTCAGACCCCTTTGCCTCGCGGACCACTTTTGAAGATCAAAAATTTCTCGCGGACCACCTGAAAATTGAGAAAAATCATGACAAGCAAAAGAGGTCGTCACCTTACTTAATTGTGCTGCTTGCTCTCTATGTAAAATATCTATAATATTAAAATCCTTCCTCTGTATGTCTGTTACCTTCAAGCGTTCTGATTGGTTGACTATATAATATTATGTCTCATTTTATTAACGTTTTTTTCAGAATCTGCCGAGGACCACTAAACCCCCTTTTGCGGACCACTTTTGGTCCGCGGACCACGGATTGAGAACCACTACCTTATGGGAAGCAGAATTCAACACTGCTTAAAATCTGATCCACTCGTGAATCATCCAGGTGTTAATATTGTTATGATGATTTTGGTTCTATTCTCTTATTGTGTTTTTTGCTTTGATCATTTTTCTTGAATCTTATTCAGCTTGTATTGTGTTGTCTTTTTGGATGAATCCGTTTTGAGAGCGTTTTCTTTAAAGTCCATCGTCCATTGTCTAATCGCTGAAACGTTTTCACAGTCGACTTAGGCGCTTCTGTCGCCTGAAATCGATCTTCAGATGAAAATGGCGACGAAGCTCCGACAGTCGAACGATTTTACTCTCTCGAAGAACTGTTGCCAATTTTGCCAATACTTTGCTGCTTCGCTCGGTTGCTGAGGTCGAGACCTGTGTGCTTCAACGACCCTGTATAATAGGTCGGTTAATAGGGGCTGATGCCTGATGTCATTGATCGAGTCAAAATGTCAGTGAACGGTGTCTTGAGACTGTCAGCGTTGTCCAGATCTACGAACGTACGAAGTGACCATTCGATGCTTCTGCGTCGATCATTCCATATTAGACGGCTGATGTTTAACCGTCAGCAGTAAATGTGCCATTCTTTGTTTTCAGTTTTCGTGTCTGATGGTCTTCAGTAGAAGTAACCATTCGCTGTTCGCGTTTCTCCTCTCTCTTTCTCTCTGTCTTTTCTTCATTAGCTCTCTCTCTCTCTCTCTCTCTCTCTCTCTCTCTCTCTCTCTCTCTCTCTTTCTTTCTCTCTCTCTCAAGTATTTTGTATCTATTAAATAGATAATGCTCCAGCCACTCGACCACTGGTGCATTACATGAGGGTCGCTTCGTGGAAAAACAAAAGCATAAAATTTAATATTCTTTACTCAAATGGCGTCAGTGGCGTCGCTAGGATTGATGCCACCCAGTGCGGTAAAATCGTGGTGTCACCCATTTAGACTTGGGACCTCTTCTAAATCTTTCTTAATTTTCTTTCTCAAATGCCGTGACAAGCAAAAAAAGTAATCCTTGTTTGGTGTCACCCCTAGATGGTGTCACCCGGTGCGGTCCGCACCCCGCACTCCTCCTCTCGACGCCACTGAATGGCGTACCCAGGGCATCTGGCTCCCGGAACGGTGCCATAGATACCCCTCCAATCGAAGCCTCATCCCAAGGTTCCGCCCTTCCATCTCCCAGGTGCCGCCCCTCCCTCCATCACAGCCCTTTGTTCTAACAAGTTCATGAGTAAATGTCATAAAAATTCTTAAAGAAACTAATTGTAATTAATATAGCGAAGGCAACAGTTAGTGGCGTTGGCTCGAGTTTATTTACGTTTGGTAATGTCAAATAAATAGGAAAAAATTATGCATAGGCAAACTACATGTAGACATGCCCAGCTGCACGAATCAGCCAATGTCTGGTATAAACCAGTGGTTCTCAACCCGTGGTCTGCGAGAGGGGGTCTAGTGGTCCGCGGCGAAGTCTGGTAAAGCGTAAATAAAAAATTATAGATATATATATTTCTTTCATGTGAAAAATCTGAAAAGTGCGACGAGCATAAGAAGCTCATCAGCACAAAAGGTTATCGGCACATTTTGTGTGCATTTTGTGTTAATTTTCAACGTGAAAAAGTCTGACAAGCATAAAAGAACAAAAGGTCATCGCCGCTTTTTAGGAGCAGATGACTGCTCAAATTATCAGGTGATCTTTTAAACTTCAAAAGTGGTCCGCGAGGCAAAGAGGGTCGAGAACCACTCTTATAAACTAATACTGTACAAAGCGACGTTACTTGCTTTGGTTATAGACTGAATTTAAATAATTACCGTTTCTCTTCTGTTGCCGCCTGGACCGCCCCCTCCGCCCAACCTAGGTACGCCACTGCCATTGATATATTTCTAGAGAGCATAAGCACTTTAAGCAGAGTCCTTTATTGAGTGCTTCATTCTGCGCATAGATTGTCGAGAGGGAAAACATGTCTTCAGCAAATTGCCAGTGACACGAAATTCACCGACCGATGCAGAGTGGATCTCTATGCTCTAGTCATTAATACCCGAGGACTTAATTGCAGGCTAAATTTTTAGCCTCAGGGATCTTTCTGCTTGGGTTTTGCCTGCTGGAATATTTGCAAGACTGGCATATTTTGCAATAGCGAATTTAAAGAACGCATAGGAGGCTATGCTGTATAGTCATCGTGTAAAAGGATTAGTTGGAAGTTTAATCGCTGAAATTCAAATGTTGCTAGTTTTCTGGCCAAAACAGTGGTTCAAGCATCGCAAATAGTCCTCAGAGCTCAAAATTTGATTTAGGCCTATGAATGAATTTATCACATTTTACAGCATGCACAAGACTCGAAATACTGTAAATTGAACGTAACGATTTGCTATTATTATTATTATTATTATTATTATTATTATTATTATTATTATTATTATTATTATTATTATTATTATTATTATTATTATTATTATTATTATTATTATTATTATTATTATTATTATTATCATCATCATCATCATCATCATTACTATTGTTAATAGATTGACAATATTATGGGCTAAAATAGGTATTTCTAATAAATGTCAGGAGTAAGACATGTTATAGCCAGACCCTTCAAGACAACAATAATCATAGTCAAGGTAAATTTAGAGAAGAAATGAAATTCAGTTACGAGATCGATTACAGATTCATCTTACAGGATGCAGGCTATGATATTCGATGCTAGGACAAAAGGTACGCGGACAAAATGTCATGAGGACAAATTGCCAACGGACAAAATTAGTAAATTACACGAGGACAAAATGTCACCGGACAAAATGTCCTTGATTAATTTATTTCACGGTGGAGTAATGCTTCATTGTGCTAATGTTTTTAGGTACGAATATTGCAAGATTTAGTTAATATAAGTTTGTAGCATTAATAAAGTAATAATGGAAATTTGTACATTTTAGGCACAATTTCGTCCGTTACATTTTGTCCATTTGACAAATTTACACGGACCTGCTTACAGTCTCATGTTGTTTTCATTTAAGCCAAGCGAATTTTTCTTAAATCTTACTACTACTATCAATGGTCACTTGCTCTTGATTATTTCAAGGTGGAAGAATTCTTCGCTGTATTAAAGTTTAGCTACAAAAATTGCGAGATTTAAATAATGTAAGTTTGGAAATTTTTAACATTTCAACGCACAATTTTGTCCGTTACAGTTTATCCGTTTGACATTTTGTCGGTGACATTTTGTCTGCGGACGTTTTGTCCGGCCACGATGATATTCAGGACAAATGTGTCTTTAGACTTTTGTTCAAGGATGATAAAAGGATTAAGAGACCGGGTGATTTAACAGCTATTGACAGATCATTCCATAGCTGAGAACTTGACGCAGCGAATGACCTGGAACCAAGTAGTGTTTTACGCTGAGAGATAAAAACATAAGATGCCTCAGCATTGGGGCGCAAAGTCATTTGTAAATTTCTCGACGTCGTCAGTACAAATTATTTCCGAAGGTGTATTGTAGCAAGCCAGTTTCTTAAATAGTATTGCCATTCTCCGATTTTGTCTTCAGACGCATGCTCCTACCGTAGCCACAGCCACATGATTAGTCAGTCAGTGAAGAGTTTTTTTATAAAGTGCTGCAATAGATAAAGAGAGAAGACGATGGTAGCAGCAGTGAAGTCTGAATATCTTGTAAAATGAACTGCTGGAATGCATCGAAAAGTCTCGGACAATACGCAAATGTTTCATAATCAAAGACACCGAGTATAAAGATAGTACATGACAGAATTAAGCCTTTCAAGTGTAATCTCAACTGAGAAGAAGAAGAAGCGCATTAGCTCTTTTAGTGGACCAAACATCTAAGTAAATTGCATTTTGCCGTCTGATCAGAGACCGAAAGCAACCTCGTTTCATCTGTTGTCTCTCCCTCCTCTTAGATGTTGATTTAATTTCGACGAAATCCTTTGCGTCTATCGCTTCGTTCCATTTGACGGTTTTCAGGTCAGAATAAATGACCTGTGTCGACCTCCTTCAGAAGCATCAGTCACCTGGTGATGATTATCCCACTGCCCAGTCCAGGTGTCCACAGGTCATCGACCTGAATTCCAAAGGTCACTTCGATCCTTTTATCCCCCTCCTCCAAATGTCTCTCTCGGGAGTCGGGGCAGTGATTTATCCATACCAATTAGGGGAGATTTCCCACAAATCTCAGCACTTACACAATTTTTGCATTGAACTGTGTCTCTTCCCTCCAGCCAAGTCAATTCCCCCCAGGCCTGGAGTCTGGATAAAACACCATCTCGGGGTCTCAGTGAAAAGACTAGTTGTCGGGCACTTCGGTTCTTTTCAGCATGCTGAAGACGTGAACCGGGCGCTTTGTAGGTGAGTGGGGTGAGTGAGGGGAGGGGATGGGTGGGTGGGAGGTAATCGGCCGTTGACGGAAGACGGCGGCCGCACAGTTGATAACAGACTCAATCCAACGGAGCAGTAGATTGGATGGGAGTATTTGTGGATTAAGCCAATTGATCGGAATGAGAGGCGTTTCAATGACGACGACAAAGACACGGAGAATCGCTCCACGAAAGAGAATAAATACGAATGAGAACAGAGAAAGTGATTGATAGACATTCATGTCATTAAGACTTCGCTGCGGTGTTCCCTTGAGCTCCTTCGGAAGTCTTCATAAACTGTTTCATTCTAATCTAGAAAAAGACGAAGACTCGTCATGTCAACGTGATATTATCATGTTTGGTATAGTCTGGGTCTGCACATATCATGGGCAAAGACCAAACTGCAAAATCTGAGCTCTGTCGCAAATGCAAGCAACCTCATCGCCGATGAGAGGGAAGTGGAAAATGTCACCTAATTCACCTGCTTGGGCAGCGTTCAGAGCTCAGACGGTAGATGCACCTCTGACATCAGCCGCAGGATCGGCCTAGCAGCTTCTGCTATGAGATCGCTTCAACGCTTATGGAGCCAAAACCACATTGAGCTCTGCACAAAGCTGCGTTTTTATCAGACATGTGTCCTTCCCATTCTACTCTACGGTTCAGAAACTTGGACACTTTTAGAACGTGATACGAAACGATTACAGGCCTCTCACCTGCGCTGTCAACGCCAGATTCAGCATGTTCGCTGGTTTGACCATTTATCAAATGACATCGTTTCATCGTGTACAGGATTAGTATCAGTACCCTACACCATCTCTCTCCGCCTCACCGCATTATTTGGACACGTTGCACGGCTGGACGTTAACACCCCAGCCCTTGTCTGCGCCATAGCACGTCGTAACGAACGTCATCCTCCGGCGAACTGGAAACGACTCCCTGGGAGACCGCGACGTTCTTGGATCCAGCAGATCGAGGATGGATCCTCCTCCGCTATAACGCGCGAATGGAGCATTGCACTACGACGTGGACACTCCACTAGTGGTAGATTAGCGCAACGGACCTCCACTGTCCAAGCGATTCGATGATGATTATTATTATGTTTAATGTTTGCCAGGATAACGTCGTTATAGGGGTATCCAGTGTTTACCAGCAAAGTCCGGTTGCTCCGCCCACTGGTGAGCAGAAACCATAGAAACCATTGTTGTCTATTAATAGACGCCAATGACAGAAGCAGATTTCTTGCTGGTGGGCATAGATCAGTGACCATAGAGATTATTCTGGAAACTCCTATTTAAGAAATGTGTTTTATTTAGTAGAAAGAGAACATTGATGAAAGGGTCGAAAATATTTAGGAGCTGTTGACTATTACGTAATACTTTGTTTAAAATTGGGTTATGAATGAGTTAAAAACGGTTATATATAATGGGCTTCCTAGGGCGCCAGAAACTCACGAGCCAGATTCAGTTACAGTATATATACAATTTATTTATTATACATGTTTTCGGCATCCTGTTGCACGATTATATATATATATATATATATATATATATATATATATATATATATAGCTGAAGCCATGTTCAGAGGGCGTAGCCAGGAATTTGATTTGGAGTGTAAATTTTGGGGTATATACTGTTACATATATTATATAATATATAAAATATTTTATATATTATATATTATACTGTATATTATATATGTTATATATATGTATATAAATGTTGTATAGTGATTTTGGGAGGTATATATACCGATATACACCCCGCCCGTCGCTACGCCCCTGGTCATGTTGTATGAGTCGTTGTCTTGTTAAATAATAGCGGACTATGAAGAGATAGCGGAACACCAATTTTTCCTCAGAAAAACTGGAATTAATCCAACATTTCTGACAGAAACTGAGGCTGAATTGATGGCACTGACTCCTCCGCTGAAATCAGTCTCCTCAGCGCATTCATCATCAGAGACACGAGAAGATAGGCGGACGAGAGAAAGCCTAATCCCGCTCTACTCTTCCTATCAACCATTTTGTCAGATGCGTTTTATGAGCTGGATCAACTTCAGAAAACCACGATAGGACTTCGAGCCTCACTAGAGCGCCCGAGTTCAACCTAGTCATAGTGACAATAACGTCGAACAAATGCAGAGATGTAAGCCTAGCTTCAAAGGCATCGTAGACTTCACAGGGCACTTCATGGCTGCAAGAGCGCTTCAAGTTGGATCGAACGACTGTTCGCTCATTTGCCGACGTCCTTTGTTGTTGGAAGATAAAAGCAATCGACTGGAAGGCAGGATCAAATATATCTAAAAGACGGAGGACAAACTACGCATTCGGCTCATTTGAATAGAATTTGGAAATCTGAGATGATGAGAAATTGTCTGATTACAATTCGTCGGATAACAAAGGAATCACGTGACATCGGGTCACCAGAAGCGTCCGAATTAAAGAGATTAATTATCAGACAATTGGTATTCACAATAAGTTTTAGAATTTTAAAATCATAATTGCTTCCCTAATTGCAATTTTCGAAACGTATTTACCCTTATCGAACTGAGTTAATTAGATCTCATTTATTATAAATCTCTTTCTTTCTGTCTCCAATTCTCTTTCCATATCTATATATGTTTCTTTATCCCTATCTATCTGTCTATATCTGTTTCTGTTTGTCTCTGTCTGTCTGTCTTGTCTGTCTGTCTCTCTCTTTCTCTCTCTCTCTCTCTCTCTCTCTCTCTCTCTCTCTCTCTCTCTCTCTATATATATATATCTCTATATATATATATATATATATATATATATATATATAGGGTAAACAAGTAAAAACTGACTGGACCCCTTTATGATATTTAATATCTCGGCCGCGTGTGTAGGACCCAGGATTTTCTGGAGAAAATTGTCCAGATTTCATCAAGAAAGATGACTGGCCACCCAACTCCTCAGATATCAATCCACTTGATTTCCACGTCTGGGGAATCATGCTCGACAGATATCAAAAGTATCAGCCAAAGCCACAGAACATCACGGAGTTGAAGACGGTGCTGAAGAATATCTGGGAGAGTCTGCCTGAGAACCAGATCAAGAAGTCGATACTGTCAGTGAAGAAGCGCTTGTCGGCATGTGTGAAGGCTGAGGGGGCATTTTGAGCACCTGCTCCCGTAGCAAATCATCTGAAACCCCCTTTAAAACAGCCCTTTTCAGGGCAACAAATAAAAAATAATTTCTATCACTTTATTATGACGTTATATTCCAATGTCAATTTCAAAATGTGGGTCTCTTAGTTTTTGGGATATATTTCAGCAAATACTAAAGATATCAGCATGAAATTTGGCTCTTACATCAGAAACATTCCCAGGTATATGGCCTATAAATTTCATTTAAATCGCTAAACATTCGGCTGAGATATTAAATATCATAAAGGGGTCCAGTTTTTACTTGTTCACCCTGTATATATATCACCTCGTAAATTAACTTTGATGTTCAGATATATATATATATATATACATATCTGTACATCATCATCATCATCATCTGTACATCATATATATATATATTTGTACATCAAAGTTAATTTGCGAGGTGTTTTAGCTAAATTACCATTTTGAACTTGGCCTCGACTCGATATAAATAATTCATCTTAGAGCGAAGCCATAAGCAACCGGCGCTATAGGAAATTGGCGAATGGTAATCATTTCTCGTCGTTTTCATTTGTTTTTCATTTTCCAGTGAATGATTCCTTCTTTTGTTGATGATCTGCAGATGAGTGGGAGGAAGGCGTTAGAGATCGTCCACACAGAATCTTCGGTCGCGTTTGCGGAGTTCTGGAGCAGAGCGTCGTCTGGTCACGTGACATCCGGTTATGACCATCGGTTGCCTCGGGAAGTCGCCGTTCATTCGCTGCAGGAACTGTACGCCCTCTATCGACCGGCGATTACGATCGTCGATCGTTACGTCACCGTCGTCTGGTATGTCGTCGGTTTCCCTGGAAACCTGTTGGCTCTGATCGTCTGGATCCAACCGGAAATGAGACACTCTTCCGGATGCTATTTGGCCGCCCTCGCCGCAGCCGACTTCCTGTTTCTTCTGCTTCAGCTGTGCTTTGAACTGCAGTCCGCCTGGAACGTCAACACCCTCAAGGTCCCCGTTCTCTGCGAGGTGTTTCCGGTGTTGTTTCTCGCCACTCAGTACATCGGACCGTTGCTCGTTCTCGGATTCACCGTCGAGCGGTACATCTCCGTCTGTCACCCGTTTCAGAGGGAGAGGTTCTGCAGCACGAGACGGGCCCTGACCGTGATCGCAGCCCTGAGCGTAACCTGCCTCTCACTGCATCTGGTTCAGGCGTACTTCTGGCGGTACGACCCTCTGATCGGCGACTGCTCCGTCCGATCGGAGGTCACGATCAACGACGCCCAGTCCATCTGGACCATCTGGTCGTGGGTCACTGAGCTGCTGGTCTTCGGAGCGGTCCCGTTGACCATCCTCGGACTCAACGTCCTTGTTATCGCCGAGACCAGAAGATTCTCTGCTAAAGAAACTCGAATGGTCAGACTCCAAGCGACCACCAGATGCAGTCGGTCGCATTCTGCTTCCTCTGCCACCACTGCTATGCTACTGGCAGTTTCGTTCTACCTGATAGCTACGACACTTCCTGCCACCGTCTGCTATGCCATCTACTTTAGTTTTCCCACCGGAAACCTGACTCTGACGGAAACGGAAGCGATGACCTATGACGTCACGTGGCAGCGTCATTTTTCGTACTGGATGGCAAGAACGATAGTGCAGGAAGTATGCATGTCTCATTATGCGGGAAATTTTTACATATATCTATTGACGGGCGCTCTGTTCAGAGTTGAACTGCGTAGAATATTTCGAAGGCTGAGGTTCGATTGGTGCTGTAGAAAGAGGATCGCAGAGGCAAGCGGAGTCTGCGCAAAGAGAGGATCGGGGAGAGGAGGAAGAGAGGAGGAGGACTGGGGGTGGTCAGCACGACCGACAACAGATGGCGTGACGAAAGTCACGTATTCTCACAGATGGATTACGTCGAAAGTGTCTCTTACGTTGGCATGACGTCACTGCCCATGTGACGCAGTTGTTAATGCGATCGCCTTTTTGACGAAGAGGGTATTTAAAGAGTCGAAGGATTGGCCGTGAAGTTAAAGGCCGAGATATCCGGCAGATTTCTTTCACTGACAGAAGATTGCTCGTAAATTATAATTTTTTTCACAAAAGAAATGGCTTGTGTTCTGTGGCCGTTCGTCGCTGCATTTGAAAGGGCAGCCGAAGAGAGAGACGCCTCTGTCGTCTGAAGGGGACTGAATCGATGTCCTAATCGAACGATTTGAGAGACGAATCACTTCGTCTGAATCATTTTAGAGAAATTAGACAAAAGCCCCTTGAATAGGTGCGCTAACGAAGAGATTTCCGATGGCGTTATATTGCCACTTCAATTTCGACCATTAAGCCTAATTGGAAGCCGCAGAAATGTGGTTTCTACGAAGGATGCTGAAGATTGCGTGGGCGGAAAAGAAGAGCAAACCAACGAAGAGATCTTAAATGAAATTGGAATAGAAAGAAGTATGATGGTAACCATAAAAAGCAGCTTTCCTTCTTCGGACACATAATGAGGAAGGAAGGCCTGGAGCATTTGGCAATAACCGGAAAAGTGGAGGGGAAAAGAGCAAGAGGAAGGCAGAGAAACACATATGTAGACTGCCTTTGAGAAGGAATTGAGAGAGTAAAGAATAACATCGAATTAATAAGAGGATGTCAAGATCGAACAAAGTGGAAATCCATGGTCGCCGACGTAGATATACTGTACACAGCAACTAAAGAAGAAAAAGAAGAAGAAGAAGAAGAAGAAGAAGAAGAAGAAGAAGAAGAAGAAGAAGAAAGAAAGAAAGAAAGAAAGAAAGAAGAAGAATGCTTAATTTCACGTTCATATATTTTGGTAGCAAAACAGAGACAGTAAATCAGTGATCCAACTTCAAAGTTGGTCATGTGACCAGTCACTTATAATAGTCAGTGTTTAAGTGAGTAAGTAGGCTAAGTCGGTCGTCAGTCACTTGTATGAGTCAGTCGTTGGTGTAGTCGTCTGCGGACTTAATTGTTGATCTGATGATGTAGCATTGAACGGTAAATGTCCATCTTACTCAGTGAAAAAGTCGATGAATATTGCAAATAAAAGAATTAAATGTTACAAATAAATGTGACTTCGTGTTAAAAGTGTGGTTAATGTGGCGGTAAGTTACGCTCTAAGGCTATGCAGTCATTATATAATTATTTGTTCTTTTGATTTATGATGTAACTGTCCGTCTATGTGTCTGTCTGTTTGTCTGTCCGTCTGCCTGTGTATCTTTCCGTCTGTCTTTGTGTCCTACGTCTTTTTGTGTGTCTGTCCGTCTGTCTGTGTGGCTGTTCGTATGAGTTGCCGACGTAGGTTAGAGACCAAACTCGAAGACTGATTGAAGATGAAACAGGCGTTTCTGTATTAACTGAAACACCAAAGCGACGCAAATCTTCGCTGCTCTGTCGCTGCCTTTGAACCGATCACCATGACTTCGATGCTCGCCAACTGACTCCAATGCACCTGAGACTGACTTAGAAAGTCTTATCGATCCTGTTATGGAAAGATGACAAATGAGGAGAAGGGGCAGGTGGAGGAGGAGGTGGAGGAGGAGGATGGAAGAGGTGTCCATGTGTGACGCAGTGTCAGAGCCTAATGCAGTCGGATGACGAAGTCTCTCTCTCTCTCTCTCTCTCTCTCTCTCTCTCTCTCTCTCTGCGTCGCTTCTCTACAGGAAACATCAGCGTCCAGCCATCAGTATTCATTTATCCCAGACTTTATGCTTTGGGGTTAAAGTGGAAAGCCGGAAAGATATGGCGCACCTGCCACCGACACTCCCCCACCCCCGATGCACAACAAGAGTCGGAGTGAATGGACATCTAGGCGCCCTAAAAGGCAGGAAATCGTCGCCCGACCTTCTCATTTATAACAGACGTATCTGAAAGTCTGAAGACTATCGCTTCGACGCAATACATGCTTGACAACCTGCAGAGGATCACAGCTCCACCGAGCGCCAAATAAATTCCACGATGTCTTTCAGTGATCTGTGATCATTAGTCCACAGATCACTGAAGAGGTGTCCAAGTGTGACGCAGTCGGATGACGTCTCTCTCTCTCTCTCTCTCTCTCTCTCTCTCTCTCTCTCTGCGTCATTAGTCCTCTGCAAAGGTCTTGCTAACAAAAAGAATCATTAGCTTCATTAGGCTTAAGCGCCAGCGGCTGACTGTACAGACGCAGAGACAGAGAAATGGCGACTGAAGAATGTTGGTGACGACGACAACGACGAGTATAACTACGACGACGATGATGATGACGAAGACGATGATGGTGCTGGGGAGGACGCAGACGACGAGAGAGAAGAAACACACAGAAGACTGTCGCAGCAGGACGAAATAATTAAACAGACGTATTAATTCTCTAACCAGGTGCATGACATAAAACAACTTCCATTGCAACAGTGGCTTACGGTCAAATATTGATTACTAACAGTTTGAGCGTCAAAAATGACGGGGAAGCTTGGCTGTTTTCCTGCCAGATTTTTTGCAAATACTCTACCGTTATCACCATAGTGATGCGTTATCGCATTGCGCGAAACCTTTCCTGCTTCTGATTTGGACCCAGGCGAGAGCTGGAAAGTATATTTTTATGTCTCCTGGCACTTTATCTATAACTCCCTCGGGAAATAAGTAACGAGGCCATACAAATATAGACACAGCTAGTTGTTGCTGTCAGTGATTAATAATAATAATAATAATAATAATAATAATAATAATAATAATAATAATAAATAACAAGGTTTAAAGTGGTTCAGGAGTTTCCCTGTGTGAGAACCACTGCTGTACCCTTTCAATCTAGTATCCTATAGTACTGAGGCTTATTTTGAAATCATTCACACTCGTAGCCATTACAATCTTCTCGTCAAATTCATTCCATCTGTCCACAACTCTTGCACTAAAAGGTGTTGTTTCTAAAAAAGAGTGCTGTTTCGCCATGCAGAATTGGCTAAGTATCTTCCATCTTCGTAGTTGGATACCAAGTACTGAATAGGCAATAGCTTAAGAAGCTAGTAAACGTAAATTCAGACTGACTGACCCCCCATCCACTCTGTCTTCTGCTCGGTCTGCTTCCTTCTCTCTTTTCAACCAAATGTGTCTCGTCTGTAAAAATCTTCTGATTGCACTTTTTCATTTTAAGTGGTCGACCAATCAGTCTTTTAAAACGCAGTATTATTCATAACCAAAGATGTCGCTATGTATCATCATCACCATCATCGTCACCATCGTCATCATCATCAACACTATTATTATCATCATCGTCGTCATCGTCGTCATCATAAGCCGATGACTGTCGCTCTGTGCAAATGGCGTGTTCTCACTCGGTCTGAACTTTTCAAAGGAGAAACGGAAGCAGAGATAAATCTGCGAAGGTCGAGACGGGAGAAAATCCGTGTCCGAATAAGAAGAGATTAGGGCAGACAGTCGCTTCGCTTCGACGCCGTTAACGGTCACGCGACCGCCGCCGCCGCCGCCGCCGCCAGTCAGCGCCTGAGACGACCGAGGAGGACGAAGGACGCGCTCCTGGGTACTTAGACTGATTGCGGCTCTAACAGCAAGGCACTTTGAAGTGTGATGACATTTAAAGGCAAGTCATTCCGCTGACGATCACAACGGCATGGCATGCATATAGCAATGGCAGCAAAACGTGCCCATGCCAAGGACACGGAGAAAAAGTTTGCGTAAATGAAAATATCAGCACGTTTTTATGATCCAGCAAAAGCATCAACTGGCAATGGACATGATGCCTTTCAATAATATTTCAGTGTATTGATTCTTTTCATATCTACTTCTACTTCTTTTGCAATCTGTCATTCTCGCGGTCCATATATATACAACGTATGTTAAACTCTTAAAAGTTGTTTTACAATAATTACATAATGCACCTGCATGGGCAGTTATTCCTCTTCTGGTTAACCTATCTCTGTTCTCAGGTACCTTCCCATCAACCTAGTTGCTAATGCTAATGCTAGTGTTCTCGTTCACCAATTACTGAAAAAATCCAACATTCTATCCAAATGATTTAGTTATAGGTCTTCCTTTTAACCTAAATTTTATATCTAAACTTGTTGAACGCATTGTGCTTAGTCCAATATGTGTACATCTTCATGGCATAATCTATTATTGCCTAAACCATCTGCATATCGACGAAATCATTCAACTGAAACCGCTCTCCTGGCTGTTCATGATTATATTTTATCTGCTACGGGTAATGGCAATGTAACTGCACTTATTTTGCTAGACATGTTTGCGGCTTTTGATACAATAGATCATGCAATCCTTCTCCGTAGACTTGAACATTGGTTTGGTTTATCGGGTACTGCATTGGAGTGGTTAAAATTCCTACCTTCGACATCGCATTCGTACTGTTTACTGTAACGATGTTCAGTCAAATTCAGTTAACATAGATTTTGGTGTTCCCCCAGGAATCTGTTTTAGGCCCTCTCCTTTTCACCTTATACACAATGCCCTTGGATCGCTTCTTTCACAATTCTCTGCTGACTGTCATTTCAACGCTGCCGATACACAGTTATTCATTGCTTTTGATGATAAAACCTCTTCTGAGTCACTAGAAAATTTATCCGTTTGTTTGCAAAACGTTGTCTTGAATGTTTAGTAATAAGCTTGCATTGAACCCTTCAAAACCTGAGTTTTACCTTTTGGCACATCATTTAATGCAAGTAAATTTGAAGACATACATTCCCTTAAATCTGACAACATTTCAGTTAATCAAAGTCAATCTGTCCGCAACCTATGCGTACTATTCAATAAAAACCTGTCTTTCAATCAGTGGCGTAGCCAGGATTTCCGGAAGGCGGGGGTTGGTTTTGACCGTAACCAATTTCGAAAAATCTTGACAAGCCAAAAAAGTTAATCCTTGTCTTTCCTTCCCTTGCAGATGGTGACAAGCAAAAAGGTCGTCACGTGTCATCTCTTACACCTTTACACCTTTACATTGTAACATTGTATTATATAGCGCTTAAGAAATTCTTTTGTGTCGGCAGCCAAGAGAGGGTTTGACCCCAAAACCGCGTCCGAAAATTTATAAAAGTTTGGAAACTCATAAACAAATTTTCGCTGGCAGCCAAGGGGGGTTTAACCCCCAGTCCTCTTTGGCTACGCCACTGCTTTCAACGATCATGGAATTAGGTCAGCAGAGCTGCTTATTTGTAAATCAGAGGTATTCGACGAATTCGTGATCTTGTGCCGAAACCTACTCTGATTCCTCTTGCCAATGCCCTTGTCAGCAGTAGGCTTGATTATTGCAAATTCCTTTACATTGGTATGGTCAAATCTAATATGCAAAAGCTTCTAGGGATTCAGAATTCTATTGCCCAGACCATTACAAAAACTCTTAAGCATGATCATGTTCAGTGGCGTCGCTAGAGGATACGGGGGGGGGGTGCGGATCGCACCGGGTGTCACCACCCAGAAGGCTGACACCAAACTGAGAAATTGGAAATGTTCAAATTGTATAATCAACAGAGTCAACAGATGGAGCTCGTTCTCATCGGGTTTCATAGCCAGTGGTGTAGCTACATTGGAGTAAAGTGGAGCAATTGCTCCAGTTGGACCACCATTGGTCACTTGTACAAATCGTGCAAAACCGATGAGAAAATTTTGTTGGAGGTGGGTTAGGAAGAAGGCCAGGTATAATAGTTGGTTTTGCAAGTCTGCAACTGGTTGGTTATAACTTTACACGGTTTTGTGTGTCTAACATGCGTTAAAATTCACCCACGGGCAGTTGTAATTTTGTAATTCTCTTCAATTAGCATTTCCTCCATAGTCTGTCTTGCTGTTTCCCTCTGACTGATTGATCTATGGAATGACCTGGTCTTTTGCGTATGGATTTGAAGTACCATCGATTGATACCCGTGGCTATTAGAAATAGTGCTAGAGAAGTGCATACTTATTACAGTACATTTTGAATGTCAGGGTTAGTAAAGTAACTACAATAACTACAGTAATTAAATGGACGGGCTTTGTGTTCCGCTGCTTTATCTACTCTTTCTTTCGTCGTTCAGCTACTTTTTGCGTCGTTTGGTATGACCACGTGACCCGGTGGCCATACGGTGGACGTCTTCGAGGGTCTGAGGGAGGGGGTGACCGGAAGTCTCCGGAAGAATCAAAGCCAGGAGACCAACGCCTATTGATACGAAGCCAAAGACGATATTCGGAAGCCAATAGTAGGACGTCTTTGTCTACAACGTTGCACAACAAGCACAGTCATCAAACATCGACACGTAAAGAAACAGTTTAAAAGTTAAATCCGATTGACAATTAAGCACAGGTTTCGCAAATTTAACATTTATAGCAGATGATTTTCTTAAATAAAAACAGGTTAAATGAAATGCGAACAGAAATCTCTGAAAGAATTAAAATTTTATTTCCTCGCATGACGTAAATGTATCGATTAGGTAGTGTATATTGCAGTGCATATACACAGTATACATACATATATATATATATATATATATATATATATATATATATATAAATAAATTGTACTAACAGCATAAGCGGCCATTGGAGCCAATATCGCGCCTATTCTGCCAATCACCTGACAAATGCCGCCACTGGTTCCTCTGAAACATCCACACATCATATTTGTTAACAGACATCATTGCATGGGAGCTTCTCGTCTGCACTGAAAAATCTCACCATTAGCCTACGTCCGTCTTACGTTCTTCCTTCTTATTAATTATCAAGCCAATCGTCGAAATCCGTGGGGAGTCATTCGCCATTCCCCGTCCTGCAGGATGATGCTCAGTGTGTGAATTAAATAACTATAACTTATGCGATTGGTAGAGTTTTTACGAGAATTTGCTATTATTTAGATGTCCTTGGTTAATACCCAGTGGCGTAGCGAGGCAAAGTGCCGTCCGGGACGAAAAAAGTGCCACCTTCTCGTAAAATTCTTGACAAGCAAAAAAATTTATTGCAACTTACTAAAATTCTTGACAAGCAACAAAAAGAAAAGAAAAAACCTTATCCCAACTGACTAAAATTCTTGACGACCAAAGAAAAACCTTATCGCAACTTGCTAAAATAATGCAAAAAAGGGTGTTATCGAGAATGCCGCTCCTAGGGCAAGTGCCGCCCCGGGCGGTTCGCCCCACCGCCCCCTCGCTACGCCACTGTTTAATAACAGTACCACGAGGAATTTAAGAAAGGGAATGCAATATCCGCTCAACAAATCAAAAGCATTTATCAAAGTGATTACTTCTGCAAGATGAACGGAAGAAATGAAGAAGACTTTCATTAATTAAAGATCTTATAGGAAATTTTCAATTTACGACATTACAACCAAATGTGGTCGTTTCCTGTCGTTTTTAGAAATGTTGATCCCTAAATCAGATCGTTGTTTAGGTTCCCTAATAAGAAAATAAAGACATGCTGTAGAGAAATTGGGAAATGAAATGAGCGTCTGTTCGGACTGTTCCTTCCTTTTTCATTGACACCGACCATGGCTCAGTTAATTAAAGAACCGCGGCACTGGTATAAAGGGTCAACAGACAGAATGAACGCTCAGGAAAGTAGCGTTGGACATTCTTATTATATTGTATTGGATACGTTCAGTTATTTCGAGCCATGCAGTATAGACAAGATATGGCAGAATATTTGTGACTTAAAAAACAAAACTGTCATGCGCTGATTTAATGCGATCAACTTTCATAAAAGCTTTGCTCGTCTCATTTAATTCGAAATATCTGGCAGCATTTTCCAACTTGTTAGTCACCTGAAGTCTTTGGGATAAATGCTACAACTTGTTAGTCGTCAGATCTTGTCGACGCTCCATTACATTTGGGTGTAACCGCTGACTTTACAGAAGGTAGAAGGAAGTATTATCGAATTTACTTTAAACTTGGTCAATATTATCATGAAAATTGTTTGAAAACGATTAATTATGCAAATGAACATGAAAGATTTACCTGAGGTTTGTGGGGAAAAGCTCTTTGGCGAAGAGGAGAACTACAGCAAACGAAGCGGAAATTGCGAATTTTGATATCATCACAAGCGTTACGATGAGCGCTGAGAGATCAGTTCCAGACGCTGGTATCAAACAATGAATTCATTTTATTATTAAAGAAAATTTTTCGAAAACTTTTTATAATAGTTAGGCTACTTAGGAGCGATTGATTGGCACTTCTGAAGAGGCAAAATGAAAACGTATAGTTACGAACACGATGTTCGAGCATAGCGTCATGTCCGTGATATGTTCTTGCTGGATTACAGAAGTGTGGTGATATTTCTGGTTTCTTGCTGTTCTTTAAAAGGCCGGTCATTTGCATCTTAAAATCTCCATCTAAACTGGGTTGTTCATAAAAGTAGTCTAACGTCAATATGTCTAAATGAGAAAAATTAATGGGGCTTATATAGGCGAAAATAGCGTAATTTCTAGATTCATTTGGTATTTACTAGGTGAAGCGCAAATTGTTTATCGCAAAGAGCAGGGTTATCGCAAAATTATATCTCTTCTTAATTGAACCTAGGAATTCCTTATTCACTGCTATCCGATTCCTCTGAGCTCATCTGAGAAAACTTCTATGTTCTTTTTCACCTAGCTTATCCACCGTTGACAGTCAACTGGTTGTCCGGCCGCTTACTCTTAATATGACCTGGATCTTGAATGATTTTGATTTGGTATGACTTCGGTCGATGCTTCTGTACAATTATGAAGTGAAGCTATAGAAGCTTACGACTAGATTAGATTTTAAGTAAAGAATGTAAAGTTAGAGGGAGTCGATTCGATCACCTGAAGTCTTTGGAATAAATGTTACGATCGTAACAGGAACTCCAGCGATGATATGATACACACACGTTGGTATACGTCTTCCGAATCTATTTAGCAATTTCATTAGACATAGCCTACTAAGCACTTCAGGCTAGAAATAATCGAACGCCAGTTACTATAGCAATTAATCGACGAAAGGTAATGATAGCATGGTCTATTTGTAACGACTTTGGACAACATCTTCAACTTTTGATTAAATTGCGATTTAAATTCTTTAGAAATGGAATGCATACAAAAGAGGTTTACGAATGATAATTATCTATACTCGGGTAGTTTCGCTGCTCAATCAGATATTCGATATTCGATTACGCAATCCGAGATACAGTCTAAAACATTAACCTTTGAAATTTAGCATTTCACAGCTTTAGAGGTACTAGAAAATAATCACTAATTCGCGCTTTAATCCATTCAGTATCAAAAAATCGAATCAAAGTTTAGGTTGGAAAAGCATTGAATTCAATTAAATATTATTCCTCCTGTTTGCCATGTGAGCCTCTATGAAGAAGAGTGTTTATCGCCAATGTTGCAAACTTACTTTTGTGTGGTGTAGAGCGCTAGAGAAACTGCCGGAAGTTCAACGAAGCCCATTATCAAGAAGTTGATAAATCGATTTCCGGCTAGAGCCGGTGTGCTCAGAACCAGTGCATAATAAACGAAACAGTTCGCCAACCTGTCAAATTATACCGCGTAGCATTCAAGGACCTTTCCTTATTAGAAGCCCTAAGCAACGAGACGTCTTTAAGGCGTCAATGGAAATATGATGTAGAATTAAATGGACAATACTGTACATTAGCGCTATCAAGGTGTACCATATGACTCATTGTATGGATACTTGCAGCTGGTTACAAAATTCTGGAATGCTCTTTAATATAGCAATTTAAGTATCTATACATATTGTTTATTTGTTTAATTTGTTATCCAGAGATCATTAAGATATCTGTCCGGAAAATTTAAACGCAACGTGATTGGATAATTGAAAGGCTTGGCTACCGTGATTCTGATTGGACGTTTCTAGGACACTGGGCGGAGCTTATGCTTGCGTTATTTATATCTTACATTATTAATTTATTATTATAAGCCAGTTGAGCATTTGTGTATGAATTAATGAAGACGGACAAAGCGTGGTAACCAACCAACCCTGTTTAATGGGTTGGAAACAGTCAAACCTTTCCGTTATGCTCTGACGGGCAAACTTCTAGTTCCATACATTCTATGTCGTGAAATATCTTTCATTTATTTGCAATCATGAGTAAAATTATGAAATTTCGTGAATAGAAATGATGTAACGTACCATAGAAGACTACAGATGACCAAGTATAAACGGAGGTACTTGTCTTTGATAAGATTTGCTAACGGTACTGACATCGTCTTTTTCTTCCTGGCCGCGGACTCACTTGTTGTAGATCGAGGTTGAACTGGAATGGCAGGAGGAACTAGGTCTGTGACCAGATTGTCTGACGCTGTTTCCACATTATGTTCGGAAAAAGCATAGTCGGCCGATGGCTTAAGTGGAAGTGAACTTTCAGGGCGACTGAGCAGTTGAGTGTTTGGATCAACTGGCACTCCGTTCCATCTGGCGATTTGATGAAGGAGTTTCTCCGCGTCGTCATAGCGACCGGCAGCCACCAACCAAATCGGCGATTCAGGCAAAATCCTAAAAGAAGCTTTATTAATATTACACTCGTTGACTATTAACAACATTGTTAAAAGTATAAATGCAGTCTTGTTCATTACATGGAAGAGTTTTAGTTCTAAATGTTGATAACCTGTTTCTCCCATTGGCTTTTTAAAATCAGAGGTTGTTAGTTGTTACAGACAATGCCATAGCCCTACAGATATCTACAGGTAAGAGTCAGTCAAAAGTCAAAGTTCTTCCCAGCCCATATTGGCTCATAGGGCGGCGCTGATCTTCGTTTTTGTAATGACAGTTTAGTCTACATATATAGTGCTACAGTCAGGCGTGCAATGCCACAGCGACGGGGCCAGGTCACCGCGTTGCGTGCCTGTTTGACTTGCACAGCTTTTACGACTGCTATTCATTTTGCCACTGTCCTTTAGCAAGTGAAGGCTGAGTCAGCCTTAGAGCTTCTTCGGATATCGAACTCGCGGCCGTCGGATCTCCAAGCCACTGTCGTCACCACTCTGCTAACTGCCTTAGAAATCTGAACATTGGAATGGCCTCTTGGTACTTGGCAAAAATGCCAGTGGAATTAGATCTATGCCTATTTGCGAGAATTATTTTCTGCATTTCTTACTCAACAGTTTATCTGGCACCCAGTTTTATGACTGAGACACTTGCTATGGACGCAAGTACCTAAAAAGGAGCACAGTCTAATACCCACACCAAAAGTGGAGTTTGTTCCCCACTTTGAAAAGGGAGAATGGTCTCTCGGCATACAGGCAGAAGTCGTAAATATTTTTATTGAGAGAAGATAAAGAGACTTCAATGAACTTTCCTGGTAGTCTAGTTTCAACTGACTTCTAATCTCTAACCTCGATCCGCCGAACTGAGTAAAGTCTATCATGATCTGTTTTTAATCAATTTGAGAAACCTTGAAGAGCAGAAAACTTTCTACTTTCCTTCAAAAGATCGGTTTTAATTACAGAGAAGAATCATAAACCTCTTTATATGAGAATTACCTTGAAATTCGAAATTCAGCGACAGCATCTACCAAATGTTTTTATGTAATACTAGACAATCAATCTACTTCAGAGATATCCTCTTCCATCGGTCGTATTTCGAAGTCTAATTTAGATTAGAACCTAATTTCACTTATCACGTTAACAAAGGTCGGTTCATATATACTGCTCTAAAGAACAGTATATAATAAGTTCTGAAAGAAGTCAACGATAAAATCGGGTTGAATCACCCGTTGATTAGGCCACAAGACCAACATTCTTTACGCATATTCACGATTAGGACATGTCTTGCAATTCATCTTATAGTTCCAAGACATTTATTTGAATATTTACACTTTAATCTTAAATTTATCAATAGCTTAATGAAGCAGTTTTAAAGCTTCAAATTGAAGTTCAAAATTTATTTTAAAAATTAAATTAATACAAGTCATAAACACACCGGATGACTGTGCGCTTCCATTTCAATTTGTCAATTCCTAAATTTCAATTTCGAAATTACCAATTGTGACCAGGGATATAAGGAATAAACTCTTTCATAAGAATCTTAGAATAGCAACATAAATAACTAGAAGCCTCCTTTTAAAGGATATCACACATTGTATACATGCCGTGAAAATGGCAAAAAGAAAAAAGGAAGAATCCAAAATGGAAAACTCAATGCACTTATGATTCAGCAAAGTATTTGACAACGGACACGATGATTTTGCTGGATCATTGCATGCTACTATCTGTACATGCAACGTGTAGTAAGCTGATAAAAGTTATTTTATGCTAATACTTTTTATTAGCTGCAATGTCTGGGATCAAATCACCGATATCGAAGAGACCACACACTAATTCTATAGTATATTCTTAGTAGAATGGCCAAATACCAGACATAGATGATCCAAATAGCGGAAGTAGCCGACATAACTATCTGTAGAATCCGCCAATCTGTGATGTAATAGGTGAGGATTGGGAGGGTCAGATAGCAGAATATCCATTGAAACTCAAGACTTATTCCAGCAACTGCTCTTCGTTTCGAATCAAAGAGTTCCATGATCTCTGTTAATCCGGAAGAAACGCATGCCTAATCAAGTAAACGAATAAACGAATCGACGCAATCAACATCCTACAGTAAAACACTGTTTAAAATACGCTGCGCTGCACTGCCCATTAATTTCTTATATCAGTCCTAAATTATTTGACTATATATATGACTAATTTGAATATATAATATATATATATATATATATGGCCATTGGCCAGAGTTTTCCTAAATAGGCCTATATCATAAACTTAGAACACGCAGGTCGACTAACAGGAGATACATTAAATACCTCTGGCAAAATTGTCATAATAAGTCGATTATGTATGGGAGTATAGGGAAGCAGTAACGCAGACTAGAAGCATTAAAATTTTGATCCGGTTGATTTTGCATTTTACATTACACCTTGCATTATAATTTTTCGCTACTGTGTTTGAGACAGCTTTAGTCCTACTCACCAAAATTTACTTGGTATATTCTGGATTACATCAATGTACTTTTAATTGGTTCGAATTTATATTTTAGTGTAATAATAATTCAATTAAAAAATTTGACCCCACTCCATCAATGTTTCAATCAGCAATTTTATATCTATTACAGGTCATTGCCTTTTAGAATATTAGCTAATTCATCGACTTGGCTCATACTAACATCGGCTGGCACTATTCATTTTGTGCTGAGTTCATGAGATGCTGCATGATGAGCCGTAGTACAACTAAACTTTCGTTAGTCTTTTAAAAGGTCTGCTGTAAATATACTGTAGATTGAAATCAAGACAATTTTAGGACGATTGATATCGCGTAATAATATTATACTGCTACCACATCAAGAGTTAAATCACGCATCTTTCTGTTTCTCTGTTTTTCTAGTCTGTCTTGCTGCTTCCCCCTCTGACTGATCTCTTTTGCAGTATGGATGTGGAGTACCATCGATTGATGCCTTTGAGTATTAGAATCGGTGCTACAGAAGTTCATAACTCATAAATGAAGTAAAATAATAAAATATTTACAATAATAAATTGACCAAAATAAGCTTGGAAATAATTTCTGCCCTACCATCTTACCCGGAGAGGAAGCGAGCAATGGGAGGAGCGGATGAGCGCCTGTGGTGAAACGCTGTATAGGGGCGCCTTTTAGCATTTATGGACTCACGGATGCTGCGTGTTGTGGGTTTACTCAGGTTTTCTTCGTTGTGCACTTTCGTGTGGCGAACTGGGATTGGTGTACAGTACATTACTTACAGTATAACTGCACTTGGTTTCTAGATGGCGTCCAGCCCTGCCCTCGTCACACGGGGCGATTTCAGTAAACTCGAGGAACGTATTTTTCCGTCTCAGCTTTTGGGTGGGGAAGAGCTTTTTTGCCAAAAAGTTTTTTTACACTACACCGAGTTCCTCGACCTTCCCCACCATAGGTTGTTATTCATGGATAGCATATTAATTTAGTAGTTTACATCCTTCGGCTCTCGAAAACTGGGAGAAACATATAACCATTTTGACATTTTTATAAATCTCCGCCTACTCGACACTTGCACTGTTCCTCTCATCCTTTCGTTTCTGAGAAATCTGCTCTATCTTTCATCTTTTGAGGATCAACATTGTCTCTCGTTTCTCGGAGACCTACACTGTTTCTTGTGCTCTTCCACGTCCCTCAATTCTCATATTAATCCCTAAGCTCACATCCCTTGCTTGGTACCTATAAGTGCATTCTATCACCCTTTGGCGTGGTATTTTACTATTGGGTATTAGTATTTTATATCACATAGCACTGTACTCCAAAGGAATTCGTCTCGTTGCTTTGTGAGCGCAGTGTTATGATGGTGGTCACAGTTTGACATTTGATGAGAGCGAAAGTGCCCTTAGGCACGCCAATGTATTGCAAAACGTTCCTTAATTTCTTTGTTCATGCGTAAACATTGAAGGCAGAATTTCAAACAGCTATAGTCGCTTATGTGGATCTGAAGGCAGCATTTGATTCTGTCGATCGTCAAGCTCTGTGACAGGCCATGAGAGGCATCGGAGTCCCGACATTCTTACTGAATCTGATAATGGACCTCCACCAAGGCAGCAACGTCAGAATACATGTCAACGGCGCACATTCCGAGGCCTTCATGAGTCATGACATCCACAGGAGTCCGACAAGAATGTGTCTTAGCACCTTCCCTCTTCTGCAGGGCTATGAATTGGATATTGGAAAGAGTAATGAGCCATCATGAAATCCAGCAGCCAGAACACCGTTTCAGCGACCTTGATTATGCTGACGATGTCGCACTGTTAGACACATCCACAACAAATCTTGTGGAAACCATTAACCATCTTGAAACAGAAACCTCTCATCTAGGTCTGCACATATCATGGGCAAAGACCAAACTGCAAAATCTGAGCTCTGTCGCACACGCAAGCAACCTTATCGCCGATGAGAGGGAAGTGGAAAATGTCACCTAATTCACCTACTTGGGCAGCGTTCAGAGCTCAGACGGTAGATGCACCTCTGACATCAGCCGCAGGATCGGCCTAGCAGCTTCTGCTATGAGATCGCTTCAACGCTTATGGAGCCAAAACCACATTGAGCTCTGCACAAAGCTGCGTTTTTATCAGACATGTGTCTTTCCCATTCTACTCTACGGTTCAGAAACTTGGACACTTTTAGAACGTGATACGAAACGATTACACAGGCCTCTCACCTGCGCTGTCAACGCCAGATTCTGCATGTTCGCTGGTTTGACCATTTATCAAATGACATCGTTTCATCGTGTACAGGATTAGTATCAGTACCCTACACCATCTCTCTCCGCCGCACCGCATTATTTGGACACGTTGCACGGCTGGACGTTAACACCCCAGCACATGGCGCCCTTGTCTGCGCCATAGCACGTCGTAACGAAAGTCATCCTCCGGCGAACTGGAAACGACTCCCTGGGAGACCGCGACGTTCTTGGATCCAGCAGATCGGAGATGGGTCCTCCTCGCTATAACGCGCGAATGGAACATTGCA
The DNA here is from genome assembly GCA_018105865.1 of Metaphire vulgaris. Taxonomy (NCBI): domain Eukaryota; kingdom Metazoa; phylum Annelida; class Clitellata; order Crassiclitellata; family Megascolecidae; genus Metaphire; species Metaphire vulgaris. The sequence continues at coordinate 3,624,306 of CM030860.1, read as the reverse complement.
CTAGGACGAGGACACTTCACTAGTGGTAGATTGGCGCAACGGACCTCCACTGCAGAGATGGGTAATTAATCAATTAGGAAGTAATTGATTAGCTAATCGATTAGGTGACCAGCCAATTCTAATTATAATCAATTGGCAAATTGTATCGGCTAATCGTAATTCTAATCAATTAGAATTTATCTGCTACTTCTAATTATGTTTTAATTACATGACAATTAGCCATCCGAGGCAGCCTGAGAATAATGCTGAAACGCATGCTCATAGTATAACGCTGAGATGATCATGGTAGCATTAGCAAGGAAAAAGTGTGCTATGTTTGGGCTACTAAAAACCGCATAAGCTGCATGCAATTACTGCAGATATTAAATTAGTATTTTAAAACTGTGTTTTGCGTGGTGTGTCAACTGTATCGCTAACATCGACAATCTAATTGTAATTCTAATTGATTAGACAGCAGCTAATGCTAATTCTAATGAATTGAACAAAGTGTAGAACTAATTCTAATGCTAATCAATTAGGTGCTAGCAGCAACTAATTCTAATTCTAATTGATTAGATTTTTGTATAATTGTGCCCATCTCTGCTCCACTGTCCATTGTCCAAGCGATTCGATGATGATGATGTTTAATTAATTAATTAATTCTGACAATTTCATATAGCGCAATACGCATAACGAAACAGACCGGTCCCCAAATTTCGCTGTCATAGACGGGGTGGAACCACCAATTGAGAACGGTTGCTTGAACGGAGCTGCGAGCGCCGATCAGACGACTTGGGCTTAAAGACAAGAGCCCTTAAGTAATCAGGGCAGAAAGGGTCATTTAACGTTGTAAATGTCAAACAGCAACGTTTAAAGGCTATACGCTCCGGAATCCTGAACCAGTGAAGTTTGTCTCGTAATAGCGGTGACACATGTTCATTCCACCTAGCGCCAAAGATCAGACGTGCTGAAACGTTTAGCACCATCTGAAGACGGTTTAGCTGGCTGACAGGAAGCCCGAGTAAGATACTGTTACAATAATCCACTCGTGATAGAATGAGGGCTCGAACCAGTTTAATTACGTCCGGTAATGGCAGGTAGCGGCGAATGATGATGATGATGATGATGATGATGATGATGATGATGATGATGATGATGATGATCGATGCGGTAAAGAATTTGCCGCACAAACGAAACGAAGCTCAGAAGCTCTCTACACAGATATGCAAAAATAAGAATGAAACTATAATTAACTGACCACACTGAACATTCCCAATATAGTTCGAAGAACGATGAAGGTGATGAAAGTGTTAGAAAATGCAGTGGCGATCCCTACAACACAGATCGCCAGGTTAGACACAATGTGGACCATTTTGCGTCCATAGCGATCCACCAGATACGAAAAGACGATTTCAGAGAACATGCTTCCGAGATGATATGCCGTCTGCGATAATTCCGATAGATAATTACGCTGACAAACGAGGTTCCACTGTAGCCATAAAACAAACAGATCACTTTGTAAGGAGAATTAAATCCAATGGCGGAATTCTACTGGCTACCTGCACAGTTGCCCACTAGAAGAGTGCGGGTATACCCGTACCCGCGCGTATACCCTACCCGTACCTGCGGGTACGGATGTATGTAGTATGTATCCTGCGATGTGTAGTGTGTACCTGTACCTGTACCTGCGAGTACCCGTACCTGCGGGTACGGGTAGGGTAGGGTGCACATTTTACGGGTACGGGTGTAGCGCTACGGGTACGGGTGCGTCCATTTTTACCCGTAAAACATGATATTTTCATTTCTCACTACTATAGCAAATTAGCAATGCAGTAATATAAAAATATTATTAAGTAAAGTGTGTTAGTGCAGCTTGTATATCGCGTTCAGTTTGCGTGCATTTTACTTACTGAAAGTATAAAGGAAATACAAATGACGTTATCTGACGTCATCAGTAAAGTAGCAAACATAATCAAACGTAAAATCATTGTAATGGCGTCCTGCAGTGATAATGTTCCTTTGGTAAAACGTTTTGTTGTTTAACTTCAGCTCCAATGTCTTTTCATAGCTAAACTATATCTACTAAATAGTATAAACAGGCCCATCTAGTCTTCTAGTCCATGTACGACATTCACGTAAGCTTAGGCTAGTTGACTAAGCACGAAGCATCCATGCCATTTCAGCAACTCAGAATCGAAGTGAGAGAGCGTTCAGTGGAGATGGTCATGTTACGACAGATTTCCGTACTATTCTTGACCCAGAACACGTTGATGAACTGTTGTTGCTGCGATCTTATCGCAAGTCAAAGCTAAGATGATGCATCTGGACAAGACAATGAAGAAAGCGATGGGATTGACCATGAATGATGTTGTTGGTGGAACTGGATTTCTAGAATGTGACTGATAATTGTCAAGACAGTAGGTCTAAGCATTGAAAATTTTCAAAACTTTAGCCTTATAACTGATAATTTTAAAATGCTGTTTCACGGTACTGTATTAACTGTAGTAGGTTAATAGTTCTGTTCTCTAGTCTACTCTCTAGTACAATTTAGAACCTACCAGCGATGAACTTTCATTTGCAATGCAATTCCAAATTCCAGTAAATTAGTTGATTTGTAATTTTTAAAGCTCCACCAGTAACCTATGTATAATGTCTGCAGGGTTTTTTGTGCCGGAGTGAGGCGGAGCGGCGCTCCGGAAAGTCCGGACCGCGTTTCGGAAAATCCGAAGACTGTTTTTTTTGCAAAATTAAATTATTAAATTGAAAAATTTAGAACTATATTTATCTATACATTATTGTATTGTATTGATTATAATTAATCATTATATATATGTATGTATATAGCTACGTGACTACGTCATGTTGACAAGTGACTTCCGACTGTTGCGCTCCGGAAAATATTTGTTTACAAAAAGCCCTGATAATTGATACACTGTCGGACTAACTGAACTGTTGTGTATTGTGCAAGGCACTGCAAGCACTGCAAAGCACTGCACATTTACGGACTTAATTTGAAATGTGTCTCTTTAAAAAAATCTTGTCAATATATAACATGTTTAAAAATGTGCTCTGCTTTCATTAATACATTAATGTTGTTGCCTCTCTATAGTCTCTAGGAACAGATACGGGTATACGGGTACGAGGACGGGTACAGGTCCTTGTACCCGTACCCGCGGGTACGCGTACGGGTAGGGTAAGGAAGTTTTTGCACGGGTACGGGTAGGCATTTTGCTATACCCTCACATCTCTATTGTCCATCGGTGCGATTGGGGTGATATTAGATGTCTAGAGACTTCATAAATAAAGCGCTAAAATAACTAGCCGTCTAATCATAACGCAGAAATAACAATCAGATAACACGGACAGGGTTTAAGCAGGGTCACAGAAATCATAACCAGAAGTGACTTTGCTAACTATTCTCAAATTCCATTCTAACCAATTTTATGTCCATATAGACGTAGTGATAGATAGATATATATATGCGCAGTAGGTGCAGGTAACTCCAGTGGCGGCTCTAGGATTTGGCAAGTGGGGGGGCCGTTGGGGTGGCAACTTCTAATCATGGGGGGCCAACCATTTGTTGTTTGATGTATGTAGCATTAAGTATAGGGTCCCAACTTGGGAGGCCACTGGGGGGCAGACACTCAATAGGGGGCACGGACCCCTCTGGCCCCAGGTGGAGCCGCCACTGGGTAACTCCATACAGTGTATTGCAATATCTTGCAATATCTTGCTTAAACGAGAAGGTGTTACAATCTAGTTCATAATTATTTTAAATATAATTTTGAAATCTTTGAGTTTTCTCATGCTTCTGTTCACTACTTTCTAAGAGAACTGCATGCAGCAGATTCGTTGAGAGCTAATGTAGGCCTAATACTAGTATTCTTCACTGAAATTGTTATGACAAAACATGCATCGATCTCTTTCTGTTCAATTTAGATGTCCGTACACGTTCGTTTCACGACTGGATGATGGACAACAGTGCACTTATTGAACTCTCTTGAAATGTGTTCCTCACATATTCTCTAACCAAGTCTTTAGACACTATATGAAGTACATTTGAAATCGACCGATTTGGTAATTTTGATACGAGAAACGTTATCCTCTTAATCGAGAATATTTGCACAAAACATGAAGGCGCTCGTTAGACGATGTAAATAATTGAGTGAGTATAGAACATACTTGTTCGACTACTGTGTAGTATCCATTGTTGTCATAGGTCCATTGGTTTGTGCAAGTGGTGATGTTATAATCGATCGATGAATTGACGTACTTTGTGCATTTCGATAGACCGACATTTCCGTTATCCTCTCTAACGATGGGAATATGAGCGCTGATGTTATTGGTTGAAGCGTCGTCCAATTGGCACCAGTGCGGAGGCTCCCAAGCTGATAACACAATCAACAAAAGCTTCTCTTACGGCTCCTCACAAATATCACTTAAAAATCGTCAACGATCACAAACTGCACATCAATGTTAGTCATTTTATTGCATACCATACTATTCCGTGCAATGTTTCATTTGCTTGGTCTTTGTCCATTGATGTCGATTACAAGGATTTCAAATGAGGAAGAAGCTCTCGAATTAAAATAAAGCGCGAGTAGTCGTTGATGAGAAAATTGTAACAATATTTTGTACTCGATTCTAACAAATAAAATAAGGTCGTTCCCCCAATTTTGAAGCTTGACATCGAGTAGAATTTCTTTTTCTATTTTCGTTTCGCAACAATATAGTTGCTTTATTAAAGAACATAATATTATGTGCTAATTTGTATTTGGGAAATAGCAAAGAATTATGTATCGGCAACAGGAAATTACGAACATCTCAATGTTTCAATGTAATGAGTTTCTGCTATGCTGGGAATGCTTGGGGCGATGGTCCATTCGTTCCCCATATTACAGTCCTGACTCCAGATACCACAATAACCCCTGCTCCAACTGCAAAAAATCTTGGTTTCAAAATTGATTCATCCCTAAATTTAGAACCACAGATCTCCCAGCTATCGAAAACCTGCTATGATGTCCATATTCGTGATCTACGTCGCCTCCGTCCTTGCCTTGACACCAAAACTGCATCCACAATCGCCACATCAATAGTCCATTCCAAACTGGATTACTGCAACTCCCTTTACTATAACCTCCCAAAACCTCCATCAACAAATTACAATCAATTCAAAATGCACTAGCCCGAGCAGTAACCAAATCACCAAAGTTCTGCCATATTTCACCCATACTGAAGACACTACACTGGCTTAAAATATCCGAACGTATACAGTACAAGATAATAACGATTACTTACAGCTCACTTCATTCGTCAAAACCGGTTTACCTTCGTAAACTCTTAACGCCTCAGCCTCCCCGACCTACACGATCATCATCTCATCTCACACTTTCACGCCCGTTAAATCAGTCATCACTCAAAATCTGCAACCGCGCTTTCTCATACGCCGCACCAGAACTTTGGAACTCAATTCCAGCCTCCCTCCGCAGCCTACGACATGGTCAAACAATAAGCTCCGAATCCTCATTTCCTTTAATTCCTTCACTGTCTCCTCAAACCTTTAGGTCTAAACTTAAAACCTTCCTATTCGAAAAGTCATTTCCCCATAGCAACAACAACCTGACCCGCCGCCTCATAGATACACTGACCTTTGCCCGGCCGACAAACCACCCTGCCTATAGCTATTTCAAGAAAGATTAAGCGCATAAGAATAAGCAGCTACTGCTGTGCTGCTTTCCGGGGCGCTGTAGAAGTTTACGAGATTTTACTTACTTACTTACTTACTTACAGACCCTGTCTAATGAGCTCTGCTGAATTGACTATTTCGTGACTCACCGAGGTCTTCATAACGCTTCTAAACGTTTTTGATTTGGCCTTCAAATCGAACCAACGTACACTCATCTTTGGCCGTCAATATGTGAAAAAAGGAAGAGTCATTTTGCATAATCACGAGAAAAGAGTCAATGGACGCATATCAGCCACAAACAACGTCATATTTGGGCAACAAAGTATATATTATATATTATTATTATCGGATAAGTAATCGAATAGGGGTATCTAGTGTTTACCGACAAGGTCCGGTTGCTCCGCCCACTGGTGGGCAGAAACCATAGAAACCATTGTTGTCTATTAATAGACGCCAATGGCAGAAGCAGATTTCTTGCTGGTGGGCATAGATCAGTGACCATAGAGATTTTCTGGATACTCCTATATAGCGAAGCAGTATGGTCAAAACTTGGAGAAAAACCAGTGCTATTATAGCAAGTGAAAACACGCAAACTACGCTACTTCGACCACTTACTTCGCCAAGAGAAACTATCATAACGGGATTAATACCGTGAAAAAGAAATAGGGAGACCAGACTGGATCGACAACATTGGCGAATGGACTAAACTCGAGGGCTAACGTCTGATCCATACAGCCAGAGACAGGAAATCATGGTTGGACAATTATTCATCACTGTGGCCAATCTTAATCCGTAAAGACGATTTAGGTAGAGATACAGACAGAATCGAATATTATGGACAGCGTTCCTTCGTCTGGTAATGACCTTACGTGGCTCAGTTGCTTAAGCATCGTATCGTGAGCAAATCTCCGCCTGTCAAAGTGCTTTAGACTTACCTATGAAGACTATTGCTAGTCCGTGCCAGGCAAGAGGAATGAACATGCTGATTCCAAGCAGAATGAAAATCGTCAGATGATAGCGGCGGTATCCTCCGACAACTCTTAGCGCTTCGTCGATATCCATTTTGTTGCCTACTGCTTAGACACTTAGACAATGCTACCAATGTTGATCTAGACCCTATTGCTTTCTCTTAGAACGCAATACATTCACAGATACAGACAATCGAAACAGCATCTGTGTTGCTTTTTCGATTATTACACAAATAGCATCGACGGAAGGGCTGTGCTAGGCCTAATGGTCTTGTTACGCCATATACATTAGCACCATCCGCTATTTAACTGCAGTGGCATAACTGGCTGAGTTGAAAAGTCGTCTGCGTGCAGTCTTTTCTTTCCACTCGGGCCTAAAACGCATCTGTCAGGCTGACTTGGTGTCGCATGCATGAACTCATCTGCTAATTTAGGATCCTTTAACTGTAAAGTAATTAGAAAACCTGATTGGGTCATAAAGTAGCACTGCATAACAAGTTAAACACTCTGGAGGTTAAATAAGCGATTCCAATGGTCAGACCTCATGCTCAACACTAGTAGCACGTGTGGCGATCAGGTCTCAACTAAAATTTCTGCATGGTTGCTGTTTAAAATAAATGTGATCATATTTCTTAATCAGTTTTTCTTTTCGGTAGGTGGCACCGCGTGTGGCTGCCAAGAATTTCGCTCGTGCGCTTTAGGCCTAATGTCGTTTTTATCGGAATATTTTCTCGTTCTGCTTCTTGTGATGCACCAAAATTCATATCGTTCGACAGTTCATCCGAAAATAACGCCAGTTTAATCAACTTATGAGTGACTTCGGTGAAATTAAGCAGAAACAGATCTATCTTAACGTCAAAACCGTTAACATTTTGAAAATCACCATTGATCAAGATGACCTACGCCTGATGGCTTTCACATCGCTACGTTTCGGGTTTCAAGTCATTTTGTGTCCGATCTGTTTGTGAAATACACGCTTAACCGTCCACGCCTTGTCTCACCATGAACTCTTGTACACGCACGACGATGCCGCCGGCCCTGGCATCCGCTTCGACCCGTCAGCCAACGGCAACAGCAGCCGATCATATCTATGAAATCGACCTTCGGACGGTGTGCTGATTACAGAAGTCAGGTCACTATCGCCGCTATCGTGAACATCGTACCGATCGACGACAAATCCGACAGGCGCTGAAATCAACCGGCAACTGTTTTGTCACTATCGACGATTTTTAGAGAGGCAGGTAGATTACTTACCGCAACCCACCCGGGCAGGACGGGCTCGTCAGCCTAAGTAGGCTAACGTCCTAAGAGAAAACTACTGTACTCAAACAAATGACACAGGACTGGGAACAGCAGTCCAGCCATGTGAATACTGGCGGAGGGACATCTTGGTACTAAGTGTCTAACGGTAGCACTTACTCAGCTGCGGGACCAGGAACGGCGAGGAACGCGCCGCTACTGCGACGCCCGTCTCATCCCAGAGGGACGTGGTATCTGTGGGATATTGTTTGCCAATAGACGTGGATATGTCAAATAGGCCTACTAGTACCAGGGTAAAAGCTCCTGCACATAAGAAGCTTTAGGGTCTCTGATCGCACCATCAGATCCATCTATGATGACTACACACCAGAGCTTTCTCGAGACGTGTATGATCGGAAAGATGCAGGGACTTCTTCAGCTAAAGATTCCTTATGGAATATTTATGACCATTCCGTTCGTCTTGCCACATGGAATGTTTCAACTCTGCCTCGACCTGGTCACGCGCGTCTGTTGTTGGTAACACAATGAACTGTTGCGCAGAGCTAGTCTTTGGAGAAATATGAAACCTGCATCATATCACTGCATGCAGCTTTACATTCAGTGCATGTGCAGTTTATTTGTGATTTTTGCAGTGGTGATCACAGAAATCGTGTGATCGATCGCGTTCCAGGGAAACATTCCAATTTCAAAAATCTTGATAGTTAACTTTCTTTCTTATAAAAGGACCTTAATAACTGACGTATACGTCGATGTGTTGTTGCTGCAAAAGAACCTTTACAGGTTAAACTGATCAGTTACTGAAACTGGATTCGACCGCAGGGCTATCGCACCTGCTGGCCAACGCCCCGACCATTGAGATATTCTGATTCGTAGTTAGGCACTTAGAAGCCTAGATTGAGTAAAACAATTTAATTGTGCGTGAATTGCTAGGTGGCTGCACCACTAAAAGTGATTAACTTTGCGAAATAAATTTTATGTATCTGCCTTACAAATGGCTGGCGGTTACAAAGCGATTAAAATTATTGCAAAGGTCATTCAGTAAACTACGTGCATAAACCTACGACTGTCGCATTGATGCTGTAAAATTGCTCTTTACAATTTGTACTGTTTCAGTAGATAGACGCTGTTAGACTAGGGAGATGTAATTTGATTCAATTTTAGATAGATTGCAATAGCAGATGCATTAGGCCTACAGTAGGATTAGGCAAGTCTTTGTTTCCTGTACATAGTGCATGTATTTGATGCTGTCTACCAGCATTTTTTGGTTAACAGCCAATCACTAACGTCCAATATAAACTTTGAAGAAGGTACACTGCGAGTTGTTTCGCTTATTCATTCTCTCACCCCACATTAGAAGCTAAATTTGACTCGACTTTTATTGATTTTTGAAAATTTATCATGAGTTTAAGAGAGTAGAAACCCGCTACGCTCCTGTGCTATATTACACAGACAGCTAAACTAGAGATCCGTCATCTTCGAAGAGGATCAAAAACTCATCAGAACCATTCAATTATTATTGCGTGGTTGTTAACGCACATTAAGTCATTTACTAAGAGAAGTTCACAAGTGTAATTTCAATACTCTCAACCTCTACAAACTGTGAATTAAGCAGAACATCAAAATGCATGCTATACTGGTCTACTGTAAGTTCAACAAAACCCATTCTTAACAATGTACTCGTTGAATACCTCTTTGCATTTCAAAATTTGGTGAAACATTCGTCAATTTTGGTGGTCATTTGGCATTTCAAAATTCTTTTAAAATTTCACATAAAACAATACTTCTCGGATATGAATATTGAACAGTGTCGGACAATTTCTTTCTTAATGTTTGGACCATGTAGTTAAAATTTTACAGCATCCTTAGTATTTCTGCACCGTATGTTATGTTATGTTAATTGGACAATTTATATAGCGCTGTAGCATAGTTAAAAATACCATAGTCAAAAGCGCTTTGACAACGCTGACATGTAAATGAAGGTAAGAAGGTGGCGATGTTAAAAGATCCACTTAGATGGTAAAAAGAACTTTGCCGCCGTAAAGAAATCCGGAATTGAGTCCTTGAGAAGCGAGCGGTCCTTCCTACAGTGTAGAAATAGTTCAGCAACATTGACGCATCAACGAGTAACGGAAGTTGGTGTTGAGAATCCGCAAGTTGAAAGTATATAGGAATTCTCCGTATGGTAACGGTATACTATGCATGGAACTGTTTTTATATTTTTCCTGAATAAACACAATGCTATTTGAGGTAAATGTCAGAGACATACAAACGAATGCCTAGTACGTTTGAAGGCAGTCATTTCTTCTATCGCGTGTCGACCATTCCAGTCCCAGCAATGTAGCTGTTGTTATTTAACTGGCCTTTGTTATTCTGTTGTTCTACTGCTTCTTCCTCTCCTTTTCTTATGGAGTTACTTTTTGCGTCGTTGGTATGACCACGTGACCCGGTGGCCATACGGTGGACGTCCTCGAGGGTTTGAGGGAGGGGGTGACCGGAAGTCTCCGGAAGAATCAAAGTCAGGAGACCAACGCCTATTGATACGAAGCCAAAGACGATATTCGGAAGCCAATAGTAGGATGTCTTTGTCTACAACGTTGCACAACAAGCACAGTCAATAACTGCTGATTCCTACGAAACTACCTCAAGTACAGGCTAACTTAGCCTCCTAAACCACTGTAAATGATGTTGTAATTATTGTCAATATTCAATGTTACATTTGGCAGACAATATAAAACAGGTTTCTGAAATCTAGCATCTGTAACAAAGCTCTAGATAATTTTCTTAGGAGATGTTTTTGACATTTCATTTTCCTCTCATAGTGCAAACGTAACATGTACTTACGGCATAAGCGGCCATTGGAGCCAAAATGGCGCCTATTCGACCAAGCACCTGACAAACCCCGCTGCTCGTTCCTCTGAAACAGATCAAATAACGATAGATGGTCACGTGTGTGGCTCGCTTGATACCATTTTAGGTTCACAACAGCACTGCGATCTGATTTATAAGTCAGGAGATATCACCTGCAGTCATTCCTATTTTGACTCTTGAGAAAATGATACTTTAATACATTTACTTATTCATAGCCTCGGATTCAGCGTTCCTTTGGTTCGTTGTGTCATCCTTTCAGCGTGCTCCAATTAAAATCAATGGCTTTACTGAAGTTTGAGAAAGTGTGTTCTCATGTTAGTTTGAGAACTGGCCAACGTTATTATTATGACACTTTTCTCTAATTACAATGCCACTGAATGAACATGAGGATTCACCTGAGGTTTGTGGGGAAAAGCTCTTTGGCGTAGAGGATAACGACCGAAAACGAAGCGGAAATTGCGAATTTTGATATCATCACAAGCGTTACGATGAGCGCTGAGAGATCAGTTCCAGATGCTGGTATCAAACAATAAATCACTTTAATTAAGATTTTTGGTGCATGACAGTGTCACGTGGTCTCATTTGCATATGCAATTCTGCATATATGTTCAGGAATAGACTGCTGCCTAAGATTCAGAAAAGCATATAGTATACACAGGTCTTAAGTCTAACTTGTCCCTGTTGCGTCTACGCCTAGTAAAGTAGTAGCCAGAAACTTGAGATTCGTTTCCATAGAAATAGATTGACGATATTTTGGGGGTGAATGCAATGCTGAAGAATTAAGAGTTGGCAAAATAACAGCTATCAATTCCAGGCGAGACGTTTGGCGAACACGTCAGATAATGACAAAAATCCCAAGGAGAGAAGTTTGAATGAATATTTTATAGTCTGGACAGTCCTTCTGGCAATAACAACAAATTATATTAGAAATGGCTGATCTCAAACGTCGGTTCTCATCTACAACGCAATGTCGTTGCTGCCATTTTGACCGTGCGGGGATTTTTGTAATTAATGCTGTTTAAGTGAGATCATTTTATTATTATTATTATTATTATTATTATTATTATTATTATTATTATTATTGTGTTCGGTTTCTTTTACTGCCATAATTCTTATGATTAACTTCGGATTCACACCTAATTCCTAATACACTGTCAATAAAGTCTTTTGTCTCGTCTCTCTCAATCACCGTCTGTTTAAAGGTAAACAGAGCAAGCGCGTTCTGTAGAGCCCATAATAGGCCAGAAGGCCTACATCAGGGATATTTTAACACCCCCCTAACACCCCCAACACCCCCCAATTTGAGGTCGACATCCCTCAAAATTGGGTAATGCGACAATGGTATGCATACAAAATGCATACTAATTAGCTGAGAACGCCCCTTCCCCAATGGAGAAGGACACCCAACAAACTTTCAATAACGGATGATCTTTTATTGCTTGTCAGAGCCTTTTTGAGACTTGATAAGTTTTTTTCGATAAGGTTTTTTCGCTTGTTTTGGAGACTTGATAACGTTTTATTTGCTTGTCAGCCTTTTTCGGACAGAGACTTCCGAATTTCGACACCCCCAGATTTTCCCGACACTCCCAAATTCACAATCCTAGAAATAAACCTGGCCTACATATAATTGCCATACTATTTTCATATATAACCATGGTAAAAGCTACATTTCGTAATAAGTACAATATCGTCACATTTTCTGGCTGCAATTTTAAGCAATGTAATGTAAAGTAAAGTTGGAGGACGTCGATCACCTGAAGTCTTTGGAATAAATGTTACGATCGTAACAGGAACTCCAGCGATGATATGATACACACACGTTGGTATACGTCTTCCGAATCTATTTAGCAATTTCATTAGACATAGCCTACTAAGCACTTCAGGCTAGAAATAATCGAACGCCAGTTACAATAGCAATTAATCGACGAAAGGTAATGATAGCATGGTCTATTTGTAACGACTTTGGACAACCTCTTCAACTTTTGATTAAATTGCGATTTAAATTCTTTAGAAATGGAAATGCTTACAAAGAGAAGTTTAAGAATAATAATTATTCTATCTTCAGGTAGTTTCGATTCTCAATCAGGCATTCAATATTCGATTAAGCAATCCGAGATCCAGACTAAGAAACTTAATCTTTGAAATTAAACATTTCACAGCTTTAGAGGTACTAGAAAATAATCACTAATTCGCTTTAATCCATTGAAAATTGAATCAAAGATCAGGTTGGAAAATTCCTCCTGTTTCCAATGTGAGTCTCTCTGAAGATGAGTGTTTATCGCCAATCTTTCAAACTTACTTTTGTGTGGTGTAGAGCGCTAGAAAAACAGCCGGAAGTTCAACGAAGCCCATTATCAAGAAGTTGATAAATCGATTTCCTGCCAGAGTCGGTGTGCTCAGAATCAGTGCATAATAAACGAAACAGTTCGCCAACCTGTCAAATTATACCGCGTAGCATTCAAGGACCTTTCTTTATTAAAAGCCAGGGATATTTCTAGAATTGAGAATTTGGGGGTGTCGACCTCATATGGAAGGAGGGTGTCCGGAGCTAATTAGTATGCATTTTGTATGCATACCATTGTCACATTACCAAATTTTGGGAATGTCGACCTCAAATTAGGAGGTGTTGGCGGTATTAGGGGTGTAAAATATCAATGTTAGAAGCCCTGAGTAAAGAGACGTATTTAAGGCGTCAACGGAAATATGATGTAGAATTAAATGGACAATACATTAGCGCTGAAAGTTAGACGAGTGGTAACGACGTTGGACAATGGAGCAGAATGTCGTGGGTTCAATTCCCGCAGGAGCCCTAAGGTCGAATCAGCCCTACTCTCTAGAGGGCGGTGGTAAACTGAGGAGCAGCGTTAAGCTGCGCGGTAAAACGTGGGTCTGGGGAAAGTAATGTCAAATTACTTCAGATTAATGGCTTATACCATCTACGTCGCTGATTGCCCAGGCCGTAGATAAGCGCCGGAACCCAACGCTCGGACTCGAGTACGGGACCTACCTTTAGCTTTTTTTACATTAGCGCTATCATAGTGTACCATATGAGTCATTATATGGACGTATGCAGCTGGCTATCAAATTCCGGATCGCTGCTCAATAGAGAAATATATATATATATATAATTATATATAATATATATAATTATATATAATTATATAATTATATATATATTATACTGTTTAATTTGTTTTCCACAGATATCTGTCCGAAAAATCGAAACGCAACGTGATTGGATAACTATTGAAACGCTTAGTTACGCTGAATTTATAATCGTCTGATTGGACGTTTCTAGAACACTTGGCGGAGCTTATGCTTGCGTTATTTATATCTTACATTATTAATTTCTTATTATAAGCCAGTTGAGCATTTGTGTGTGAATTAATGAAGACGGACAAAGCGTGGTAACCAACCAACCCTGTTTAATGGGTTGGAAACAGTCAACCCTTTCCGTTATGCTCTGACGGGCAAACTTCTAGTTCCATACATTCTATGTCGTGAAATATCTTTCATTTATTTGCAATCATGAGTAAAACTATGACAATTTCGTGAATAAAAATGATGTAACGTACCATAGAAGACTACAGATGACCAAGTATAAACGGAGGTACTTGTCTTTGATAAGATTTGCTAACGGTACTGACATCGTCTTTTTCTTCCTGGCCGCGGACTCACTTGTTGTAGATCGAGGTTGAACTGGAATGGCTGGAGGAACTAGGTCTGTGACCAGATTGTCTGACGCTGTTTCCACATTATGTTCGGAAAAAGCATAGTCGGCCGATGGCTTAAGTGGAAGTGAACTTTCAGGGCGACTGAGCAGTTGAGTGTTTGGATCAACTGGCACTCCGTTCCATCTGGCGATTTGATGAAGGAGTTTCTCCGCGTCGTCATAGCGACCGGCAGCCACCAACCAAATCGGCGATTCAGGCAAAATCCTAAAAGAAGCTTTTTGAGTTATTCCCATATTTGCACTATGCATTGACTTTCAGACGTTTCGTAAATTCTGCAACTTTTTATCGGCTTGTGTTATAATACCAGCTGAATATGTCGCATTTGAATAAAACTAGCTAAATCAAAATGATTTTTACTGGACTTGACAAGCTGAACTTATGCTGGAAGAAAATAAGAAGAAGACCAAGAAAGATAAAATCTTAAAAATGCACTTTAATATGTCAGATAGGACGTAAGACTCTAATGTTTAGGCCTACCGTCTTATTAATAAGAATTTACAGTATATTCACTGTGATTTTTTCCAATTCTTTGCAGATAAGCTATCAGATAAAGGGTTAAAATTTCAACTGATAGAGTAAAATCAAAGATGACGTCTCATTTCCACAAAATATTCTTGCTAAAGTCTCGGCATTGATAGCAATTATTTTTACTTTTGCCAAATGGACAGCATCTTCAGGATGTTATCCAACTTATATTCTTAAGCGGTACTTTTATGCCATTGGGCTGATTTTCCTTATTGCGAGTATAGTTGATATGTCAACCTATACTGAATGTTTGGAAAATTTCCAACATCTTCAATTGCTGCTGTCATTAGAGTGACAGTGACATTACAGTGAGCAACCGACGCTTCTGAACAAACTACTGCATAGAGCCATCATTAGGCCTACTCTTTTGAATTTGTATTTAAACTTTTCAGTAAGCCTACTTAATCGAAGTCTCCCGTGGCGCAATATGCTAATACATAGGCAGTGAGCATTCCGCGTATTTGCTTCCACCGAAGCTGCTATCCTGATGGTTCGTAATAATTTTCTGTCTGCTACGTGCAATGTCAAGGTCGCGGTTCTTATTATGCTAGATTTGGAGACAGACTTCGATTAAATAGACCACACAATTATTCTAAATGAGTATTGCTGCTGGATATAGAACATAGCTCTAAAATGGATTAACTTTAAAGTTAAAGTTTAAAGTAAAAATCTAAAATGGATTAACTTTAAATCGTATCACTAAATCCTAGACTATCTAGTGCCTACTGCAAAGGTGATCACCCATAGTTAACTTGGATAGACTTGGTCAATGTTTTTGCCCTCTACTTTCTGCTGTTTACGCCCTGCCGTTTTAATCGCTTCTTTCAGTTTTCTGTCTTCATTAGGCCTACCACACTTACGCTGATGCTACACGGCTAGGTAAACTTTACTTTCAATTATGACAATCCTTAGGCCGCCCATATTACGGCCATGATGCAATGGTGGGACGTTTCAGGGTGTTGAAATTTACGTTTTAATTCTGTGATTTCCGGTCTGCTGTCCACTGTATATTTAGAGTAATTCTACAAACTTTTATAATGCTGCTGTAATACCAGAAATAGACGATAAAAATCGCCGAAACAACCGACAAAGCGATCTGCAGAATCCGCCAATCTGTGATGTAATAGGCGAGGATTGGGAGGGTCAGATAGCAGAATATCCATTGAAACTCAAGACTTATTCCAGCAACTGCTCTTCGTTTCGAATCAAAGAGTTCCATGATCTCTGTTAGTCCGGAATTAAGACAGGCCTGTGAGTAAAAAAAAGAGTAGAAACTATTATTTTTAAGGCGTCCTTTCATAACAGAAACGCTTCATTGTCTCTATTAAAAAGCACGAAAGGCGAAAGCTCAGCATTAGAATTCTTGTAGCATTTATCATTCTAAAGAGGGATTTCTAAAATCATTTAGGTCTCATCAAAATGCAGACCTTAAGTAAAGTCATTTTCAGCCAGTAATTGTTTCAAAAGAACTGTAAAACAACAACAACAACTTGGAGCGATTTTCTCAGCCAACTGATTAATTACCGAAAGCCGTCTTCCTCTTATTTCTGAGCTTTCAGCAGAATTCTCGCAACACATGTCATTGATTATTATTACAGCGGATCGTTTGCTATACTAGCAGAATTCATAGAAATACATTCCAAAGCCTGGTATGCGGATAAATAAAAATAGATTAGAAAGCTTCAATTTATTGACCACGGTGAGCATTCCCAAGATAGTTCGAAGAACGATGAAGGTGATGAAAGTGTTGGAAAATGCATTGGCGATTCCTACAACACAGATCGCCAGGTTAGACACACTGTGGACCATTTTGCGTCCATAGCGATCCACCAGATACGAAAAGACGATTTCAGAGAACAGACATCCGAGATGATATGCCGTCTGCGATAATTCCGATAGATAATTACGCTGACAAACGAGGTTCCACTGTAGCCACAAAACAATCAGATCACTTTGTAAGGAGAATTAAATCCAATGGCGGAATTCTACTGGCTACCTGCACAGTTGTCCATCGCTGTAAATGGTGTGATATTAGATGTCTAGAGACTTCATAAATTCAACGCTAAAATAACTAGCCACCTAATTACAATGCAGAAATAACAATCAGATAACACGGACAGGGTTTAAGCAGGGTCACAGAAATCATAACCAGAAGTGATTCTGCTAACTATTCTCAAATTCCATTCTGACCAATTTTATGTCCATATAGACGTAGTGATAGATAGATATACGCAGTTGGTGCAGGTATCCCCATAGAGTGCACTGCATTATCTTGGCTACGTTTTGCTTGAACGAGAATTTTTTACAATCTAGTTCATAATTTTAAATATGATTTTTGAAATCCTCGAGTTTCTCATGCTTATCCTCATTACTTTCTAAAGAATTGCCTGCAGCAGATTCGTTGAGAGCTAATGCAATAGCCCACTCTTATTCTTCACTGAAATTTTATGACAAAACATGCATCGATCTCTTTCTGTTCAATTTAGATGTCCGTCCACGTTCGTTTCACGACTGGATGATGGACAACAGTGCACTTATTGAACTCTTAGACATTACGTGAAATGCATTTGAAATCTGCCGATTTGGTAAATGGGCAATGAGTGAGTATAGACTTAAAGAGCATACTTGTTCGACTACTGTGTAGTATCCATTGTTGTCATAGGTCCATTGGTTTGTGCAAGTGGTGATGTTATAATCGATCGATGAATTGACGTACTTTGTGCATTTCGATAGACCGACATTTCCGTTATCCTCTCTAACGATGGGAATATGAGCGCTGATGTTATTGGTTGAAGCGTCGTCCAGTTGGCACCAGTGCGGAGGCTCCCAAGCTGATAACACGATCAACAAAAGCTTCTCTTACGGCTCCTCACAAATATCACTTAAAAATCGTCAACGATCGCAAACTGCACATCAGTGTTAGTCATTTAACTGTATGTCATACTATTCCGTGCAATGATTTATTTTCTTGGTCTTCGTCCAATGATGTCGGCCCACCATTTGGTAAACTCTGATATAGAGCATACTGCTGTCCATATGGCACCACTCAGATTGCGTAGGTCTATTAGACGTAGGAAACATCCATTTATAGATCACATTATTATATAGCCCAGAGGTTCCCAAACTTTTTGGATTGCGGACCCCTACTTTGTTCCCAGCTTAGCTCGCGGACCACATTACTTAATAAGGAAATGTTACAACTAATATTTCATTAAAACAACAGGCAGACTATTCCCACACCAGTTTGCTGGCGCGCTTTACCTAAGACTACTTGCTGACAATCAAAATATCCAATTAGGCCAAACACTAAATAGACGTTGCTACATTACAGATAGATTGAACACGCTTACTTTTTCCAGAATCAGCTATTTCGTCGAATTATCTTAAATGTATTAATGTTAATGAGATGGATATTCTTGTTTTTTGCACAAACTGTCATTTCTTTATTGTATTTTGACGCGCACGCGCGCAAGTCAATTTCAACAAGTGTCGATCTACAGCATAAGCCTACTTCGTTTTCATTATTGTTCACCTATATTTAATAGCTAAGAGCCTAAATTCATATGAGGATTTTATTTGTGCTGTTGACGTGTTCTTTACTGGTTTAAAAATTCTAATTTCTTCTGTTAGCCATTATGGCCTAACCTCTATAACTCTGAATAGTGTGTGATGCTGTGTATTTGACTATTTTTATGGTTGTTGCTGAGGTCTGGTGGTCTTTGTTTATGATTAATAGATGCAGCTCTAGGTGGTCTGGTGGCGGCCAGGAGAATTTGTGTGTCAGAAATATATGAAAAGAACGTACTGGCACGTCTTTAATTTCTTCTTTATTTCTACAGAGCCAGGCGGCTGGTAACTGACTAATCACAGTACGAAGCGAAATATTTCTTTAATGAGACAAAATCTGTTATAAATAGCGTTCTTAATAAAGACTTGCAATCAAATAAACTGATGTCTGGCGGGCCCTCTCGCGAGACCTCCTTCGTTTCCCCTTTCCCGCTAATATTATACTCTGGCTGGCGGTGTTACTATAGGCCTATATCTAGAATATTATTATGTAGCTTTAGTATATTATGTCTTATGATTTATATAAATTTTTATTAATGTTATTGGTGACTCGACCAGCACACATAATTTGAACACAAAGACTGTTAATGCTAAAACTATATGAAGTGCTACTGAATATTTTGGGAGGCTCTCGCGGACCCCGCCATATCCTCCACGGACCCCCTTCGGTCCGTGGACCACAGTTTGGGAACCGCTGATATAGCCTATATACAGAATTTCTTTAGGTCGGTCCCGTAACGCCGTCTTCTTCGGGCTTTCATTGAGGAGAGCGATGTAATTTTATTGTATGTCTGTCTGTAAATTGCTCATTATATTTTTAAAGCAGTTTTCTAACTCTGTGTGTGTTTATCCCCTCATTTTTTCCAATTCCTCCATTCTCTGTACCTTTATCTTCTATCCCTTGCCTCGCTCTATATTCCCTCCCCCTCTCTCTCTCTTCACCTACGTCTCCCCTGTCATCCCTCTCTCTCCTACCCTCTACCACGCCTTTCCCATTCCTTCCGCTCCTCAGTCAATCAATTTCTCTTTCCCTTTCCTTTCTTGTCCAAAATATATAAAATGAAACTGAGAAAATTTAGACTAGAGTGCAATTTGTAAAGCACAGAAACAAAAATTAGCTAATTAAAATAACTCAAACGGATAAAATTTCGAGAACGTCTAGTCTGCCTCCTATCTCCCTATGATTTTATGTGAGAGACACTGGCCATATGTTAATGGCCAAATTTTATAGCAATATGATTCATGCAGAGGGAATCCCTATCGATAGACAGATCTTCAGAGAATTCAAAACGTTTATTTTGCCACATGTCGCTCAATCAAATCAGTCGATAGAAAATTAGAAAATGCGCGTTGATAAAAATGTATCTGCGTCATTGTCCTAAGAAATTACACTCAGTTTAGTTTCAAGCTGCAATTCTCGCTAATGCCAGATGGTATGTGTGCTGACGTCTGTCTTTTAATATTTCATCCACTTTTTTCACTGCATCTTTCATCATTATTCTTCTGGTTATTTCGGTATCACTTTTCATATTTTCATTTTTTATTATTAGGGATCCCAAAAAAATGAAGGAGTCAGACATTTCAATTATTTTTTTCTCCTATTTTGAAATATATTTTTTAGATGTCTTATTTTTTTGTCTCAGATTTTCCGATGGTAGGACCCAAGATACAGAGTACATGCGAGGACTTATGGTCCTGAGAGTCGAATGAATTCTACACTGCTGTCTCTTAGCACTTATCTTTTATTCATCAACATAGTTACTCTACTTATTTGTCTTGGCTTTCCCATTCTGTCAAGCAAGAAATCCATTGTCTTATAGATAAGCCGTCACGTAGTCGCAACATACATGTAGGCCTATCCCAACGCCGTCATACTGAACATTCGCACGCTGTCTAAACGCTTAATAAGCGAATCGACGAATTCACGTATTAGTGTTTGGGACTTACCTATGAAGACTATCGATAGACCCTGCCACGCAACAGGAATGAACATGCTGATTCCAAGCAGAATGAAAATCGTCAGATGATAGCGACGATATCCTCCGACAACTCTTAGCGCTTCGTCAACATCCATGTTGATGTCTCTCTAGAGCTTAAATTTTGTTGTCAATTAATCCATTGCTGGCTAAAAAGCGAATGTAGCCATAGCTAAAGACAACGCAATGAACACGACCTGGACTTCTCTAACCATGTAACGTTCTATCTAGGAAACGTGTGAGCAAATGTTCAAATTGATGCTTATAAATGCCGTTTAAATTAGATAGTAGACTATTATCGTTGATTACTGCGATGTCCTAAAAAGTAGGAACAGCCTAATGCTGGAAATGGAGTTGTTGATATAGTAGTGTCATAGGCTGCCATTCTTGTATGGAGCAAAGGACCGAACGCTCTCTAAACCAAAACATTGCTAATGACAGTCAGACTTCTTCACAGACCTTCAGTCTCTGTACGTTTCGGTAGCGTAAATTGCGTGGCCTTGTTCGCATTTGATTAGACTACTGTCTATCTAACTTAGTTGCGCGAGATCCTTCTTTTCTGTCAACTGTTTATTAGAAGACAGAGGTATCAGCACTCAAGGACTACGATTTAAGTAGACCTACTAGCATATTGTTCTGTTCAGTGAAAATCAAAGTCCAATGTAAGATTTCTCACGGAAGCATAGAACAACGCAAACGATGTATATACAGTTCAGATCAACCTTTAAAATTTGCGACAGGCTGTCCATCCATACAGTCGCTGAGGATTATAATAACTCCGAATATTTAACGCAACAGTAGAATTTGATGCGATTTAAATAGCAGCATCAAAAGTTTAATGTTCCGAGGCAGAATCAAGTATCCGTCCTACGCAGCGTAAATATTTATGGGAACCAATAGGTTCATGCGTCTCTTCAGATGTCTTAACGGCTTACAAAGGGAGAGAGACTGCATTGCGCCACTCAGGACTATGATGTTATCTCTAGGACATGTTCGACATTGAACCCTGCTCAATGACCAAAATGCATGCATGTAGATATCTAGGACACCTACGCTGCACTGAGACTTTCTAAATACGTGATACAATAATAGCCTATCGATTATAATGTAATGCTGTCCAGTCACATATTGTATTCTCGCATGAATTTAGAATTGTATTGGGAAAATCACAATTTGAGTAAATGCTCAGAAAAAAAGAACTGAATCACTGACATTATTATTCTACAACGGGTGATTACTAATGAAATCGTTTCACGTAGTTTCTAATTCGATTGTTATTAGAAATGTTAGTGGAAATTAGTTTGAAGACTCGGCTATTTACCTTGTGTAATAGCCTCGGCCTACACACACACACACACACACACACACACATACATACATACACAAACAAACACAAACACAGAACAGAATTCATTCAGAATTCATTCAAAAGGCACGTCATGTCAAGCAGCTAAAGCACTCATTTCTCATTAAATAGAATCTTGGTGAGGACGTGAGTAAGTCACCGAATCCTTAATTATCGCCCGGTTCCATTGCGTCATTTTCGGTGAGAAACAAACAGGCAAAGTTTGCGATTATGATTCCATTGTTTTCAGTGCGCTTTGTGAAAATTCTGTTAAATCCGAAATGGAATGGGACCCTCACTAAGCGTCCTGTCTCCACGCCCACTAGTTCAACCCTCTGCAATACAAAATATCATTTGTACATAATCTGTCTTCTACGGAAGGAAAATGACACCACAGACGGATAAAGCATTCAAGCCAGACAGACAGACAGACAGCATACATTTGAAATTGGCAAAATATCGCGACCCCTAAATCAGAAGCGCCTCTGAGTAGAAATCGAAGAGGCTCTAAACAAGTATTACATTACATTACGTTACTTTATTTTACATTACAGATGTGACTGTCGTCGAAAATAATGTGCTCAGTGGCACTGACTTTAATTAGTGCGCTATAATCGCATGCCAATGACATGTAGTTAATTAATAATTATTCAAACACAACAGCTACACAGGACGAATACATGACGATAGATAAAGCAACGACGACGCCGACGATGACGACGACGACGACGACTAAACCGCAGTGACGATCATCATAATGGCAACGACATGAATATATCGACTATGGACAGAGGCTCTGGAGGCTATAGAGTTTCCTCGGACGAAGCATATTTGCGTTATCCTCGAAAATAAGTTTTCCGTAGAACAGACTCTCTTTTCAATGGCTGTCTTTTCGACAACTAATTCGATTCCGTGTCAGCAGTCATCATGGATGGAATCTGTGCTTGAAATCGAATTAACCGTGCCTGGATTGACGGTGACAGCATCGCGTCTACACGCCGCAGATCGACCACGACTGCCTCGTAGAAGCAGACGCGTCAAATGGTCATCGACGACCTGCCAATGTAAGATCCTTCCGGCGTCAAATGTCAATTTGTTTTTATGACAACCCTGTGAAAATAGTAGATTAAATGTTCGTTCAACGTCAGTTCTTCTTGCAAAGAATAAAGTGGTAATAGCACAGCCGGCAATTCTAGACTTTATGGACGGCGAATACTAAGCTTCCGTGAGTCTCTTTCTCTTGCTCTGCATGTCTTTCTCAGTGTATCTTTCTTTCTTTCTCTTTCTGTCTTCGCTTACATTTCTACCTCAATCAATCAATTGGCGTGTAGCGTTCGTGTTGAAGCATGCTTTCAACGCCGGTGAGTCTCAGAGCAATTCAACGGACGCCGACTCGCCTCTGGAGTCCTTTAGCTCCGGAGTGAGACGAATTGTGATGGGAAGCGACTTCCGCGGAGCCATGTCCACTTTAAGCTTCATCAAATCGCAGTCAGTCGTCGTCGTCGTTGTTGTTATCGCTCGTTGTTGAGATGTTTGCGAGGGAGGGAGAACGGAGAACGGAACGGCCCCGAATCTGAGACCAGACGAAATGTGGTGGCAACTGGAAGCGTCAAGACTTCGTCGCTTCATTTCGATCCGTGTCATGTCTTCGTAGACGCTCAACTGCCCTCCTCCTCCTCCCCCTCCTCCTGCTCCTCCTCCTCCTCCTCCTCCGGCAGATGTCGCAGCTGATACGTTTATCATAGACGAATGTGAGTGATGCCAGTTTGTCCTTTCGGCGCTCAGTGAATGCCTCGGGTGGACCAGCTTGCACTGTACGCCGCCGTATTGGTGCAGTCGTTCGTCACGTAGGATGACGCGAGTCTCCAGTCCATCGATGGTGTCCGGCGTCGATTTCCTACTCGGACTACTTTCGATGGCGTCGTCGTCAAGGTCGTCCTGTCGACCGCAGAACGTCAGCCTACGACGCCGCGTCTCGAGGCGGAGGAATACAACGCCACAGATGACGATGACCAGTGACGGCCAGAACATGCTGTGTACTACGTCAGACAGAGTGTACATCTTCTGCATGATGACGTCATTGGAATCGGCTGTGTTGTAGAAGCAGTCGATTGTTTGGCCGAGCAGCAGTCGCCATTGGTCGGCGTATTTATCGACCTGGATCCTATTGTTCTCCTTTTCCTTTAGGCAAATATTGAACGAGCACTACAACAGATAGCAGTTATGACGTCAAAACAGACAGAGACAAGTGAAAAGACAACGGACGGGACAACCAGAGGACCGTCCGTCCATCCGTCCATCTCTCTCTCTCTCTCTCTGTCTCTGTTCTTTCGTCCGCCGATCCGTCTATCTGTCGGATTTTCTGGACATCGGCGTTTTTATTTCTTCTCGGGGCCTGGATTGCAAACGGGAATGCATTTAGAATTCATATTCAATTTCGTTGTTAGCTTTTTTCAATTGCCATTAAAGTTAAGTCAAATTCAGAAAAATTTCAGTTTGCCAATAGAACAGAAATAAACCGAGGAAGAAAACATTTGAAAACTGCGCTGCAGTGAAGTCTTTGAGGACCCGAGGTCATAAACTGTAGCCACCAAGCGCCTCCCTCATTTTTGGTGTACCTGTATGCCACACGCGATGCCATAATATTCTGACCATCAATTCCGTGCTTCCGGAAGATATTGCTTAAATTGAAATTGAATTGTTGCGTGAGTAGTTTTCCTGCAATTTCTACTCACCAAACATCAATACGTAAAGGGGTTGCAGTCAAAGAATAACTTGTTTCATCTCCTTCATCAATCTCTCGCCATGAAGTCTGCTTTGTGTGTGTATGGACGCATATTGCAGTATGACCATTTACTTTATCTGGATAGTGAAAGAACACATGGTCTTGATGCGTCACTGGCACTACAATGAGTGCCTGACAAAGATATATCAATCGACCCATGCGGAAAAATTAAAAGTTGTTCTTTGACTTTTACACAGCGTTGCCCCGGGAAATTACAAATCCAAGCTACCCTTTGCCTTTTGTTCCGTTTAGTTTCCAGATTCTCGTGAACAAAGCTTAATTCTTTAAAAACCGGAACCATAGGTTACATCACTGTTAACCTAGTACTTAATCTTGTCCTGTTTCAAAATTCAGAAAGATCTAAAAATTGTGCAAAGCGTATTTATTTGCAAATTCTTTCTCGTTTGACGCAGCGTCGTCCACTGCGACACTGAAATGTTTACTTTTATAACTATGCGTAAAAGCTTTCGCGTTATCAAGAAAATTCACCCAAATAAAAATTAAGACATCGAGAATCTAGTGAATATGTAATAAATAAATATTTCTAATAGCGTGGGCATAATCTCTACCTCTAAGTGGCCAGTAAGGTTTCTGTCACAGTCACTTTTCGGCAGTATATCCACAGTCTTGACTCTTGAGTAATAAATATACTGATTTCTTAAAAACTCATGTTATTTATGTGTGACGTGTTTCTATCCTCCAATTAGGGTTGTGTCGGATTTTAATTTAGGCCGGAGCCAGATTTACAAAAAGCGGCGTTGAGCTTCATAACTTGACTGGCACCGTAGTGGTACACAGTTAAATTGACTGTTCAACTGGGCACTATTCCATTAATAAATTATTTTATTTATTAGGCTATTAGACTTATTGTAATCAGAAAATTATTCATTACTCATCAATTAATATAATTACTTGTTAAAACACTGCACTTAGTAGGCCTACATGGGGTGAAGCTGTACAGAAAATATCCACGTGCAAGCAGCAAAAATCCGGCCAAATTCTGGCCAGAATTTGGCCGGAGCTGGATTTGTTAAAAGGGCCGGAAAACGGCTTTGCCGTAGCCAGAATTCGGCACAGCTCTACCTCAAGTACAAACTGTTTTATCTACCCATCCCGGCCCATCGGTAACTCGTGATAAATCTCTGGTTTAGACTTACGTATCTTTAGCTATGTTGAGTTTTTGTGAATTGCATGAACAATACGTAATGTAACGCAATGTCTTTCTAGCTCAGTTTGATAAATTTTCTTTCAATATTAATTTCTGAAAGTCAAGGAAATGGCGATTACACTTTGTTCACTCTTATTATCAACCTATGAAGGCAACTGCAACTGAGAGTTTGGAATTGTTTAAAATGTCTTTCAATTCTAAAAGTCATTAGCTGCATCAAAATAAATTGCAGATTACAAGACTACAAGCAAAATATTCTAATGAAAATAGATATGGATTGCTATAGGTGATCGAGATAATTGTGGTACAGAGGAAGAGAAGAGTAGATGAAAAGAAACAACCATCGCAAGGCAGAGTAGCAATTCATGCGAACGGCAGTGCAAGCTTTACCTATCTTCCACTCCAGAGACACAGCAATAATCGAACTCAGCTTGACAGCTCATCGAATGCAAAGATAGCGCTCTACAGGAGCAGCTGTCGAGGTACTTAGGCAGTAGCGTGCATGGGAAGGGGTCGGTGGGGCGGTGGCCCCGGACGCCGACCAGATGTGGGCTACAAAATTGACTCGACGACCTTTTATGCTCGTCAAACATCTTTTTACCGACCTGGCCGCGGGCGCCCGTCACTCTCTGCGCGCCACTGCACTTAAGCTAGCGGATAGTCGAGAGACATCCCGGTGATTAGACGCAAATATGTAACAAAAATGCGTTAAAACGAAGCACAGAACTCCCCAGTACAGAGTGGCTCATTGCGCGTATAATTGCATTTTTAATCTAAGTCTGTTGTACCTTTTCTCATCATCCTTTCGTGTTTAAATTTTTATCCTTTTCAGACCACAGCCCATAATAAACGCCCAGAGATAACAGAAGTTCGTCTGTTTCGCGAACTTTATTCAATTAAATCATAAATTATAATTACCATTGCCAAACTACCATCTCCTTTAATCATGATCATTATCACAAACTCCACCAATGACCACCATCATCAGCTCCATTATTTCCACAATCAATACTATCTCGATCATCGTCATCTCCACCACCCTTAACTCAAGTATCGCCGTCATCTCAACCATCGCCACTTTTGCCATCCTTAATTGGGTCCTCTACAGCATCTTGTTTCTCAAGTTTGTCTTTTGTCGATTATTATTTTTTCGCAAGTTCATTTGATCTTCTTCATCTCTTCGTCTTACGTCGATCTTTGTAAAAACCATCTCTTTGTTATGTCAATGTCCTTTCCTATTCCCCCTCTGACTCTGAGGTCAGCTGAGCGCAGAAACTGTCGACGACCATTTCCCTTTTGCGTCATTCGTTCCTTTACCCGTTGCAGTCACGTGACGCAAGCTCATGTGAATATTCATCACATTCCTCCTGCAGAATAATTTATGTTATCCATTAATCAAGCGATCGATCGATCTGTCGCCTGAAGATCGATCAGTCAATCGCTTCGTTAGCGAATGCAGAGACAGAAATGTGTGACTGCGTTTTCTTTCCTCCAAGAAATCAGCGCACTTAATTAGAATAGACCCTAATTTTAGGAGGAGTGCCATGTCCGATGGCCATTAATTGTGTTTGGTCATCATTCAAGGGACGAGATTCGCTTCTGAGGGTAAGAGAGGGGGTGTGGATGTAAGTCCAGCAGAATCAATACTAGTTTCATTCGACAGTGATTTATGCGGATGGTGTCGCTGTTTGTCTTCTTCTGTGTCCTTGCCGTGCGTTGGCTGAACGTCTGACGGAAAGACTTTCTCTGCATCCGTTTGTGTCATTGCGGCTAACGGAAGCCTTTGAATTACTATCCAGACGAAGGTTGGGAGGTGGATTTCAAGCCATTCCATCACCAAGGTCATTAATGGAAACGATTCGAAAAATCAGTTGAAGAGCAACGAATAGTAGAAACCTGTTAAAATACTCCTGAAAACGAGTCCATGATAATTGCGGTTGAACGAGAATCAAGGTCGAAAGCGAGGCGAAGAGAGGGAACGAAGGAAAGAAAAAGAGGGATTTTGACGAATGACCATCAAATCTTCGTGAATATACTGGTACGATTGCTGAGAAGCAAGGAATTGTCTATCCATGATGCTCCTGGGTCTATCTCTTCCCTTTTTGTCCTTACCATGTTAACCTGTTTCTTCTGATTTTGTCAAAGATGATATTCTTTAGTTTAGACCAATCCACTGCCATATATCTTCATGTCTAAGTCTGCCTGTTCACTCCAAGAATTCTTCTTAGGCAGCTCATTTCTACTATAAGTAGTCTTTTTAATCTTCTCTTTCAGTAACCCATGTATCCAATCCACATAGTATTTGTGGGACGACAATGGTGTTGTAGAGTTGGATTTTGTTGCTTATTTCAAATTCTTTGGCGTTCCAGATGTTTTTCAGTCTTCCCATTGTCTGTAGTCTTTTGCTATTTTGCTATTTTTTGTTTAATGTCTTCTTGGTGGCTTCCGTTGCTCGCCATATCTCCTCCTACATATGTAAAACTTTCTCGTGCTAAATTTCTGGGCTTTCGAGAGTTAATCGTATCTTCTTTTCTCCTATTTTGCTGACCGCCATGGTTTTAGTTGGGTCAATCACAAGGCCGAATTGTTGGCTTGTTTCGTTGAGTTTGTCAGCTTTTGGAGATCTTTGATGATCTCTGCAAGCAAGGTGACGCCATCTGGAAACTTTATTAATAGTTCTATTTCCCTATAGGCCTAATCAGGGTGCAATTTGTAGGGGAAATTTTCCTCCCCACTGCCAAACTACATCCCCCACTGAGGTGGCTACTGACATCTCAGCCAGGGAAGTAAATCTTCCCCACCACTGTGACAGGAAAATGCATTCACTGCCAGCAGAGGGAAAACATTTTTGGACGCTTCGCGTCGAGCATGAGTGAAACATGAAACTTGATGTTCGGTGGTAACTGGGAAGAGATTTATCTTGACCTTTGAAAAAATGTAAGTGTGCTGCTGATTAGACCATTTATACATCGTCTTGGCCAGACAATAAAATTAACAGATCATTATTTAGTGATAGAGCAATAGTTTAGCTAGCAGAACTGCGCGAAGTACAGGGTGAACAAGTAAAAACTGACCCCTTTATGATATTTAATATTTCGGCTGCGTGTGTAGCAATTTAAATGAAATTTATAGGCCACATACCAGGAAATATTTCTGATGTAATTGCCAAATTTCATACTGATATCTTTAGTATTTGCTGAAATATGGCCAAAAAAGCTAGAGACCCACATTTTAAAATTGACATTGGATTATAACGTCATAATAAAGGGATAAAAATTATTTTTTATTTGTTGGCCCTGAAAAGGGCCGTTTTAAAGGGGTTTCAGATGATTTGCTACGGGAGCAGGTGCTCAAAATGCCCCCTCAGCCTTCACACATGCCGACAAGCGCTTCTTCACTGACAGTATCGACTTCTTGATCTGGTTCTCAGGCAAACTCTCCCAGATATTCTTCAGCACCGTCTTCAACTCCGTGATGTTCTGTGGCTTTGGCTGATACTTTTGATATCTGTCGAGCATGATTCCCCAGACGTGGAAATCAAGTGGATTGATATCTGAGGAGTTGGGTGGCCAGTCATCTTTCTTGATGAAATCTGGACAATTTTCTCCAGAAAATCCTGGGTCCTGATAGCAGAGTGGGCAGGTGTTCCGTTTTGCTGGAATATAAAATCTTCTCCAAGCAAATCAAGACAGTCCTGCAGCCAATCATAATGCTGCTGTGTTTATCTGTTGGCCGTAAGTAACCCTTGACCTTGTCTGGCGCGATGACAACGATGCTATTTTAGACTTAAAATGATACATTTTATTATGACGTTATATTCTGTTGTCAATTTCAAAATTTGTCTCTTTAGTTTTTTGGCCATATTTCAGCAAATACTAAATATATCAGCATGAAATTTGGCAATCACATCATAAAAATTCTCAGGTAAATGGTCTATAAATGTTATTGAAATCGCTACACACGCGGCCGAGATATTAAATATAATAAAGGGGTCCAGTGTTTACTTGTTCACCCTGTAGATTCGTTACAAGCCTTGGATCGTTTCCGACAGTACAAGAACAGTGTGAAAGTAATCGGCAATATGCTGGCTTCAGTACTCAGTAGAATTCAAATTCTGCCTATCTCGTCAGCTGAATATGAGCGGGGTTTCTCGTGCATGAATATAAACGATACACCAGTTAAAAATCAACTCAGTGTTCATATACTTTCATCTTTTGTTTTCGATAAGGTTGAAGGGCCACCACCAACACTGCTCAATCCTGCCCGTTATGTTGAAAAATCGGCATGCGATGGGCGACATGCTGCCTCAGATGCATCAACTGGTAAAAAACTGACATCTGCGTCAATTCCTGCCTGCACTGTGTTAATGTTAAATGATAGTTGCTTGAAATTATGGTGTGACAAGTTATAAAATAATATTGAAAATTAGAGTAAAGTAATGTGCATTAAACCATGCATTTCTCATTTTCTCCCCTCTTCACTGCTCATGACCCCCTCACTGCTCATCATGTCCCCCAATATTCCTTCCCACTGCTCCAGGTCACAAATCGCACCATGCCCAGTGGCGTAAACCTAGCGTCAACATTTGGGGATAGAATCCCCCTTTTCGTCTCCCTGAAAGTCTTGACGAGCACAAAATAATAAAAAGGTCATCCGTTATGTGTGATTTAAGGCACAAAACATTGGGGGATAATAATTGATACTCTGTCCCCTCTAACCAATTATTGGGGGACCGTCCCCCGCCCCCCCCGTGTTTTACGCCCTTGATGGACCATGCCCATAAAACTTAACGCTGATGTCTAAGTCTGTGGTTGCAATTTTATATATGGCCCCGAGAATAGCGCTTATCGGCTAACTGCGTTATAGTTAAAATTAGAATCGGGAATCAGGTCAAGCGCTCTGCGCATGCGCATATGCAAAATTTCGCAAAGTGTGGACATTTAATGTGGACATTGAACGTCGGATTGTAAAAGTTTTAATTCATAAAACGCGCTGCTTGACGTCCACATTTGCATAAACCTGCGCGCGCAACCTTGACCTAATTATTGTCGATAAGCGCTATTAAGAAAAACAGCGTTTGTGAAAGAATGCATCCCTCGTCCCTCTGCCTTGAACCACTCTCACGGCATCTTCGATTCCAAAATTTCTCATTGCCTGCCACAGTCCATCATGCTAGACTAAATCAAAAGCTTGTCTGTAGTCGATAAAGTTAATGTAACACGTACTGTTAGTTTCAACAAAGTTTTACAAGATTTGTCTTATAGTAAATAGATGCGTGGCATCGACGAACATGAATGTTCAATGTCAAACGATTGGTGCGCATTTTTCTGTCCCCTCCCCGGGACTGTCAAGATCCGCCTCCGTCATCCAAAGGATCTAGAAGTCAGTTCTTGCGTCATTCGCTGGATGACTAACGACCGTTGAGGCAACCAGAAGCGGAGATTTATCTCTGTTAGCATCTCCCAGTGAATTAGAGGAATTCCCATCTCAAATATCCTCTAGCTCCGTTCAGTCTATCTAACACATAATCCAGACTATGTCAGCTTATAAATAAAAAGGATGGCTATAGACTTTCTCCAACGCAGATCGAACATTCACAAATTAAAACAAAAAACAAATTTAAAATTTTGAATGCTCTTAATCTGCTTCACCGCTTCCCAGTCGTATCTCGCCTCACAAAGCGCCATTAGTCACTGACTATTTCGACGATTTAAGTCAAGACTTAGAAGACCAAACCTATTGAAAAGACATAAAAAGAGGCAAACGCCATCGGCATCGATTTTTAACCAAATGCGAAAGAATTTCTACTGCGTTTATCTTCCTGACCAGGGGCGGTTCCATTTTGGGGGCGACTGGGGATTCATCCCCCCACCGGTCCACCAAAAATGCGTCTTTAATGGAAGACGATCGTCTAAACGGATTAGCCTTGATGTATATCCACAAAGATATGGGCATATCCACAGTGTTGGGAGGATTTAAAATCAAACGATTTAAAATCACGGTTTAAATCACAAGACACGATTTTTGTTTTGTTTTCAAATCACATGAAAATACGTGATTCGTGATAAATTTGATTTCAAAATGATTTTGCCTGCCTCAAAATCATTTTCTGAAACACTTAATTAAAACAGCTTGGTTATGCGGTTTTTGTCAGTACTATTTAGTACATTAACTTTTAGTCATGTCATTCTGGACCAATGTTTGCAATGAGTTACATACTTTCGACAAGAGATGGAATAATCAACTGAAGGCCTATACTTTGTGACAAAGTTAATAGTAAGCTACACAATTTTAAAACCAAATTAAATCCTCTAGGCAATTATCTAATATAGTTTTACTTTCAGAAGTCGTCTATGCTCATATCTAGTCCTATCATACTATGTTGTTGAAGATTTGAAGCACCTGGACAGTTACCACATCATCAGAAATTTGTTCATCAGATTCAACACTGCTATTCCATCTTCGGCATCTATTGAGCGCCTGTTTAGCATAGCAGCCTTAATTGAGACGCCAAGAAGGAACAGGCTATCTGATGTAATGTTTGAAAAGCTTACATTGATCAAACTGAATCAAGGCAACTATTGAATTTCAGAATTTGATATTAACCGCTGTCCGCTACATACCATTATAAAGAAGCAGCCTTAGTGCTGCATTACTGACTGGTTTGCTTTTCCCATTCCCATCAAACTGTCTGATAAGGAGTTGCACTTACTGTGTATATGGTGGCATTGTGCATTTGTATTAAAACAACTTGTCATTGGAGCGAGTCGTTAACCGATCAAAAGTTAGCGTCGAAGTAATGATGTTGTGATTTTAAATCATCTGTGATGTGATTTTGATTTTAGCTTATTTGAAGTGCCAAAAAGTTTATGATTTTGATTTTATAATCAATATTTTGATGGTGATTTTGATTTTGATATAAATTCCTTCTGTGTATGATTTTACCCAACACTGCATAGTGCATATCCACAGACAATGTCATCGATATATTCGATTCCAGCAATAGAA
Organism: Metaphire vulgaris; assembly: GCA_018105865.1. NCBI lineage: Eukaryota > Metazoa > Annelida > Clitellata > Crassiclitellata > Megascolecidae > Metaphire > Metaphire vulgaris. The sequence goes on along the minus strand of CM030860.1, from coordinate 3,591,437 downwards.
AACTCGATTTGATTTTACACTATGACTTTGTACAACCAGACTAAAATGGCTTTTATACATTGTCAATTCTGAACAGTATACTTTATAAATCAAATCTACTGATCTCTTCTAAGCCGTTTACATATAATTTTTTGACAATTGGCGGGATCTTCCTAGAAATTCATTGTATCTCTCCACCAAGAGTTCTTCACTCCAAAAAAAAAAAATTCCAATGTCTCCTATTACTGTACAGAATTTTCCCTCACTTTGAGGGAATACAAATATGAGAGAATGAATTCCCTCATACACCATTGAGGGAATTTTGAGGGAATTTTGAGGGAATGCATTTACTTGAATATATGTAAATAAGTGAAGTAATCCCTCATTCGAAGTTTTACGGAATAATTAATTAATATTTCTCTTAAGGCCATATTCAAGTGAATGAAATCACTTGGAATGACACAAGTACAATAAATACAGATTTTAGATGCTCGGTTTTATTCACATGCACAAAGTACAAATTTAAAATAATGCCTCAAAATACACAAGTACTGTACATACATACATACATACATACATACATACATACATACATACATACATACGGTAATATTTAGTAAGAATGACTGTTCATCAAATTCAACATTCAATAATGCAAAGGTACCAATCATTAAACATTACGAACTTATCACCCAAATGGACATTCCAATACAGTGGTGTGCATATGAAATAACGATAAATTCTGCCTACAATTATAATTAAAACTACAGTTCAATGCTAGAATACTTGGCTGTCACTGATAAGGCATTATTATCGATACAATACAAACTGGAAACTGTCAGCCTAAAACACTTTCAAATACAATCAAACCTTTACAAAAAAACTACAATATACTAATAAAACGCATTTACGTAACCAATCACGAGGCGGCGGTACGATAGCGTAGCCTAAATGAGAGATTATTCCCTCAAACTACAGATGAGGGAAACATTCTATCAGCATAAGAGTGAATATTTCCTAGCGCTTAGGGAATATTCTCTCAAGTGTTAGGGAAAATTCCGTAAACTTTAGTTTAGGGAATTACTTCCCTCAACTTTTGAGGGATTATTTTTTTGAGTGTTGGAACCGCCACTGTTCCTGGCTTCTGCCGCAGGCAGAGCGTCTCGCCACGACCTGCCATCCTCCCCAACACGCTCCAGAAGACGAGCGCAGGCACAACGGTCGACGGGGGAACGGGGACCGGGCCACTCTAATCGCGCTGGGATCAGTCGTAGGATTTGCGCAATACCGATGAGAAATTTTGGGAGGGGTAGGGTGACCAGAATCCATATAATCAGTTTTATTACAGCTTTTGGCCGATCCATAAATCGCTTCAATTTGAGTCATCTTATTCTTTGGATTTCTTTACAGTCTAAAATCTTATGGACACAAATGCACTTATAAATTAATATTGAACTCCTAATACTTAATGAGACTAGGAATCTATCTAAACTAAGAATCAAATGCTTCCACTACAGGTGACGTCATTATGAAAAATAGTTTATGAATTAAATTCAGCATTTAAAAATTTTCCGAAATGTTTTGGTCGATGATGGCGACTTTGCGCCACACCCAATTAGCATAGGTTCATCGATGACCAAAACGATCTAGCCTAAATTGAAGCTAAAACTTTAGGGACTTCGAATAATCAACGGTGTTTTGCAGGTATACAACGCCACCTGTTCTCACCTCTCGATGCACTCCAGACGCCTGAAGACTGTCGTGATGAACCAAGGCCTCGAAGACAACCCAGTCGTTGACATAGGTGACGATCACCTGTACGCAGGGGAAGTAGGAAGTGATGCACGAGCTGGACGCCTTGTCCTTGCCCTTTTCCTTGTGACCGGAACAGAATACGCACGACTGGTCGCTGCCGGTGTAGGTTACGTTTCTGACGGTACACGATGTCCTGTCGTAGCCTTTGGCGAGCGAATATTCCCGCGCCAGCATCACTCCGCAGACGACCATGATGCAGATGCAGATGGCCGAGATGGTAACCAGTATGCAGGTGCTCGCAGCCTCTCGCGTCCTCCAGCTGTGCATCGTTCCAAACATCTTGCTGTCGTTTGCAATGACCAACGCACAGGCGCTTGCCATGTTCGCCATCTTGAAGAAAAAGAAGATCCCGAAAAGTCTGAACTCTTCGATACAAACCAATAGAACGGGGACCAAGAAAACTATACTTTGTTCTATGTCACGAGAGGATGAAGCAGTCGGCGTATTCAGACGACGAACAGTCCACTTATACTCAGCCTCCTATTAAACAGACATTTGTTATTGACGATGAAAGCGCTCAAACAAATACAGAAAAAAGAAATAAATCAACTTAAATCGAATAGTGTGAAGCGTGTATTGATTGGTGGCAATGTTCGATTTGCCGAGGGATGGGGAGAGGGAGGCGCAAGATTCTTCACTGATCGATGACACACTGAACGCTGAGGAAAAGTTTTGGCTTTAATGTTTGCAACTGTGTTTGGGCAACTGCATATTATACATAATGGGATGAGATTTACTAAATAATAATCTCACTTTCTCGATGAACAAATTAACAAATTTTCTGTTTTACTTTATGTGAGACATAGTTCATCTGTTCAAAGTCATGTCCCACTGACTCACTTACCTTTCAAAGAAAACGACAAAAGAACGACTACAGTGGCACTCAGAGACTGATTCACGTCTTGTGCTTAAGACAGTTATCGCTCGCTCAGTCGCTCATTTGACGCTGGAAGACTAAATCTCAAATCGATCGCAGTTTTCGACTTTTCGATCGGTTTTTAAATCGATCGATCCTGAAGACATGATTCGTTTCGTTTGCGTAGGAAGCATCCTCCATTAACCACCACCACCACCACCACCACCACCACCAGCAGCAGCAGCGACGGAGGATGGACAGAGACCGGTCGTCGTAAACAGCGTCTGGTTCTCCCTGGCCGCCGCCGCCGCCGTTGATGTCCAGCGCCTATTGAATTTCCGTGCTTAGGCTGCTGGCCTTTACACGAAGTCCAGTCCATAAGGGCGCTCGATGATGAGAAGCAGGGCCACACTGCCTTCGGTAGGTCGGTCAGACGGGCGGGCGGCGGCGTCGGCGGCGGTGGTGCTCCGTCTCTTTTGGGACAGAGAGAGAGAGAGAGAGAGAGAGAGAGAGAGAGAGAGAGAGAGAGAGAGGGAGAGAGAGAGAGAAGACGAAGGGTAGGCAGGCGGCGGTGCTAATCGATCGCACCCACAGATAACGTCTTGATGCTGTCTCTGCGTGTGTACAACGCAGCCTACGAACGCAAACAGCAGAGACGACGATAAAGAAACGAACAGACAGACACGCAAACACAAGGACAGACACCCAGACAGAACGACGGAGGCGGCGAGGAAACAGCGGAAGAGAGAATGCAAAGAGTGGACAGAGCAAAGGAAGAGGGAGACGGAAGGAAGGAAAGATGAGAAACGGAAAGATAAACGGACGAATGCCAGTGTCAGCTTCTCCATCCTCAGCGCTGCTGCTGCTGCTGCTGCTGCTGGCGAGAAGCGTTCGGATGTCGTTGCAGCCTCCGAGTCGAAGCTCTTCCTTGACGCTCGAAGCTATAAATAACACAGCCGCATAATTGACAATATTTTCCCTCGTCCACTCAGCCGAAGGAACTGCGGACGATGCTGGTGGTGGTGGTGGTGGTGGTGGAGGAGGAGGAGGAGGAGGAGGAGGAGGAGGAGGTGGTGGTGGTGGTGGTAAGCGGGTGTTTGGTGTGGAGCGATGTCCTAGAGCGGTTGTTGACAGTGGGTGTCAGGTGAGTAATAGTCGTCGGTGGGGAGTTGCTATTGGCAGTTGACAGCAGTGAAAGCAAAGACGGCGTCTTACGAGGAAAGCGTTGCTCGGTCTCGGCAGTCAATCGACACGTCAGTCACGTGACTCATTCTACGTCGCCGATGATGACTCATCACTGGCTGATAATGAATGAAGCTTCGTTCTGTGAATAGGAAAGAGAAAGGTGCATCAATACATGACGTCATCGTGCAAGTGGATGTCACAGAATTGTATTTGTCGAACAGTGATGGCAAGGTAGTGGGGTGAGGTGAGGTGGGGGTTAGTAATAAGGTCGGATGATTTCATGTTGTCACAGAACAAGGCTACATCAATTTTGTTGAGACGGCGGAATGAGTAGGTGCCGCGAGGCAGAGTAGATGGTGAGGCTGCTGAGGCAGATACTTAGAAATTAGAATGGCGAAGGTGGGGAAATGACGAGATGGGGAGAATTGACTAATTGCTGAAAGTGGAGGTGAAGGAGATGAAGGAGATGGCGTGATAAGTAGGGCTAAAGTGTGTCCAAAAGTGCGAGTTGGAAGAGATATGTGTTGTGTGAGGTTTGTCTGTGTGAGCAGTTGTGTGAATTGAATAGAGTCAGGGTTGTTGACAATACTGCATGAAAAAAGTATTGCCAATACCAATACCAATACCAAAATGAAATTGTATTTTCTAAATCGACACCAATACCAATACTTTTGTCCGCAACAAATAAAGTTGACTACTGGTACTTTTAATGGCTAATAATAATAATAATAATAATAATAATAATAATAATAATAATAATAATAATAATAAATTAAAGCAGACCCAGAAACATACATGTCGTGTCAATTGTAGGCCTGCGTGTTCCATAACAACAGTGTGTGATAGGCATAGTTAATTTCTTCATTAAAAACAATAATCCACTTTAACAGAACTATTTAGTATTTATTTCCGCTCGAATTGAACCATTTACTGTCCACATTTGCATATGCAGTGCGCGTTACCTGATTTTTTAGGCCCGATTCTAATTTTAACCATAACGCGTTTACCGATTGGCGCTGTTAGAACGTGATAGGGTTGCTTTAACTTGTTTTATAATTAATTAGGGGCGAGCGCAAACGATCGCAAGGCATCGAGGAATGTGGCGGGACTTCGACACTAACATTTACTTTTACGAGTTTTCGAACTGTTCGTATTACTAACAAATTATTTAGTAATTAAGGCCAGTTCAGCTTACCTGAATATGCTTCTTTACGTTTTGCCGCGATTTGTTGTGGCACGACAATGACTTATTTGTCACTCCAGGCGGACATTTTGGACACTTATACAACGAATTACAACTTTTATCCGCTGGTTCCAAGCACTTGAAAAATTCGATTGGAACATCAAGTCCATCATTTTCCGCCATGATACTTATTGTTATTTATTATTATTAATTTACGTTGAACGTCCACGAGACAAGCGATAAACCATAGACTTTAATAATAAATCTATGCGATAAACGACGAAACTACAAGCTGGAAGGTCGCAAGCATAGACTTTAATATCAATAATAAATCTATGGTCACAAGGTCATAAGCATAGATTTTATAATTGTAATTACAATTAAATTCTATGGTCATAATTGCTGCTCTGTCCTGGCCTGCGCGTCGATATTAAGTTAGCAATAGTCAATAGAAAAGTATTGTCATCTATAGTTTTGCCGATACATTTTCACTCTAAAAAGTATCGGCAATACACAAATTGATACTTGATCTAAAAAGTATCGCCAATACAGTAAGCTATGCTAAAAAGAGTATCGCCGAAACCGTATTCCCGATACAGTATCGGCGATACTTAACAACCCTGGTTAGAGTTAGGATCATCACCTTATCAACTTGTACAACATGTGATGATATGATCACAGATAATACACAGGATGTGAGCAGCTGCTGTTATTTACTTGAGCGATGACAGTAAATCTCTGACTGAATCCAATCTTTCGTCGTCTGTCTCTGTCTCTTTCTCTGTCTCTGTCTGTCTATCTGTCTGTCTGTCTGTCTCTCTCTCTCTCTCTCTCTCTCTCTCTCTCTCTCTCCCCTCCAGCATTCGCCAATGCAATGGCCTGTCCTCTGCTTAAGAAGCCTTTCCTCACTGCAGGGAATTTACCCGACTACGGACCACTCTCGAATCGCAATCCTATTTCCAAATTCCACGATTTCTTTTCGCCAAAAGAATTGATGATCAGTCGGCGTTCGTCTGTCTGTCTGTCTGTCTGTCTGTCTGTCTGTCTGTCTGTCTGTCTGTCTGTCTGTCTGTCTCTCTCTCTCTCTCTCTCTCTCTCTCTCTCTCTCTCTGCCTCTGTTTATCAGGGGAGAGATTCTATTCTACGGAGACAGCCACACTCCCTGTCCATATATCTGCCATCAGAGGTGACCCAAGAATTTAGTTTGGGGCAATAAATGTTCCATTCCCCATTCTGCCTTGCTCAGTTCCTTCCATGTGGATTGATGCACGTGGTCAAAATTATTGAAAGGAAAGAAAGGACGACGCTTACTTCCATGTATTTATTCGTGACCTTTTCGCCATAAAGAGAAATTAGAAAATATAATTTGGGGTGGACTGAGGCACGTGCCCCTGTGCCCCCGTAGATCTGCCTTTGTCTGTCGTGGACATTGGTTTAGTCGCTGCATAAATAATTCTTCTCGAACTTTAGCTTCACTTAACGTCATCAATCTCGAAATTCCTCTGTACAGACTCAACCATAGTTGTGACGTTCAAGCGTTTTGAACTTTATTATTGTTCGAACTTTTTGAACTTTATTGATAAGCCGTTAAAGTTCATAAAGTTCAATTGAGATTATCACTGCAAAAACCGGGTCATGTGAGAGAAATTGGTCAGCATTTGGATTTATACATACAAAAAACGCAAAAGACTCGCATGAAAGACAGTTTAGAAGATTGTCAAAGTGCATTGTAACTTACAACTGGTGAATAAGATCGAAAAATCTGCTATTCTGATGAATACATCGACTGGTCTTCTAAAGCTGAGTCATCTGACGAGGACTAAATTGGAAATTTGAATTTTTATGAACTTTTCCGAACTTTATTTTTTCTTGAACATTTATGAACTTTAAAAGAATTTCTTTGACCTTCACAACTATGGACTCGACGACAACTGCCGTGAAGTTTTTTTCTACAGTGAAATGCGTCAGAATCGATGTCCTTCAATCACTGTTCAATCGTTTATGTCCTTAACTGGCACCCTAAAGACCTAAACCACTTCAATCCATTATTATTACGTCCTTCAATCGATGTCCTTCAATCATTGTTCAATCGTTTACAGTGGTTTTCACGCAGGCTGCTAACTTGGCACCCTAAAGACCTAAACCACTTTAGATCCCATTATTATTATTACTGTCCTTCAATCGATGTCCTTCGTGGGTCAAATGGTTCACCAATACTGGATGGTTCATATGGGTCATGTGTTGAGGGTTCATTGGGTCACATGGGTGGTCATGGGGCATTTTCAGTGACCCACTGCCATATCTGCTTTGCACAGCTGCGCTTGAATCTTTGATTTGACAATTACTCAATTTCGACAGCCGTCTGTATGCGAATGATGCAAAACTATTTCCATTGTTTTATGCAGGCCTGTTAGGAGGAGACCCCCAAAACCCTCAAGATTCCCCCACAAAAAATCACAGCACTAAAAATTTTTTGCATTGAACTGTGCCTCTTCCCCTCCAGCCAAGTCAATACCCCTCACCCCAAGGCCTGGAGTCTGGGTAAAACACTGACTATATCTGACAAGTATTTCGTCCTCTGATTCAGATGACACTAAACGTCCGTCAGAAGGTTTCTAGATCAATACAAGCTCACATGATGGATAATTAATTAGTTACCGCTGAATCATCATCATCATCATCATCATCATCATCATCATCATCATCATCATCATTTGCTCTCTGCCAACTCTTTAGCGGCAATAGCTAGACACAAATTGTTTCCAAGAAGTTCTATCTTCTGTTAATCGTCTTCCTCCTTCGACTGAAATTCCTTTCATGCTCATATCTTCTCTGATGTTGTCCATTCACTTTTTCATTTCTGAATAGATGTCGAATTTATTATTCTTAGTTGTGTCTTTCCAGAAAGACATCTGCCATTCGGTGAAGCCGTTACTCTTGCAGCGGAATCCGATTGAGACTACGGCCTCGGTCATTGGCTCTCCGTCCATTAAGCGACGCAGCGGGGGGTGAGGGGGGGAGAGAGGCCGTTCGACGCGACATCACGTCCGCTAGATGCGAATAATAATAAGACGATTTTGTAGAATTCTCTGCACTCACTTCTTCTCCTGCAAAGAACCTATCTAAACCGCCGGGGGATTATTAAGTACCAATATCCTCTCTGGCGTCACATGTCGCTCTAATCTACAAAAGCCGCGGTGAATTCAGAGCGCTCTAGCGGCAGCCTTTGGAGTTGGCCACAGATGATGGCATTGAACCTATTCGCAGGGACATTCACTGGTTCCCAGTGCATCAGAGGATTGCTTTCTAGATCTGTCTGTTGATGGTTCGTAGATTTTTGCACTCCGGTCAACTTTCCAGTCTACTGGAAGCTTAACTCTAACTCTAATCCTAACCATGCTTAAAATTCAGGAACGCAGATGTTATCTTCTGTCGCAATGGCATCAGATTCCCTACCCCGCTTAACACGAGTAATAATAATAATAATAATAATAATAATAATAATAATAATAATAATAATAATTTTAATAATAATGAGATTTTAAGTGGTTTAGGAGGCTAAGGAAGCCTGCGTGAAAACCATTGTGTTTGATCACATTTCGAAGAGGCTGATAACAAATAACTTTCTATTACTTTCTATAGGCCTAACCTGTTAACGAGACCAATTGGAGATTTTCGACCAGTCAAAAGCGTAGCGGTTCAAATATTCAAAGCATAACTATTTGTCTCGAAGAAGTGTCTGCCAAAGGACAGAGACCAGAGGCCGCTTCAAACGCTCAAGCTCAGTTTTTCTCTCTATCAGACCAGATAACCAGTGGCGGCTCCACGTGTGGCATGAATGGAGATGCATCCCTCACCGGACTTTTCCGGACTTTTTTTGCTTGTGAAGCCCATTTTTGGGTTAAAGTCTAGTAAAACTACGAGGAAAAAGTGCGAATGACCTTTTTTGCTATTTCTAGGTAAAAGTGTAGTAAAATTAATAGCAAAATTAGGGATAAAATTCGCTTTTGTCAGCCTTTTTCGGCAAAGTTTATTTATTTTTTTCTTCTATTTTCACCTCTCCTCCTCCCACCAACTTCCTATAAATTCATTTCTTCCCTCACCAAGAAATCCTGGAACCGCCACTGCAGATAACCTTTGCATTGATGGCCAATCGAGTTCTATGATGGCTCTTCCACGACCACCTCTCTCTTTCTTTCTCTCTCTCTCTCTCTCTCTCTCTCTCTCTCTCACCAAATTCCAATCGCCACGGACAATCTTCCTTCATTTATCTTCTAATCCATTCATTGCTTCCTCGCTTCCGTCAATCTAATAATTCCAATAATTCCGTCTATCTAATCTATAGATTGGCAGGCAAACTAAAGGAATGTGGAATATGTGACAAAGTTCTTCGATGGAAAAAAAGTTGGCTGGGAACAGAAGACAGAAGGTAGGTATTCGAGGTGAGCATTCCGATTGGGTTTAAGTGACCAGTGGTGTCACTCAGGGTTCAGTTCTTGGACCTTTCCAGAAGGTAAGAAGTTACAGTGGTTTAAACACGAGCGAGATTCTATTAAACCACTTAAAATTTAGTTATTATTATTATTATTATTATTATTATTATTATTATTATTATTATTATTATTATTATTAGTCCTATCGCGGAGAAGATTCGTTTCGCAGCGCTACCAACCAATTGCGGAGAATTACTTGAAAACGGGTGTAAAAGTGTAGTTGTCTGTATAATTAATTAAAACCCATGATCTGCAAAAATGGCTAATTACATTTACAGTACATTTACAATTACATAAACGGTTTACGTCAATAATATGGCACTTCAAAATATCGCGAAAATTGAATGCGGGATTTTTTATTCCTCTAAAGATGCAAAATAAGCATTTTCTCCTGTTTTTTGGATCGTAGGCCCACTCCTAACCCAAAATAGACGATTATCGCATTTTAAAGAGTGTAGGCCTATGGAAAAGTACGTCAAGGTTCCCACTCTCAAATCTCAAAGTTCACATTGGCACAAACTTCGAAAAATTTGAGCACGCAAAAATCTGGTAAACAATTTCTGATATAAATGTAAAAAAGTCTTTTGCAATGATTTTAATGCCATCTGTTGAATAAACTCGGATTGAATATTCCTGTTCTTCTCTTCTCTCATTTACGCCTGTCTTTTGTTCAGTTCTGATACACAATTAAAGGTTCTCTGACTGTGTGAAAGAGAAACAGCTCTGTTATTAATATGCGGGACATTTTCAATGGTTACATTGTGGGCAGAAAAAAAACAAGATTCGCATAGATACATTAACTTAGTTAGCAAAATAAGTAAGTGAGATTATAAACCGAGTAGTAATATTTGGTATAAAATAATACACGGCAGCGGACCGAATCAAAGAGCTCTGCATGGTACCGAGTTTTGCTAAAATATTGAGCTTAATTAAAGCGCTGTAATATTAAATTCCATACTGGAAAATAAATGCATTTCAATATAATCAGCATACCTGAATAGGAATTAGTAAAACTGTTTGTCATTTTGGACCATTACAATACTGCAATGCTATCGAATCAGATGATAGAAGTTCGTTTCTGATGCCACTCATTTAAACTGTTTAAATATTACAATGACAACACTCAAAAGAATGGCTCGTCTGCTTTCAGAAGCAAGAATCCATTATTTGCCTTAATTTGTATCTGAAAACATCATAGTCAATTAATCGGTGACAGTCGACTTTGTCAAATGAATTCGACCAATGACAGAGACAGGATAAGTACATGTTCTGGCTTCAGTGACTGCGTGTGTGTCTACGTGAGTATTCCTGCTTGTTTGTGTTCATTTGGTTTGCGTAGGAGAATGTGCAATTGCAATTAGAGACCTTCTGACGATAATATAGCCAAGAGAGTCGACCGAACGCTCCGACGACTGCGGACAGTTGCTTCAGAAAACATTTATTAGAAGTCACAATTTAGGAACAACAGCGACACTCAATCGTATGAAGAGGATGAGTTTTATGCATTTAGATATTTCTTTCTTTCAATATATTTGTATCGCCACAGTCTGCTTAAGACAATAAACCTACTTTAAAGCAGAGGCGGATCTAGGGTATTCGGCGCCCGGGGACAAAGTGTACGTTGGCGCCCCTAACAACTGACAAGCAAAAAAGGTCCTCACATCGTTTTCGGCGCCCCTCAACTCTCTTCATATAGTGCTGACGAGCAAAAAAAGGTCCTCGCAAGTGTTTCTTCTACTTTATTGTGCATTTCACTTAACCAAATATCCAATTTTGGCGCCCCCTCACCTCGGCGCCCAGGGACATGTGTACCCCTGCCCTCCCCTAGATCCGCCTCTGCTTTAAAGCCCTGCTCTGTTTAACACTCGCCCTTCATAGCGTCTTCTACCAATGGGCGGATGCCTTCTATCTCAGTTCAGCCTCTGAAGATTGCGTATCATTAGATAGCGCCGTACAATACTTCATTAAAAGCACAACTAAACTGACATTTCATGCTAATTTTTTCACAAAGTACAAGTTAATGGTCATCAAGCACAATCACTCTATAGAATTGCAACAAAATTTCGGAATTTCACGCTTAGGCTGATCAAACGGCAGAATTATGCGATTACTTGCGCTCTTGTCTTGGACCTTAGTCTTGTCTATTGCGCTGAAGAAATTGTCTGGTAATAATAATAATAATAATAATAATAATAATAATAATAATAATAATAATAATAATAATTTGGCCACAACATGCATAATGATGACAATAAATTTGTTTCCGTTAGCATTGTAATGGTTGATGGCGAACGCCTCAATTGGTATATTTCCATGTTTAAACTGCACAATTCGAATTTCAAATAATTTCATTCAGTAAATATTGGCCTAACTTTAAAACGTCTATATTTAAATTGAAAAAGACGCATTAATCTATAAGCAAATGTATTGACTATTGGCTACAACTTCACTTTAATATCACATGGAAGTAATGTTAGGAAGACAGCGTTAAGAAGCCATTGAATGACAATTAAAACGCAACTAGCGGAGACAGAAGACTTCTCATGTCGTACATGGAATGCTACAAAATCAACGACCAATCGCCTCACTGGGAGTCAACTGACAACGCAGAGTCAGCGACGACCTCAGACGTAGAAACCCCATTCAGTCGGAGCCTCGATGGAATCTGTGCTGTGGACACAAAGCAAGCAACTGCAAACTTCGATGTCTTCAAGCAGTGACATCGGTCGGCCATCTTGGCCAACGCCCACTGATTAGTTTACGGCTTTGTCGGCGGCTGTGATTGGTCTTTTGTTGACCTTGACCTCTTGACTGACCCCGTAGCGGAAGTTACACTGTCCCACTGTCTCGACTGTTATGACGTCATCGGATACCTCGACAAAAGAAAGTTCTCTTTCGTTGTTTCTTTCTTTCGCAAGGTAGTGTTTCACTATATCCGCAATGTCGTTACCTGTGGATTTCAAGAAGGAGTTGTTATCCTTGACGTCGGTGAAAGTCACGTAGACCGTTCCGCTGATCTTCGTCTTAATTGTGAATCTTCCTTTCTGTTTGCGTTCGTTGACGACCAGACTTGCTTCGGCCACTTCGCTTTCCTTGACCTGGATGACCGATTCTACGCCCCATGTCATCTCCTCTTCGAACGTTTCGCCCTCACTGTTGGCGAGCGTCACCTCTCGCTTGAACCCTGCATTAACCTCGAACATTTCGCAGGGCGTTGTCAACTTAACGCCCATCTCCAGTCCCTTCGTCAGACCTCTTTCGATCGCCGTACTCAGGGACGACCGCGTCGTCTTCTCCGTCCTCATCGTGTACTGCTGAGGATCGTCGCTGTTGTTGACGAACTTCGTCTCGAAGAGAACGCTGGTCGTCGGCTCCGCTGGGTCGATGAGCTCGGTCCTGTGTCCCCACTCCGCCGCCGCCGCACCGCCGCCGCCGCCGCCGCCGTTCGACCGCGTGCTCCACCTCGTCTCGTCGACGAACTTGACGGACGACCAGTCGATCTGAAGGTCGATTAGCTTCTCGCTTCTGTTGTTCAGCTGCTTTTTGCGCAGTCGTCGTTGCTTTGACGTAGACGTAGCGTCGTACTCCTTCCACGCCCACTCCCTGACCACTTGGTCGAGATTGATCAGTTCTTTGGACATTTTTCGATCTCCTGAAATACAAAATCACGTCAAATGATGATCAATTGAAAGTTTGAAACGAGTATATAAATTATGCTCAGTCAACATCTGGGCATATAGGTGGCTTCGTAAATTCAGTCCAGTTCAATGTCTTTCGGTTGAATTTCGTAAATCTATGAACATGAAAATGTCTCCAGTCGATCATTTATTCAGAGCCGTAGCAATAGTGTTTTTGGCTTCCGGGGACAAGGTATCAATTTTTCGCCTCCTCCCCAATATAGTCTGAAAACGAAAAACTGGTGACGACCTTTTTTGCTTTTCTGACTTTTGGCCACCTGAGGAGTAAATATAAAGTGTTATCAGTGGTGACTTCTTTTTCTTTGTCATCATACATACTGGCAATGGGCGTTTTTAACTTCTCGACTGTAAAACTCCCATCGTGAATAAAATCAAGACTTGGAATCTGTCTCCAAGTCTGTCTCCAATCTGTCTCCAAGTCTCCAAGTTTATGATGTTTTCAGTGGTTGCTTTCTTCAATTCGGATTTTAGACAGATGAAAGAGACTTCAACAGAAGTGCAATGCTGTTGCAACTTGAAGACATCTATCACATGACTTCAATCTTACGCAGTTCACTTAACCAGATCAGTGCCAAAGTGAGAGATCCTCGTTGCGTTTGCTGCACCAATAGGCCCACCGATGTCACCAACTGCCTTCAATAACTTTACTCTGACGACGAAAGACAAAGAAAGAGAGAGAGAGAGAGAGAGAGAGAGAGAGAGAGAGAGAGAGAGAGAGAGCGGCAAAGACAACCTGGTGCCTACTGCGATGTCAAACAGGACGGAGACGTCATTGCCTCTTTTGGGTGATGATGATGATGATGATAATGATGATGATGACGACAACGACACGACGATGGCGATGATGATGCCGATGATGATACCGATGATGATGATGGTGGTGGTGATGATGACGACAACGACCACGACGATGATGACTATGATTATGCCGATGACGACGATGAAGATGATAATGGTGATGGTGATGATGATAATGATGAAGATGATGATGATGATGGTGATGAGGATGTGAAAAATGTTGATAACAATGCTTTTATTCCTAGACGCTTTAGGTAATAATTTGATAAATTGACAGCTGGTGTCCTTGTTTAAAAATGAGAGTAATTTAAGACTGAATGAGAGATGACGACTTTACTTAGAAGATGCATAATCACATCGCATTATAACGCATAATTATGATGCGTTTGGTTCTAAGAGGCGTTTGGCCTCTAATTGGTCGAATGCTTTGATTCTGTTCGAATGAACGTGGATTCCTCCGTTTGAAATATGTCTTCTCCGTCATTCGAAGCTGAGATGCAAGAGACATTTGGCGTCTCTGAGCAGTGAGTAATGTTTCAAATGAATGCAGTGCACGAAGCAAGTCATCACTCTCAATCAGCACAAGGAGAGAGAAAGAGAGAGAGAAAGAGAGGGAGAGAGCGAGACAGAGACAGAGACAGACAGAGACAGACAGACAGAGACAGACAGAGACAGACAGACAGAGACAGAGAGAGCTGAAGCGTTGACAGAAGAAAGACGTGCATTAGAAAATTAGAAAGCTGTAGATTCTCTGGATGACCAACTGTCAGCCCGTGACAACAGACAAGAGTCGTCACTTTCTCTCTCTTTCTCTTTCTCTTTCTCTCTCTCTCTCTCTCTCTCTCTCTCTTCTTTTGCACACAGTTCTCGTCTATTTCCTCCTTCCTTCGATTCCGCATCTCATCATAACTGGCATTCTTCTTCTATGTCTTTATAACGACATGCAGCCCTCGTGAGCGTTTGGTGAGCGAATGAGAAGTGAGGTTCTTTGTCGAATGTCGCCTTCGTTAAAAACACTGACTCATTTTCAACTCACCGACAAAACAACAACTGTCCTCACGTGCAACAGCACAACCACTTCTCACACAGACGTGCAATGTTAGAGATGTGCGGTATACCCGTACCCGCGGGTACGGGTAGGGTAAGGTACACATTTTACGGGTACGGGTCGGGTATATATTTCAGTTGGATCACTTCAGTTTATGAAAGGTTATGAAATGCAATGAAGTCATCTCAAAAATCAGGGTCAACTGATTAACTGTTATGAGCTTGTAATAAATCTAGTATTAGGCCTAAATTCGTTGCTTGCGTATATAATTTCATTATAGCTAAAAATATTGTCATTTCGAAAAGTTTTTAATTTCATTATATTTCAATAAATTTTCTTGTGAAGAAAAACATCGATCCAAATATCCTGTTTATTGCTAGGGTTAGGGCTAGGGTTATATATAACCCTAGCCCTAACCCTAAGGGCCCATACACCTTCCATGTACCGGGACCCGGAATTTCTCTCGGCGGCCCTGGCAACATCTATGACTCATATCGCACCATGTTCCACAGTCGTTCGCTTCTTTACTTGAGGAATCAATCCTCGCATCAATCAGTTGTCTGGTCAGAGCACTGTTGCCATCCACGAAGCCATTTCAGTGTTTTAGAAATTCCTGAAATCCTCATTTTCTCCTTTTGTAATGATCGAAGTGGGAGTACTTATTCCTCGGATCATCCATAGGTTCCATTATGAAGCATTTCTGATTGGATTGGCAATCACTCCTAATCCCTTCTTCCATTCGCTTATCAACCAAATGCATGAATCCGCATTTCCTATCCTATTAAGCAGGATTGCAGCAGCAGCAGCAGCAGCAGCAGCAGCAGCAGCGAGACATACGTTATCCTTCTGTATGGTAGCCTATAGCTACTCTGTCTCATCATGACAGTCTCAGCAGAAGTAACAGTGTAAATATGCCGCCTCAACTTCAGTGCCTTTAAATATGCCGTCCAGACCAGACATGGACATGTTACCTCTAAGGCGTCTAAGCTGTGCGTGTGTGCGCGCGCACAGAGGTCGCAAAGCAAGCGCACAGAGGAAAACATTTAGCGCACACATTTTTGAATTTGTTTTCCATTGCTTTCATATCATACACGTACTTACTGATAAAAATCTACGCTTTGTTGTGAACTTGTAACGGCTCCATACAATTACTAACTTTTGGCCTTGACTATGGGCAAAAGAGGTCCTTAATTTGATGATTTTTGCAAATCACGCGGTTCCAAATATTTATAAAATTAAAAGAACAGAAAACCAACAATAGAAATGTCTTTAAAATAGAGATTTTAAATAGTTGACGTAAACGTGGAAGAAAAAGTGGGAAGAACCAAGCCCTGTACCTTCCCCATTCCCTATGGTAGCATCTAAAAAATGGGGGACTAGAGGCCTAATAGAAGTTTACGCCTGTGTTTGAAATGAAAATGAACAGCGACTTCCTTTAAGAGTTCATGGTTGCGCTTGATTGTGAACCGTTTCAAGATCTAGCAAATCGAATGGATCAATATAGGAGGAACATGTCTGACATTCAGCGCAAACTGTGAACCGCAATTTAGCCTAATGAATATGTTGAAGAACAAGAGAAGGAATCAATTAGATCAGAGTTTTCCGAACAATTTGGAACTGCAGCCCATTTCAACGGTTTTGTAAACATGCCGCAACCCTATTAATAATATGTAATATTTTTAATGCATTAGGCCATCTGGCGAACGTTGGTTGAAATGAATATTCTGAGTTTTTAATAAATGGCAAAACAAGAGCTCTTATTCAATTTGAATGAAAATATGACAAATATATTAGACAGAATTATTCATGTTTTTGCCAAATAATTCCAAATGCGAAAAATAGATATTGAAATTTCTTGAAAATTATCTTTTTAAAATTTCGCCACGAACATGCCTTTGTTACGCGTCTTAAAAATCCTATGAGTATGGCAAAATCGCTTAACCGCTAGGCTAGACAAATCCAGCAAAAGAGATACTCTATTGTTACTGGAGGTTCAGAGCAAAATGGTCAAAATACGCTTTGCTTGCGTTATTGTGAAATAAAATTAAATCGTGAATATTGTGAATGTGAAATAAAATTAAATTTCAAAAGGTACTATAGACCAGGGCTACCCAAACTTTTGGAATTGTGCGACTCACGTCAGTGGCTTTGTAACATACCGTGGGCCGTGGCCCTGAAAACGTGTTGCAGACTAAAATTGCGTAAAAGTTTCATAAAACGCCAATTATGATTTTAATGCAAGCTGTGTATGGAGGATTGAATGCATATAAATTTCTTAAGACTGCGCCCTGCTACCCACTTTTGGCGAACACTGAATTAGAAAAATACCATCTAGACATGATGATGCGCATTAAGAGTCGTCTCCTTAGAGGAAGCGTAACTGATCTGGATCGAATGGACACATAGTAAGGAGGATCGAAGAGAAACTCTAAATGCATGAAAATCATAATCCATTTGCAAATTTGTAATGCTTCATTCAGGCCCGCCGGAACGAATTTTCATCATGGGGTGCAGATTTTCTCCAGATAAAAGCAGTAGCATCATTTCACACTTTTCTTTAGGGCAAGATAATTGTTTGCAAATTTTGGCAATTTTATGGCCAATTTTAGCAATTTTTGGCTAATTTTAGCAAATTTTTGGCGATTTTTTGCACATTTTTTGCAAATGTTGGCAATTTTGGACCAATTTTAGCAAAATTTTGGCAATTTTTGGGCCAGTTTTAGCAAATGTTGGCAATTTTTTGACGAATTTTAGCTGAAAGGGGTGCAGAGGGGGTGCAGCTCATCTTCTTTCCAAGGGGTGCACTGCACCTCCTACATTTTTCCAGGGGGTGCAGCTGCACCCCCTGCACTCCCACTTGCGGCGGGCCTGGCTTCATTTGTGATACTTGAATTTTTAAACTAATTAATGTCTTACATGGTTAAACCGCCATGTGTAAACATAGTCGTAAGCTTGTATTAGGCCTCTAGACTCGAGTCTCACTTTTTTGAAAGGCTACCATAGGAAAGGGACGGTATAGGGTTTGCGCCCCCACCATTTTTCATCCAAGTTAACGCCAGTACACGTGTTTATATTCTAAACTGTTGGGAAAATTGTAAAAAGTGGATCATTGCCAATAACAGTGTACTGAGACGTATTAACTTGTTAGTAAATAAGCATAATGCTGATTACGGACAAATTCTGGGCGCGCACAGAAGTTGACTTTCCATGTAAAATTTTGCACACAAGAAATTTCATGCGCACACAAACTACAAAAAATTAGAGGGGACATTGGACATGGGTCCATTTTTTAAAACCCAACCCACCACTATTCAAACCCAATTCACGGAAACAGCTGGGTCACTTGACCCAACCCAATCAAGAAAATTTCTTAAATCCTCCTTCATTTCATAGACCAACGGGAATGTATTCCATTTGGCAGATTTCATATTTCTGGATGCCTTTAACTTGTATTTTCCGGTTGCTCCTGTGAAAAGGCATCGAAACAGATTAAGGGTAATTAGTAGTAATTTAAAAAAATAATTAATATGTACACATTTGTACAATATAACACAACAACCTGGCAACCCAACCCACCATAAAATGAAAATTTCGGACCCAACCCAACCCAACCCATGGGTGGACCCAACCCAAGTCCATGTCTGGTCCAGACCGCGTAAAAGGTACCCAGGCGGACCTCTTGATCCTGGTTTCTGCTTTTAAAACGGGGCCTCAAAATAATGAACCAATAAAAATTAGCTTTTTTGTAATTCTTCTAAAGTTCTGGATTTATTTAAGAGTTAGGGGACTGAAGGGCCTAGAATTTTTAAATGATCCGGGCCTTCCCTGATCACTGAAAGGGTCTGATGCCAACTTCAGAAAGATTGCAAATATTTCAATGCGAAAAAATTGGCGTTTAACTGGCCAATTAATAATAATAATCAGAGCTTTCTTATTAATTAAGGCGTTATCCGCTATTTCTCGCCATTTGTAATCTCGTATTTGCGCTCTTTTTGTTGATTAAATGCGAGACAGCTTCATCGATGTCTGACCAGTTACCTTCCTCCTGAGAAAACTAGAAATGTCAAGTGGATGAAAATGGTATCATCCACTGACCACTGTGGCAACAGAGCATCGCTAAGTGTCGTCTTTTTCTGAGCTCAACAGCGTTTTCCTTCGATAGAAGTTCATTTGCGACTGAGAAATCAGTTGAGGCTGAACGTTCTCCAGTTTCAAAAGTAACTTCTCACTTAATCATGACTGTTGCCTTAATGTCAAACTGTTTATGTTGCGCCTGTCAATTCACCAGGGCAGTTGAAGATTGTAAATAATTTCAGAGACAGAAATTAATGAAAACAAGACACTAGCAACTTACAGATAATATTTAATCCTTTAAGCGGCGTGCATTTATATAGCACATTGCTTTTCTTTAATTACAATCAATTAACGAATCATTCTGCTAATTTTTGTCATGTTCACCATTTGTACCATTTATATTGTTGCACATATTGTACAATCATTTGTTTTTTCTGTCCACAGCTGCTTTTCAATACGCATACTTCGAATATAGGCTAGGAATATATTTTCATTTTTCAACATATAGAATATATCTATTTATTTTAAGTGAAAGGCCTATGGCCTTCTTAGATCGATGACAAAATATTTTGATAAAGGAAACAGCGTAGATCTAAAATAATGTAATTCTTTTTATTATTTCCTTTACAAACGGATAGAATCTAACTGTGAATGGAAACAAATCATTACGGCATTCTGCACAGTTCTATCAAACAGACTCCACTTACATACTCAACGAGAAAATATACGAAGCAGTTGCGCAGAATAAAATATAAAAACGGAAAAATTGTGAATGTCTCTGACATTTTCAATAAATAAAGAGGATAAATGACAAAATATTGCGATTTGAAAGATTAATCAGCCATAAGCTCACGAAGGAATTTCTTTCTCATTAAATGACCTTCAATGCTGCGTATCCATCGGGAAAATTAGTTTCATAATAAAATCTGTTTAGGGAAAAAGTAAACTAATGTTAAGAATCGCTTTCAATTGCTTTTCCCCGAGATAACTCATTCCATTACCGAAGAGAAATTCATAAGTCGGGGTAGATTTTCGCTAAATTTCATCCTGAACCTATTTAACATAGAATATCATAATGAGGCTTCGGTATTTGCGCTTCGGTCAGCAATGGCGGATATTTTTCGCTGAGGAAAAAGCGATTTTAATTTTTAAGATTTTCTTACCAATTCTATGAAAGGCTTGCGTTTGTCTAAAGCTTCCGATTAAAAGCGTTGCGTCGAATATTACGCGTCTTTAGTTGAAAGAAAGGAAACGCAAAAAGTAAAGCAGGATTTCTGCGTTTAAACGCTTCTTCGAATCGGTGAATTCTTCAGATTAAACAATTTTAAAAAAGCAAAGACTTTAAACCATAAAACAAAACGCCCATTTAGAAGCTCCCTTACCTGTTCTAAACAGTCGAAAATTCTTGTAATTATTTAATTTCGTGAAAATCGCAAAAATGCTGAAACGATATGGCGTCGACCGCAGACCGATTGCTCAGTGAGGAGAATGAGGAAGACGAAGAGGAGGAAGACGAAGAGGAGGAAGACGAAGAGGAGGAAGACGAAGAGGAGGAAGACGAAGAGGAGGAAGACGAAGAGGAGGAAGACGAAGAGGAGGAAGACGAAGAGGAGGAAGACGAAGAGGAGGAAGACGAAGAGGAGGAAGACGAAGAGGAGGAGGTGGAGGAAGAAGAGGGTGGCACTGGGGTTGGTGAGTCTGTTCTGGCAGGCTACCTCAATATCTTCTACGCTCTGATTGGCTAAGCATCGTCACGTGATATCCTTTCTATGCAATGTATGATAGTCTATTATTAGTCTATTATGTACGGACTATTCTTATGATATCTCAGTTTATTCAAGTGGAGAGAGAGAGAGAGAGCAGTCTGCGTAATATTCGTTCATTTGATATTCAGCTTCTGTTCACATGTGATGGCTTTGGGGGACAAAGAGACCATTTCGCGAAGAATGTTCTGTTTGTCAATTCGAATTAAGGATTTGTGTAATGACGGAGCGCGTCGTTTGCCTCAATGCACGCATCGCCAAACATCAGCATCATCTACGCTATCCAGACCACTGAAACCCTCCCCTCCTCAATCTCCATCTCCTCCCCCATTCCCATCCCCACCCCCGTTCGATCCCCATCCCAGAAGCGTCCGCTATAGATCCTGGAGAATTATTATTCCGCTGAATTTATATATCGCATCAGCCACTTTTCCCCTGCGTTGGATGGATCCTCCATCGGCGTCTTGATTTCGTCTGAGACTCTTTGAGGAAACGTCATTTCCGCTGACGCTGTGCCGCTCTGAGCTTCCTCGGGCGATGCTGCGGCCTTTTGGCTGTGGTTCCAGTGCGCGTCGATAGGTGTCTTCTATTCTTCGCACTTTCTGTCTACGAATGACTCGTTCAAAAGAGAGAGGAAGACTTCGGTCGATTTGGTTTCGTCACGAACTGCGATCGATCGTCTGGAATTTCATTCTTCCATATTAGATTCTGTCGCTCGGCACTCGACTGACATGTTAACGACTAAGTGCATTGGGATGAGTCGGATACTTTATTTGACTATACATGCGACCCCTTGCCACAACATGCACAACACAATAGTTGTATACGACTGGACTGCCATACTCTGGTCGTTGATCATCTGGAGCATAATGAAACAGGGCACCAGTCTCACAGCCACAGCGTTGTTGTCTGTCGATGTAATTCATAGACAACACAATCACTCTCTCGCAACTTTCTCGCTTCTGGTTTTGCCTCTAAAACTGACGAAATACGAAACGACATTTCGTCTAATACACGAACGCGCTTCCCTTCTCTCCTCCTCCTCCTCCTCCTCCTCCGCCATGTATGCGCCTTCGGATCGGTCTGTGTCGCTGTCTGTTCTTCTCGTTCGACGGACATATTGCTCCAAGTGACTGTCTGTTATTCGAGACAGTGACATCGAATACAAACGGAGCTTTGACAATATTGTAACACAACGATGAACAAAGAGCTCTTCTGTTGGCGTTATTCTGCGTTATCCGAAATCAAACAGTTACAAGCCTTGAAATACTGAACGTCTATGGAACATTTCAGCATTAGGCCAATATGATCAGTGGCGTAGCGAGGCAAAGTGCCGCCCGGGGCGAGAAAAAAGTGCCGCTGTCGTATAAATTTATTTCCGCCATAAAATTATTTCCTGGGCGGAGCCTGCGGTTGCTAGGGAAATAAAATTATGTGGCATACGTATAAATTTATTTCCGTATAAATTTATTTCCGCCTATCAACATAATATCTAAAAATAGCTTTAATCACTTTAATGCATACGGTTAGTAGCAGGCAATAAATTTATTTTCTACATATAACTATATAGCCTGCTGTTGGTTGGGAAATAAAATCATAACCGGTAATAAATTTATTTCCTATCTTCTGTCTATCAATACCTGTGCATAGCATTGGTTGGAAATTAAATCATATCCTATGGGTGATAAATTTATTTCCTACCTATCTACACATAACTATATAGCCTACTGATGGCAGGGAAATAAACTTATAGTCGGTAATAACTTTATTTCCTAGTCTACTGTCTACCTATACCTGTGCATAGCATAGGTTGGAAATGAAATCATATCCTATGGGTAATAAATATATTTCCTACCTATCTACACATAACTATTTAGCCTACTGATGGCCCGGAAATAAAATTATAGCCGGTTATAAATTTATTTCCTACCTATCTATACCTGTATATAGCATTGGATGGAAATGAAATGATATACCATGGATAATAAATTTATTTCCTAGGAAATAAAATTATAGCCGGTTATAAATTTATTTCCTAGTCTACGGACTATCTATACCGGTATATAGTATTGGTTGGAAATGAAATGATATCCCATGGGTAATAAATTTATTTCCTAGGAAATAAAATTATAGCCGGTTATAAATTTATTTTCTATCTATCTATACTTGTGTATAGCATTGGTTGGAAATGATATCCTATGGGTAATAAATTTATTTCCTAGGAAATAAAATTATAGCCGGTTATAAATTTATTTACTAGTCTACAGTCTATCTATACCTGTATATAGTATTGGTTGGAAATGAAATGATATCCCATGGGTAATAAATTTATTTCCTAGGAAATAAAATTATAACCGGTAATAAATTTATTTCCTATCTATCTATACTGGTGTATAGCATTGGTTGGAAATGAAGTGATATCCCATGGGTAATAAATTTATTTCCTAGAAAATAAAATTATAGCCGGTTATAAATTTATTTCCTAGTCTACGGACTATCTATACCGGTATATAGTATTGGTTGGAAATGAAATGATATCCCATGGGTAATAAATTTATTTCCTAGGAAATAAAATTATAGCCGGTTATAAATTTATTTCCGATCTATCTATACTTGTGTATAGCATTGGTTGGAAATGATATCCTATGGGTAATAAATTTATTTCCTAGGAAATAAAATTATAGCCGGTTATCAATTTATTTCCTATCTATCTATACCTGTATATAGTATTGGTTGGAAATGAAATGATATCCCATGGGTAATAAATTTATTTCCTAGGAAATAAAATTATAACCGGTAATAAATTTATTTTCTAGTCTACTATCTACCTATACCTGTGCATAGCATAGGTTGGAAATATAATCATATCCTATGGGTAATAAATATATTACCTGCCTATCTGCACAAAACTATTTAGTCTACTGATGGCCCGGAAATAAAATCATAGCAAGCAAAGTCACTTATGATGTCCTCAAATGTCATTTCCCGCATCGTCTTTTAAAAATGAAAGTGGTGCCAGGGAGGATAGTCAAGTTTATCCTATCGTTGACCGAAGATAAGTTTTTATAAGTTTCAGTTTGGAAAATGAACGTTCACCTTTACAACTTGTTCCAAAAATTGAAAGGTAGATTCGGAAAGCAATATTTACATTTGGAAAACGTATCACCATCCTATTCTTTATTTGAGCCCTATGCCAAGCATTTCAGCCACTCTTTTAATCTTGCCAAAAATTTGTGAAAATAGAAGAAACTCGTCAGTAATTGCCTCTTCCAGATCTGATGGATACACCATAATTAGTGCCTTGGCCTTAGAAACTGTTTCATCAGTTGACAGAAGGAAGTTGAACTAGATTTGAATTTTGACATCGAAAACTGAGGAGGGTGCATTCCAAAATCATTATTAAACATGAAGTCATAAAATAATGCGAAAGTGTTTAACTTTAAAGTTTAATCCACAGTTGGTTGCGTAGTTGGCAACTTGGAGGTTTCAAGTTGAGGAGGGCCTACGATTATGAGAGTGCCCAGGGCCTACGAAGACCTTCAAACGGCCCTGCTTATATGTGTATATGGTTAGGACATGATTTTCTTTCCAACCAATGCTACATGACGCAGGTATAGATAGATAGGAAATAAATTTATAACCGGCTATAATTGTATTTTCTAAGAAATAAATTTATTACCCATGGGATATCATTTCATTTCCAACCAATGCTATATACAGGTATAGATAAATAGGAAATAAATTTATAACCGGCTATAATTTTATTTCCTAGGAAATAAATTTATTACCCATAGAATATGATTTCATTTCCAACCAATGCTATACACAGGTATAAACAGACCGTAGACTAGGAAATAAATTTATAACCGGCTATAATTTTATTTCCTAGGAAATAAATTTATTACCCATTAGATATCATTTCATTTCCAACCAATGCTATACACAAGTATAGATAGATAGGAAATAAATTTATTACCGGTTATAATTTTATTTCCTAGGAAATAAATTTATTACCCATGGGATATCATTTCATTTCCAACAAATACTATACACAGGTATTGATAGATAGGAAATGATTTTATTACCGGTTATAATTTTATTTCCTAGGAAATAAATTTATTACCCATTGGATATCATTTCATTTCCAACCAATGCTATATACAGGTATAAATAGACACTAGATTAAGAAATAAATTTATAACCGGCTATAATTTTATTTCCTAGGAAATAAATTTATTACCCATAGGATATCATTTCCAACCAATGCTATACACAGGTATAGATAGATAGGAAATAAATTTATTACCGATTATAATTTTATTTCCTAGGAAATAAATTTATTACCCATGGTATATCATTTCATTTCCAACCAATGCTATATACAGGTATAGATAAATAGGAAATAAATTTATAACCGGCTATAATTTTATTTTCTAGGAAATAAATTTATTACCCATAGGATATCATTTCCAACCAATGCTATACACAGGTATAGATAGATAGGAAATAAATTTATTACCGGTTATAATTTTATTTCCTAGGAAATAAATTTATTACTCATGGTATATCATTTCATTTCCAACCAATACTATATACAGGTATAGATAGACCGTAGACTAGGAAATAAATTTATAACCGGCTATAAATTTATTTCCTAGGAAATAAATTTATTACCCATAGGATATCATTTCCCCCCAATGCTATACACAGGTATAGGTAGACCGTAGACTAGGAAATAAATTTATAACCGGCTATAATTTCATTTCCTCACTATATAGTTATGTGTAGATAGGTAGGAAAGTTTAGTCTTTAAAATCTTTCCAACTGAACTGGTATCGCTAAACAATTATATGTACAGTTCAGGCGCCCATAAAGTATATTTTTCCTCAATGGATAATGCAAATTTTCTACTTTTTACAGATACCGTAATTAATTGACCTGGCTCTAGTTCAATTTGGGTTTTGTGCGCCATCGGCTGAAGCCCTGGGCAATATGATAATAATAATGTGATTTTAAGTGGTTTCTGAGGCTAAGCAAACCTGTGTGTAAACCACTTATGTGATTGTGGCACCGTAGAAGTTTATTGACAAACCAATGAATGTACAGTACGAGGATGAGTAACAAAAAACCACTGCAGAACAATATAACAGGGAGCGTAATACAACATTTAACACCAAGTGATTATTGCAATTTCTATCTCATTAAATGTAAACTTGAAGCTACTTTGTCAATTGGAAACCTGAAACTACTTCGTCAAAATCGCGATTGACCGCATTCGAAAACAAATGATGGATAGGACGACTGTGATTGACTGTCATTGGCAGCCAATCGCCGTGGTTATAGGTAATGAATATTTATGAACTTGTGTATATGCATGAGCTTTGCGTATGTGTTATGCCTCATGGCTCCACCCATATAATTTATTCAATCATTGCCATTGGTTGCCTGCAAAGAATTCCCAAGGAGGAAATAAAATTATAGTTGTCGTTGCTATGGGAGGGCGGTTTTAATCTTGATTGACAGGGTATCTGCCGACCAATCAAAACCTGACCAGGAAATAACTTTATGGGGGAAATAATTTGATACGACACCGCCTCCAAACTTCAAAATTTCCTGGAAAAAACCTTACCAATCAAGACTTTTAAAAAGTCTGACAAACAAAAAACCTAATAATTATAAAAATTTGTAGGAAATCTCGAAAATGCCGCCCCTAGGGCAAGTGCCTGGGGGCGCTTCGCCCCTCTGCCCCTAGCTACGCCACTGTATATGATCAGTTCTATATGACAATGGATGGCATTGATGAATATGCAAAATCTCTTTTGATTGAAGTTGATGAATATGCATGTAAGTAAGTAAGTAAAATCTCGAGGGTTTGTATAATATTGCTTCCTGGAAAGCAGCACAATAGTAGCTGCTTATTCATAGGCGCTCAGCCTTTCTTAAAATAGCTATGGGAAAGGTACATGATCAGTCAGGCAATAGACAACATCCGAAGGGCAGTGAGGCTAGGTTGTTACAGCAATGGAGGAACTGTGAGTTTTCCGACAATAGTTCCTACTTCTGTAATTTCATTATTCTGTGTCTTTCTGTGTCATGAAACTCGATCGCATTTTCGCCAGGAGCCAAGGACCGCGCATCGTGACCAGCGTCCTCTTGGGAACATCGTTTACTCGCTTCATCGTGGACGGAATTCTGGGTGGATCGGCGGAAACTCTTGCCCAGCAAAGATTTTCTGAAAGTTGCCGGAAACTCCGAAGAAGGAAAAAACTAATGTCAGTGAATTTGGGATATTCCTGTTTTCCATGGCGTCTCTTGACGACATCTGACCTCTCCTTCCCTTCGCAGCCTCAGCGTCGTCGTCGTCGTCGTCGTCGTCATGATCAGTCACGTGATATGTTTGTTGTATCTTCGGCGGCGAATGGCCACCGGAGTCATCGAAATGGAAGCTAATCTTCGGCTGATGAGTTTCCGCTGATGAAGCGATGTTTGCTCTGCATCATCATCATCATCATCATCATCATCATCATCATCATTCGGATGATGGATGCTGGGGTCGAATGCGGCGCATAAATGCATCCGTAATTGTTATTGCATTGAAAGGCATCGACGGTGACGTCATCACCACTGGCCGTTGAGGTTGGAAAACAGAGGAGGAGGAGGAGAAGGAGGAGGAGGAGGAGGAGGAGGGAGTCAGAGGCGGGGGAGAGAGGGGCTATGACCACTATCGCTGATGTACACGAAGGGACAGGAAATTATAATAGCCAATCATGTCAAAGAACTATACACACACACTTCTCTCTTCCCTCTCTGACTATCTCTGTCCCTGTCTTCTATCTGTTTGTCTCTGTCTGTCTGTCTGTCTGTCTGTCTGTCTGTCTTTCTTTCGGTCGCTCACTCTGCTTGTTGCTTGTTTGTCTGTCGTTCTCTCTAGTTGTCTGTCTGTCTGCCTGTCTTTCTGTCGCTCCTTCTATCTCTGTTTGTCTGTCTTTCTGTCGCTCCTTCTATCTCTGTTTGTTTGTTTGTCTTCTGTCTGTCTGTCTGTCTGTCTGTCTGTCTGTCTGTCTGTCTCTGTCTGTCTGTCTGTCTCTCTCTCTCTCTCTCTCTCTCTCTTTCTCTCTCTCTCTCTTGTTCGTGCTCAGAGTAGTTTTCATCGATTCTGATTTCTTAGCTTCGTGTGCTCGGTTCTCACAGCAGTTCCACAGCCGCTCTACTGTAGACCAGAGCTTCTGTTCATCATCATCATCATCATCATCATCATCATCATCATCATCATCATCATCATCGTCATGATCATCATCGTCGTCGTCATCATCGTCGTCGTAAAATAGAAATACTCAGCTGTAACGATGGAGGATCTTCTGCAGATGAAAAAAAGAGATAGAAACCAAGGTTTAAGTGATTTTAAACATGAATTCACAATTGAAAAACCTTGAAATAGTTATCCTGTTTTAAAGAATACAAAATTTTAGATAATTCAAATTGGTTTTATTCCATCGTAAACATCTATGGCTGTCACGTGATGTATTTTGCTATTAATAGTGACGACAGTTGCGTGTGGTCACTCGTTTCGATTGACGCTTGAATGACGCATTTTGGAGTGACTCTGTGACAAAGTGAAGTGACAATCGGCAAAAGCGGGTTCCTGTAAAACATGTCGAGGATTGACGAAAGTCTTAACTCATGACGAAGAACTATTGCCTCAACACTTAAGTATCATCAGATTCATTGCCACGATTTTAAATAGTGCCGTGGCTCGCTCTTCGTATCGTCATCAACAGCGACGATGATGGACGGACGCATTTATTCAACATTGTACACGCGTCATTCGCTAGAGGGCGATCGCTTCGCTTATACTCCACTTGATTACAGTTGCCAGTTACAGTTGTCGAGACTGGAGCAGAGCACATAACAAAGCAAGCATAAGCATGCTTCAACGACTTAAGTAGATGTTAGAATAATTATATCAGAACCAGTCGATAATGGCTGACAATAGAAGAGAACCAGAGTAGAGAGAGAGAGACAGAAAGACAGAGAGACAGACAGAGATACAGACAGACAGACAGACAGAGACAAAGACAGATAGAGAGATTTTAAGAAGCGGAAACGATACAGGTGTACATTTCCTTTTGAGTTTTTCTAATGGATTGTTTTGTTGTCAGTTGGTATCCTTTGGTTTTTCCTATTGCATTTCTCAACAGAGACCGATCAAAATTGAACCGAATTCCTATCACAGACGACGGTGAATTTAATGAAATGACTGAAGTCATCATACATCTTAAACCGCCGCCGCTTGTGTCTCTGGATTTGAGTCTCTGTAAAGGTCGGGGCAAGATAGGAATCAATCCCTCTCTGTCTCTCTCTGTCTCTCTCTGTCTCTCTCTGTCTCTGTCTCTGTCTCTGTCTCTGTCTCTGTCTCTGTCTCTGTCTCTCTCTCTCTCTCTCTCTCTCTCTCTCTCTCTCTCTGTCTACCTATCTATATATCTCTCAGTCGTCTCCGACTTTGTGTGACATTATGGACTTTGATGTGCCATTTCTTTCTGTCTTCGACCGTATTTCTCAGTTCCTCGATGTTCATGTTCATTGCTTCCATGATGTTATCCATCCATCTCGTCTTCTGTCTTCCTCTTTTTCTTTTCCCTCAACAGCTGCTAGCATCAATGATTTCTCCAGCGAATCGCGAATCGTGTCTTCTCATAATATGCCCAAAAAACTCAAGTTTTTGTTTAGAATCAGATCAGTCCTTCCAAGGTGTGTTTTGGCTTGATTTCTGCAATTACCTCTTGATCTGTTCTTCTGGCTGTCCATGAGATCCCATGAGATCCTTAGCAACCTTTTCTAGACATTGGTCAAATAAGAGTCTCTCTCTCTCTCTCTCTCTCTCTCTCTCTCTCTCTCTCTCTCTCTCTCTGCTGAGCGAGTGGGTTT
This sequence comes from Metaphire vulgaris, assembly GCA_018105865.1. Classification (NCBI taxonomy): domain Eukaryota; kingdom Metazoa; phylum Annelida; class Clitellata; order Crassiclitellata; family Megascolecidae; genus Metaphire; species Metaphire vulgaris. Next base: position 3,561,620 of record CM030860.1, on the reverse strand, counting down.
TGGGATGCAAAACACCGTTGCTAGAATATTAAAAGCAATGCGATGTCGATGTGGTCACATGGATCAACGTTTAAAATCAGGGATTCTGCCAATAATGTCTTGCTGTTTGCATCATAATGTAAAGATAAATGTAGGCCCGTTCTCAAACACGAGCGTATATGGTCCGGCGCTGATCTCCGTGTAATAGACAAACAGCAACGCAAGTGACTTGCACCATTAATATGGAGTAGTTTGCCATTGGCCCATTGCTCTCTCTCTCTCTCTCTCCCTTCCCGTGTTTTGCCTTCGCAGCTTAACATTGTTACCAATGTATTGACACCTAAGCGATGAATGGCTATAGGCCTATACGTGGAAGTACTAACCGCGCTTTACTCCGGTGTTCTGACGGGAACCGGTTCGCACAACACCAAGTAGGCCGATCAATTACTTGTATATAATTTCCCGCAAAACATTTATGCAATGTCTCTGTGGAATGCGTTGTTACCGCGTCCACTTCACCCTCGCATAGGCTGTTATGTCAGGAGAAGAGTCTGTTTATCGGTCTGATTTCATATATTTAATCCTAGATCTACTTCAGCCTGTAAAGACAAGTTTCTATAGTCTATACTTAGCATATCTTTGTCTGTGACTGTTTAACCTGTTTGCGTTCGTTCGTTCGATCGATCGATCGATATATCTCATAACAAATCGATTTCATTCTGAGAAATGCCCATCGTACACAATACGTTTTATCGGCAACATTTAGACAATAAATGTTTCGTAATAAACTCAATATTCTGGACCTCAAAATAAGACTTCACGTAGACATGCGCGCGCACACTAACACACACACACACACACCACATTTCATAACTATATGTCAGGTATACGAAAGAGCAGGAGAGAGAGACAATTCGTTCAGGGTAAACACAAAAATCCTGCGGCGGCTTGTAACCAAACAACTACGATGGCCTATACAGGTACACGGGTATACAAGTGCACAGGTACACAGGTATGCCTGTCCTTCGTATTGACAGCCAGTACTCGAGCACTACGCTGGTCTAATGGAGGCCAAGTTGAGTGAAGCCAAGGTTGGTTACACCTGTAAGTGCACTTGCACTAGACTGTTTATTCTCAGACGCCGAGTACGAATGCACTGAGAGCGTGTATGAGACGTACTGAGGGCTGAGGAGGGAGGGGAGAGCACAGGTAGGCATAAGGTATAACAACAGAGACAGCTAGGTAAGACGAAATAATCAGAAGAAAATCCTTTGCAAAGAGAGAACTGCTCAGGTAGGAAGATTACCGTTCCATCTCACTTCGATTTTGACTTTCAATTTTGAATCTCGCAACTATATTCTGATCTCTAAGGCATAACTACTTCCACATGAAATGTAGAGTAGACATTCAGACGGTTAAAATGAAATTCAGGGTAGGGGTGGAGACGAGCGGCGTAACTGAAAGTAGTCCGTAAACACTGATAGAAATTCCGTTGAAAGGGTTAGGGTTAGGTACAGGGTTATGGTCAGGGTTATGGTCAGGGTTATGGTTAGGATTAACTTTAACCCTAACCCTAAACACTAACCCTAAACCCTACCGAAACCCTAACCCATCCTGATATGCGTAGTGATACCTTACGCCGCTCGTCTCCACCCCTACCAAATTCAGATCGATTTCAAAAGACGTCTTCTAATCGAGGATCGTGTGAATAGACAGCAGCTATTACAGCGAACGAATGACGGAATTAGGACAAAGCAAGGTCCCAAGTGACAACTTGAATTCTCTGTTTTCCCTTTATGTCTGTAAATGTTGACAAAGTAGGCGTTTCGTGAACCTCATTATTCATACTCGAGCATAATTTCGCAGACACTGAAAGCGCTGCTGACAGCTTGTGTTGTCCATGACAATGACATCATCAACCTCAATCAAAATTTCATATATCCAGACTATTTTACATGAAAATGTTTATCGAATGAGAAAAGTCGTCAGCGAAAAATTATAACCAAATGCTAATTCTGAGTCTTCACTGGAAATTTCTTCGCCTAAGAAGTATTTAAAAATTTCTTATTACAGTTCAGAATTTGAGAGCAACGCTGACGACCAATAGAGGATTTTAGTTTAGTTTGGATTGGCATTTTGAGCGTTTTACTCATGGGGCGAGAGGATTCTGTGATTTGTGCATGTTTCGTTTGAGACTGTGGCCGTCACTTTTACGGCCAAAATGGCCAATATACTTCTTGCACATGAGCTGTTTGCGGATGAATAAGCAGATGAAGACTTGACTGCTAAATATTAGGAGATATTTTAGATTTTTTAAACTGCAACCGGAGAACTAAACTGTGAAACAGCAATAAAACTAAAATCCTCTCAAAATAATTATGCATATTATAGCGGCTCTTATATTCTACACAAAGAAACAATATAAATCTTCATATTGTCCATAGGCCCAAGTTAAAGTCGTCAAAGCAAGATCACTTAACTTTTGATACAGTTTGTCTTGATTAACAGTTATTCTATTTTTCTAGTAAAAATTGGTAATTTTTAGGCTCATGTGCGATAGTTTATAACATGCCGATCAACGGACGAGAATTCCGCTAAATGCGCTCTATGCAAATCGTATCCAACGCTTTCCACGGCATTGGAAATGTTTGGCAAACGAAAACGACGGCGAATTAGGTGCCGTGGACGCCGATTTAAAGACCCGCGCCACTTGCACCCAATCAGCAGTTTTTCATTCCCAGAATTTTTAAATTCCAAACATTTTCACACCAAGACATATTATAAATACTCATTTCTCATGAAGAAATCCAGCAACGGTCACAAAACGTCTCCATGCAAGCAACACTCCTCAATGTCCTATGTTCCATTTGAGGGGATTTTCAAGACCAAGGTCTTGCAATACTCATTGACATTCCTTAGCTTCATGAGCAGCGCCTTTGACTTTGGACTTAACTGTGTTGCTCCTCCCATGCTCCTGAATTTATTCTAGTTGTAATAAATGAAAAATAAAATGACACAAACAAAAATACCATTCTTTAAACTTTCGTGAAAAGTGTAAAACTTTAATGACGGTGACATTAGTAGAAGTTTTGACTTGGCAAACATTTTCTCTAAAGTTAAGCGTCTGAATTATGGAAGACAGTCGTGTGCTCAGCTGTGCTGGGACAAATTGGGACCATGGAAATGGCTGACATCTGAAGCCCACCGGTCACAGCTGCAGCATCTTCTTTGCTCTCAAGTTGATTAATTATTAAGCTGTGGTCCAGTTTTCACGCATTTCATTGTACAAACTAATTATATCATTCCGGAAGAATCTAAATACTCAATTTTTCAACAAATTATTTGATTGACATTGTGACATTTAAGTGACATTTGTTAAATTACTCTAGACTTTGCTTGGTCTCGGTCATGACCTCGGCGTTATAACAGGTTGTCTTAATAATAATAATAATAATAATAATAATAATAATAATAATAATAATAATAATAATAATAATAATAATAATAATAATAATAATAATAATAATAGGCCTAATAATAATAATCATCATCATCATCATCTTTAGCCTATGACAGATTACTGAGACTGTAACATATATGTAGGCCTGCGGTTTATGGCCCTTAAAGTCCATTCTAAGAGCCCCTGGAATATCTCTGCTGCCACTGTGTGGTGGCCAATACACCGTTGATGGAAGAGTTCATGATAAATTGTGCAAAATGTTTTAATGAATGCTCAACAAGTAAACGGAAAGCCTTACTCCATTCTGGCGTTTATAATAATATCAGACAACGTCCAATTACCAATAACAAATTTATAGCTCTATTTAGCGCTATTAGTTTTAAATTATTGTAGCCGACTTTCGTTTGATGGATTTTTGTCCCATTCCCATCCCGTGGCAATTTATACCTATCCCATCCCATCGTCCCATAGGATTCCCATTATAATGTCAATATGAAATATTTATCATGTGTAATACAGTTTAAATGAAATTATGAATCATGAAAGTTTAGGTTTAGTGTCTACTAAATAGGAATACATGTACAAAGAGACAAGTAAAACGACAGAATTTATTAACTCTTAACCTTTATGTCCCACCACAAAATATAGATGCAAATATTATAAATATGTGAAGAAATAAGAAGGGTGAGAAACTTCAAAAAGTTTTTAAAAAATTAAGAGTAGCTCTGTCCCATGGGATGGGACGGAACCAGGGCCATATTAAGGCGGGGACTGAGGGGGTGTAGCCCCCGGCCCATCATAAAAATAGGCCCACCGATTTTCGAGATAACCTTTTTTTCTTCTTTTTTTGCCTTGTCAGCACGATTTGGAAGGGAGATAACCTTTTCTTTTGTTTGTCAGAGATTTTCAATATAGGCGACGGCCTTTTTTCTCAGCCCCAGGTCCACTCGGACCCTAATCCGGCCCTAGACGGAACAGTGCTATCCCATCCCATGGGATTCCCATGGGATGTCCCGTCCCATGGACAAGCCTGATTATAGGACACTGGCGCTATATAACTTGCTTTTTGGAATATCGCATTTACAGCTCACCGTTGGTCGAAAATTCAAAGAAACTGCTTTTTCGTTATTTTGCGTTAGCAATTGTAATCAATGGCCTTTAGAAATATTTCTCTGCGTACAAAATGTTTCGATATTAAAATCTCTTCTATTTGTATTTAATACGTGTCGAATCTTGTTTTTTCTCTTGCAGACGCTTTCTTCAAGCACAGACGAACTTAGTTTTGCAGACTCAGAATAGTTTCAAGATCCTGATCGAGATCAATCTACGTTTTCAAGTGAAAGAATCATTCGTTGATCGATGGGTCAGAAGGTGTCTGGTGAACTGTATCCGTCTGGCTGTATTCCGGCTGGCATCCTGGTGGAATCGGTGGTCATTGGAAGCAGTCGTCTGGTTCGAGGTCCTTCTTCCAAGAGGCGCCGTTCTTCGTCGATCGGCGACGACGACTACGACTACGCAGTTGGACTTGATGCTCCGGTGTTGGATCTGCTGTTGGGAGCGAGGAGGGTTGTGTGTCCGGACGATGTCGGAAGTCAGCTGGCGCATTCGTGGAATCCGGACGATCGGTCTCCGTCCATCCGCATCAAGAGGGAAGATCCGCTGACGGTCAAGAGACTTCCGGTCCAGGACACGACGGACGCCATCCGGACGAAGGTCGGGTTTTCCAGGGGACTCCACGCCTGGACGATACGCTGGAAGGCGGACCAGAGGGGGTCGCATGCGGTGATCGGCGTGGCGACGGCAAACGCTCCTCTCAGGGCGTTCGGCTACAAGTGCCTCATCGGCGGAAACGGGGACTCTTGGGGTTGGGACATCGTGAAGAACAAACTGTGGCACAACGGCAAGAGTCTGGTGGGGCTCATCTGCCCTCAGCAGCAGCAGCAGCAGCAGCAATCGGGTCAGGTCACGGGAGGTCAAGGGGTGGAGCGATGTCCTTCGATCCCAGACGAAATCACCGTCATCTTGGACATGGAAGGCGGAACGCTGGGCTTTGCCGTCGACGGACAGTACCTGGGAGTTGCCTTCAGAGGCCTGAAGGGCAAGACTCTGCACCCGGCCATAAGCGCCGTCTGGGGTCACTGTCAGGTCTCCATCAAATACCTGGGATCTGTCGAACGTAAGTCTTAATATTTCATACCTTAAAATATTTGATAAGACATTAAAACTCAATGTAGACTTCTCTCAGACTGAATTCCGATGAAAGCGTTGCTCTAGAGACAGGATAACAAAGGGGCTGTCCATTAATTACGTCAAAAAAATTCGGGCAATTTTGGATATCCCATCCCTTGTCAACAACTGTGAAACTTCCAGTGACCCCCTCTATAATTATGTCAACAATTTTTGACCCCCTAAGATCAGTGACGGGTCCCACTAAAAGGTTTAGAAGATTATATATTTTTTCCGGTGATGACCTTTTCCCCCTTTTTGCTCATCAAGTGTCAATATGTAGCGGTGATGAACTTTTTATGCAGTCAGACTTTTTCCTGTTGTGATAAATAGTATTCCAGGAAATTTCCTATTTTGGGATTTTTGTACAAAAAATGAAATTGTTGACGTCAACTTCTCTTGATTCCCTCCCCCTGTCAACAACTGTCAAACTTTTTCAGACCCTTCTCCCTATTTTGTTTACGTAATTAATGGACAACCCCTAATTCAAAAGTATGTCAATAATAATATATATAATTGGTTTTTAAGTGAGATTTCTCCTGTGCTGAAAGCCACTGTCACTCGTACATGTCTCTAGTCCAATTACGTTTGTCCGCTACAGTTGCTATCTCGATTCTACTACAAATAAAAAACTATTCGCAGAATCGCAGTAGGCCTATGAAATGCCAAATAACACACGTGTTAAAGTTCAGTTCTTCGCAAATTTCTACAAATAGAAATAAAACTAACATATAAATGCCTAAGTATTAATTTAACAGCATTCGTACCAATACCTGTTACAGTCTTAGCCTCTAATTCGATCAATTTGTCCTCTACTCTGTCACTAAAGAGCTTTTGTTTGTATCTTGCAACTCGTTTCTTAAACAATTTTTTGGGTCGTGACACTGAGTACCGGACCAGTATGTAATTCCCACTCACTTACAATCGCTACAGCTCCTACTCGGTGTTAATTGATTGTTGAATGTTGAACGTCCTTGTGATAGATCGACATAATGCGTTGAGGTTGTCTCCGTAAATATAAACGTACGGCCGCGGGAATTTTAACGCATTGGCCAACCGCTGTTTCGTCCAGCGTTCTTTATTGAGCAACTGGTGCACCACAGACGCCACAACTGAAGGAAAATGGATTGAAAAATGACGAACCTTTCGGGACTGGCTTAAGACAGGAGGACGGTGTCCTCCGTTGAGTTCTTGCTAATTAATCGACCTGAAACGAGTGAGGAATCTATAGGCACGCAGTTCACTTTCCAGAACTTTCGCCCTTCAAGTCACGTGGTCTAAATTTGATGCTGATTATGAGAACGTTTGGCTTCTGATATGTGCAAATGGAAAGCAAAGCAGCAGCAGTCAGTGACGATAGATTCAAATCCAGCGTCTTCAGTATGTTTGGACGCTTAGAAAGAGCTCTTTTCACAGCAAGCGAGGATTTGGCCAAACTCTTTGCCTGTGGAAGATGCCCGTAAAATCAGGGCTAGAAAATCGTATAGTTTTTGGAAACAAAATTCTGACTTTTATACAGCTTTTAGTGTTTTAAAAGAAGGAAAAAGCCTAGGTTTTTAAACCACATTTTTCATCCCTGTCTAAATCAATGTCCTGTCGACTAAAAAACCATCTATGCTGGTGTTCGATAGTCGCAGTTGGACTTCCGTTTGATTCGTCGCCGTTTTATCGGGAAGTGACCATCGAACGAACGAAGCAATTGAAGTGTTGTCATCGGTCGAAGAAGAAGCTGTCAATTCTCTGTCACGTCAAATCATTTGAGTTTCTCTGACATCCTACTCCTGTGCTCAGATTTTTTGTTCATTATCGCGCAAGATAAGCAATAATCTAGATCAGCGAAAGTGCTCGTGCACCGATCTTCTCTTCCTTCTCTCTGAGTACACGTAGCCTATCCAGTGTTAGCGTTGCCGGGGGAGGGGTTGAAGTTGAACCCCCCAGCTAACTTTGCAACCCTCACAAAAATCTCATATCGGGTACATGCAGTCTGTCATTAATTGAATTTCAGTCCTCAACCCCCCCCCCCCAGCTCAAATCTCGCAACTCCAACACTGACTGCCTATCCACCACCCACCTCCCTTCCGCAGCGAATGTCCTCGTAGAGCACTTG